>OX578277.1:63591614-64042754 GCA_951217055.1 Gerris lacustris | reverse complement strand
AGTCAGGTACCTGTTGAAGTGGAACTCCTTCTCAAGTTCCAACGTCTGGTATCGGGTGTAGGTCTGTCGCCCTCGTTTCCTCTCTAAATTAATTAATAAACATATAAAAAAATTGTTTCTCCTAGGAAAGTTTAAGGTAAATAGTAAAATAAGGAAGTGTTAAAAAGCTTTAGAGGATTACATGCAAAATGCTATCAAATTGAACAAGCAACAAATTACATAAAAATTAATATCTACGCTAAATCTATTAGATATGATATCTATTAAGTTAATGCAAGTAGTAATCTAAAAAATATTATTTGATAAGAACTAGATGATTTCAAGTAATTTTATAAGATAATAAGTAAAAGGAGGGAGTTATCTGAAAAATAAGTAGTAGAGGTCCCTTATCATTGGACAGTTATGTACTTTATACACTTGATACCAGCATAAAACAAAGAAATAAAATTTGTTCTATTACAGGCCGGAACCTGACAACAATAGTTTCTCGATCTTCCCACCTTCATCAGCTAACGTATTAGTGTGATTAGCGATGGTTGATTTTTACATGTCCCAGGTAAGGGAACCTCTCTAAGTAGTACCCAGTATATTTTACAAGGTAATCTTAAGATGCTGATAAAACAGTAAATTGATTACAATATAATTAAATTTATTATATAGTTAGAAAAGAAGATATAAAAAAACTTGACTCAGTAAGACGATCAAATCTAAATAAATAGTTTCATACTTGAATTATAATCAGATTGGTAATTAACGACAGATTTTACTCTAGTTATAAATGGGTCTAGGGGTAAAAATAAATATAGTTTCGTAAATGCAGAGAAATTTAATTATGAACATAGAGAAATGTCTTAATAAGAATTAATAACTTATCAGTGTAGTGAATTTTATATAGCAATTCAGTCAACAAACACCTTACAGTCATATCATAAGGTTAAAAAATCAGATAATATTCCCTGATAATCAATCAGACAGAAAATTGCTTTATTCATCAAGTATACGCGCTTAGCGTTTTACATACTTTATTCATAACGTGTTAATATGAATTTTGAACCTAAGCAATGTCCTAGAAATAATTCTAGGTGTCCCCCATTCCTATTAACCTAGGTCTAAAAATTAGAGAATTCAATTAAACTTCTACAATTGATTCGTAAATAGCCTGGATATATTGTTGTCAAATTATATAATAAGCGTGAAATAGGTGACACAGAAGTAATGTCTTCAGTCATTAGCACATAACATATTATTTGTTCTGTTTTCATCCAAAATACTTGTATATTTATTGATGTAGTCTTTAAGTATTAGGTTAAAACCAATAGATCAGAAGACGGTAAAAGCAATGTCATGAAACCTTGTAAGATATAAACACAAACTCTTCACATCACTCACTTCTCTATTAACAACACTGCAGGAGAAATAAACAAGACATCGGTTTAAATCACCACTCAGCCTTTCATTGAAGAAAAATAAAAATAAAAACAAAAACGTCCATGTTTGTTCGACTTTTTTTCAGTATATTGTCAACTGTTAGTAAACATTGCAACAGAGTGACGAGGATACTTAACAAAAGAAAACAAACTTTTATTGTTCGAGCATCACATATGGATTTTTCCAGCGGAAAAAAATACTTAAAAAGCATAATTCAAAAAACCGTCAACAAAACAAATAAATAAAGAAGTTTGCCTTGAGGGTTAGATGGAGATGTAACCGAACATCAAACAAACTCTATAAGGGGTAGGGGAAAAACTTCTTATTTAAAATAGTACGTTAATGTCATACTTTTTTTACAAAAGGAATTTCTTTCTTTATTTCTAATTAATAATCGGGATATTTATTGAAAAAGATGAAAGATTTAAAAAATATTAAAAAATGGGTAGAGCATAGAAGAGAAAAAGAGAAAAAAAATTGTGAGTGATATTGATGGCGGGTAGGAGGGTTAGAAGAAAGAAAAAAAAACTAAAGTAGAAGGAGGAAGAATGCTCGGGTAAGAGAGGAGAGGGATAAATAGTTAAGATGAGGGGGTTGGTAGAGCCGAGAGGGCCCTATATAAGAAGATGTTACGTCAAGTTTCTGAAGAAGATAAATGCCCGGTCGGGGAGGGCTGGCAGAAAAGAAGGGAGGGAGAAGTTGCAGCTGACACGGGGTTCCCATGCCCGTGCTCGGGGCGGGGAAAAAGGAGACCCTATAATGGGCTAGAAGATTCCCTGACTAGAGAGAACGGGATGGGAAACGTACAATTTGGAATAGGAGCGAGTGAAACAGACAGAGACCGGGAGGATGTTCACTCTTCTACCATTATAGACGCCGGCAGGAGGAGGGAGGGTTATGGATGACCCCCGGGTGCTTCTCTCGTGCTGGGATATACCAACACAACACCTCCTTCCCTTCCTCTAGCACTGAACAGGCTAGTGCTTACAATTTTTGCAATCTTCTTTTTCTTCCCTTCTGCCCGAAGCTTTTTCCTTGATAATACACAACAAACACTCTAGGGCCCAGTGTATCTCCTTTAGGTACACCGTATTATGTAAAGGTTGTATCTTGGTCCAACAACAATCCAACATATCACAAACAATCTTTTTATTGTCTTTTAGATTGTAGATAATTCGACATAGAATTCCTATTTATCTCAATACTAATTGATTAATTACAAAAGCAGTTCAAGTAATAATTAAAATAAACTTAATTGACTCAGTAGGTAAACATTATAGGTAAATGTGATTCAAACAATACGGAGAAACCACTTTACTGCACGCAGAAATTTATACATAATATAAAAACCGAATTAATGATCAATTAAGAAATAATGATCAATTAAGATGGGAAGAAAGGTGAAAAGGATAAGTATTAAAACTGGAATAAATAAAAATAATTCATAACAAGAGTATTCAATTTTACTTTGGGGGAGGAGGACGTTTTTCTTACAAAATATGTGACGTAGGAAAAATCCTTAAAACCAGTTTTTTGGTTGTTTGTTTTTTTGACAAAGATTAACTGCGATATTTTAGTATTTTTCGTTGATTATTAAAAAATAAAAGGGGACGCGATAATCTTAAATTTTAAGGACAAATGGTACAAAGATGAATTTGTATACATAATCAAAACCAATTATATAATTGCAGTCAGAACGTCCTCTTCTCTTTCATTTAATACCCTACAATCCTCGGTTTTGCCTACAGATTCTAAAAACGCCTAAAGCAGCCTAGCAATATATTTATTCTTTTTGTTTAAAGGGACAGGAATTTCAATTATTTTTTGTGCTCGCAAAGCAGGTCTCCGTTTTACTTTAACTAATAGTTTCAAATAACACAGGTAATTTTAAAGTATCATGTAAATACCATAACGATACTTTCGGTTTTAGGTCGATGGTTAAACCTTAAAGTTTCGTTAGGAATTTTAAGGTGAAGTAAAACTACTATTGTACTTTAAATGAGAACTATAAGCACAGTTCAAATGGCAAAAATTAACTAAGGATGAACTAGAGTACCGTATTTTGGCACTAGGCGTAAGAAAGGGTTGCATTATTCTATTATTAGAGGTAGATTTATGGGGTGAAGCAGTACATCGACTCAGGTATACGACAAGGTGCAACTAATGTCAAGACTGGCCCCATAAAATTAAACACTTGACCTCACTTTAAAGAATGTGGCGCAGAATTTGTTGGGAAACAATGAAGAGATTTAGCTGTATAATCTATTTAAAAAGGTAATAGGAAAGCACATTAAACAATATATGTTTTAAAATGTATTTATGTTATAATCATTACTTTAAGTCAACTAATTAGTTGACTTCATATTTAGTCTGACAAACAAGTAAAGACAAAAAACTAAATTTATGTTATTGGGAATGTAAGAAATTTTTTTCTTCTTGGCATTTTCATATTTGACTATTCATATTTAAGATTAATTATGGTATTATAAACGATGATTTTTTAAAATGAACTGACGAAGACTAAAATACCTTATCAAGGAACTGAGTTAATAAGTACATATAAATACTTCCGATATTGCTCCGACACAAATAAGCGCAAATAATGCTTTAGATAATAAAATGTAAAACATATTTTCATACAATATAAAATTGCTAACGAAAGTTTTTTATTGAAAATCATCATTAGATTGAACATTTTTGAATCTTGATTTTCTGGAAAACTAAAAAAAAAAAATCACCCGATATCGGTTCCCCGATATCTCACATTTGTAGACTTAATTTGAACAAATGTTTTTTTTTAAAAAATCAGATTGTAACAATCCCCCTGAAATAGTCCGAATACGTAGGGTGAATTATTACTTTAAAAACGAAAGTTGTTTTATTTAAAAAAAAAAAAAAAAAAACAATTAACCCTATAAAAAGGCTCAATTCTATAGAGGAAAGTTTTTAATAGAGGAAAAAAAGGGTTCAAGATCAAAAAGGAAATTTAAAATTTAAAAAAAAAAAATATTTTTTTAATTTAAATATGCCAGAGTAGATCTTAAGAATAATATAAGGAATAAAAGACCATCCTATTTTCGACAGTTCCCTCAGTAATGAAAGTGATGGAAATTGTCTAAATATTATCTATTCATCATACATTTATTGTATCGAAAATAGCTAATTTATATTTTTTGCAATTATTCTCTAGACACACAGGTAACTTTAATACAATTATCTTAATTTCTTAAATTATTAGATATAATTTAAAATTATACACCCTTCTAATTCAATTAAATGCAGTGAAAGATGGCTGTAAGGTGTAAGAAATAATAAAACTTCATTTTTCCATAGGAAACGTTTCGACCCTTATTAAGGTCATCTTCAATCCTTTATTAAAAGTTTCATTTGTCAACGTCGAAAATTTTTTTCTCCATAAGAGAGTGTCATGATATAATACAATTAACTAATTGATGGTTAAAACAGATTTTAATTATTTAAAAATTAATACAAAAGTAACATTTAACATAGACAATAAATAAAAAAATATAAAAACAACGAACATTTCCAATTAACAATAAAATGAAATGACTATCACAGCCGCTGTGATAGTCATTTCATTTTTATTGTTAATTGGAAATGTTCGTTGTTTTTATATTTTTTTATTTATTGTCTATGTTAAATGTTACTTTTGTATTAATTTTTAAATAATTAAAATCTGTTTTAACCATCAATTAGTTAATTGTATTATATCATGACACTTTCTTATGGAGAAAAAAATTTTCGACGTTGACAAATGAAACTTTTAATAAAGGATTGAAGATGACCTTAATAAGGGTCGAAACGTTTCCTATGGAAAAATGAAGTTTTATTATTTCTTACACCTTACAGCCATCTTTCACTGCATTTAATTTAATACAATTATAAATCCATATTAAAAAAAACTGTCGATAATATTTTCTACATTGTAACATTGTTAATTATTATAATTTATATTCGAAATTTAAGATAAATTAAAATGTCTATGTCTATACATTTAAGTTATCTCTACACAAGCTTGATTGGTTTTGATTTGTGACTGATAAGTTTTTTTGAAATTGTTTTTTACAAGGAATGTTTGTTGGCTTATTCATTAATTGTTTTATTAATATGAATGTTCTCAATATATATACATATTAAGTATTTAATGCTGAGGTTTAGTTATATAATAATTAAAAGTTTGATTATTCAATAAACAATTAAATATCGTTAAAATAATTAAATTAACATCTAAAATTCGGTTAACTCGGTGTCTATACTATAACAAATATAATAATATGTAATAAGAATTTTAGGGAGTCTGCAAGGCCAACAATTATATTTGCTTAATACTTTATTATACAAAATTTTTATTCTTATCAATTCGATTTTTTTTAAAAATAGTTAGTAACTTGCAACTTAAAACACACCTTTTTTTTAGTTTACGATAATGGTATAATGTTACTATGTTATTGATATTTTGTTCCTTTTTTATGCCAGGTGAGAAGAGGGATCAGGAGTTAGTTGGATTTAGTGCCCCCAGCGAACTCTCTGGGATTTCTGAGGAACTAACGTCAACTTCACTTTAAGATGAATCAATAAAGAAATGTAAATAATACTAAATTCAATGTATGTAATACATAACTATTATGTACTTAATAACAAAACTGATTTAATTTCAAACTCAGTTTTTTTAACTGTTAAATAAATTGGGGCCTATTTTAATTTTACATAGAATAGGCAATGAGCATTAAAAACACATATCATAGAATCTAAATCACGATTATCAAACTCATTTTTATATTATAAATAGTAAATGTTATTTATTTATAAATTTAATTTAATACTATTTGTAAAAATAATTTAGATTTAACCATAAAAATTATAATTAATTATATTTCGTTTGAAAATAAATACTCATAAACAATGAGTATGGTATGTATTCTTGGTTCAAAAGCAGTTGAAAATAATTTTATTAAAAGGTTTACAAAAAATGTTTTCCCCTAATCTTTTGAACTATTTTTTTTTTAATATAAACCTTTTCTTTACATAAGTTTGTAATTTATTGGACTGCTCAGTTCAATTATAGCAGAGAAGTATTAAATGATGGGAGAAAAAAAAAACTTCTACTTAATTTTAATAAGTTAAGTTAATAAAACAACATTTTTACAGAGTAAAAGAATTATTTTTTCTATTAAAATCACAGGTGTGATAACCCACAATTATTATCATATATTTATAAATAAAATATAATAATGGTTGTTACACTTAAATCAAACTTTAAGAAAAGAGTTTAAATTGGGATCAAATAAAAAATACAACTGTTTAGTTTTGTTCTATAAATTCCCTATATTATTTTATGCAATTAGCTAATTTATTTCGTATATTTTTTGGGGGTATTTTTGTAAAATTATTCACTATTATCCACCTTATGAAAGAAGTGAAGTTTCGTTGACGTTTTAGTTCCTTAAAGTTTCGACAGATAGCAGACAAGACCAGAGACACAATTCACTTCTACAACAATAATTCTTATTTAAAAAACTTCTATTTTAAAATGATTGGCAAATAACAATCATAAACTATTATAATAATTTAAACTAAAAAAGTAGATATTGCCTACTTTAAAAATGAATGAGATTTGTTTGATATATGACATTTTAACTAAAACTTGGGAAATCTAATAGAAAATTTCTTAAATGATTTGGAAAAAAAATATAAAATACTTAATATAGTATTCTTTTAAACGTTAACACAATTTTTATACGTGTCATTATGTCTATAAATATGTTCCTTCAATAAATACATGGATATAAATGTGCTAATTTAAGCGTAAGAATTGAAAAAGTGTATAAAATTAAAAACTACTCGTATTTTTGTAAATTGGAGTATATAATTTGTAAATTAACAATCGAACCAATTGCAGCAATAAATGTCATTGAATATTCCTATTGCCCAATATAAAAGTGAGTTTAATTTTACTGATAGTATATAACCAAAACACATTTAGAAATTTGATTTATTGTGTCATGAAAAATTTAATTAAATGTTTTGAGTTATCTTCTTTAGAGAATGGCAACAACTAGAATAAGTCGTACCTATAGATTTTTATTGTATGTCGTGATAACATGCATTGTCTTTGACATAATATATATTACTTATTTGGGTAAATCAACTGATTTTTGTTATACAATAGAAATACTCAGATCGAGTAATTCTTGTCGACAAATTGAAATAGAGATATTTTGAATGGTTTGTTTAGCTGCAAACTAATGATCCCTTTAAGAGGAAATGCTAAATTATTTTTTAAAAAAGTGTCAATTAATTAAATCTAATATCAATTAATATTTTTCAACTAATTGAGCATAAGAACGTTATAGTCTATTAATAGCAATCAATTATAAACCTGATTGATGACATAACATTTATTCGATGGTTAGCTGCAAATTAAAAATTCATAAATTACTTTTAATACTTTAGCTTTGGCTCTGAAAGGAGGAACTAATGAAGGGCTCATAAGAATGTATTCATAAAATAACAATTAGGTAAGTATTCGTATATTTGATGTTAATTTCATTAAATGGCTTTTGAGGCAATTATTAATTTGTTGCTGTTTTCCTATTACAGGAAATTTTCGGTATTTGCCTACACAATATATTTTTCATTTTTGCCAATAAATTATTAAGTTCTAATATAAAATGTATATTTAGGCATTTAAATTATTTAATAAATTAGAATAAAAAACTAACTCTATTACATTAATAAACTCATTTAATTTAATAAATATTCTTCACATTATATGTATATATTTTAAATTTTAGAATCGTATTATATTCCAAAAAATAATATATATTTAATAATAAAATCACTTACTGGAATCATCGGATGTGTCTGATTAAGAATTAAACTTTTTTTAATAAGGTTAAATTACATAATGAAAATAAATAATTTATTTGATAAAAGAAAGATATAAATAAATAAATTAATAATATCATGAATCAAATTTTGATGAATAAAATTAATAGAATAGATTTTATCAGTTCATTTTCAAAATTAAATACAATCTAATTTAGTTCATCATTATATTATGTTTACTATAATGATCAATTGCAGAGCAGGTTTGAAAGTGAACTGATATAAATTATAACTGACTTCTACTTGGTTTAGAGGATGCTTAATAGCATTGGTAACCTAAAAATCATTGCATATAAACTTCAAATAATTTGTTTAAGGGTACATTACTGAACTTAAAAGTATTACCAACGTAAGTATATTAAACCATATACCAGAATCTATTTATTTGTAAGTTCGTAAATCAGTTGAAGTTTAGTTAATACAGCTAAAAAGGGAAAAGAAAACAGAATGGTTAACTAAGGATTTACGGATAAATATTGGGTATAATACTTGAAAATAAGCAAATCAATTTATTTAAATACTAGTTTTTAGTACAATGTATTTGGAGTCCTATTCTAGGGCATTCATCTGTAAAATAATATGGAACTAACAAAAGATAGCGGTATAATTTTATTAATTTATTAATTCTTTTCTAACAAGATATTTAAAATGCAATATTATTGGGGTCTTAAATCATCATCATGGGGAATTGAATAATACATATTGCATTTTTTAAAGTGTTAAAATAAAAAAAAGAACATTCCTTTTTACATTAATAAAAGGCTATAAAAGAGATATAGATTAAACTGGATGATAAATTTATTTCAGAAACAATTCAACAGTAAAATTTACGAGGACTTTTTAAATTATAATTTAGTCCAATTTGGTAGAGCTCTGATTAATGCATTGGTGTAGTTGAGCGGGGAATTAAGTGCGGGTAAGAGGCGGCGACATAAAGATGTAGAGAAGTGAGGTGGTGGGTGCCCGGGGGCCGGAGGCGGGGGACTAGGTACGTGTAGGGGCCCCAGCCGCTCGGCCCATAAATTTTGGACCCGAGGGGGGGATTCAACAAGTAGGTACCACCCCATCACAGGTGGCAAATTCATCAATTGTTTAGAGCTTCAGGGTCCTTGCCAATTTTCACTTTATACCAGCCACACAAACACAAGTATTTTGGTTTTAACTTATCTACAGACTGATTTGATTTTTTTTATTTTAAATATATGTTCTAAGAATGGAAACGTTTATCTATATTTTTTAAATATAATTGTGCTAAAAAGCGCATAGTATTAATTTTGTAATACTGCACAAGCAACTTATATTTTATTTAAAAAACGAAATAGAAATCACATGTCCAAATCGAATTTACAAATAAATAAAAATTAATGACTTGTATAGGTAAGAAAAAAGTTTTCATCCTGGAACACTAATTCCAGGATGATAACTTTTTTCTTACATAACATTGTTTTTTATGGTAGTAACTTTAATTATTAAGATTTTTTTATGATAAGTAATATAGCAGCGATATATAGATAACAGTTAATCTGTGCTTAGTAAATGAAATCACACAAATATAAGAATCAGTAGAATCTAGAAATCATACAGAAAGGATACTCTGCTTAATACAAATAAATTATTTGTATTAAAAATAATTTATACCGAAATGTATTATTTGAAATAATACATTTCGGTATAATTGACAAGGAAGCTAACCATTAGTGCTAAGGTCAACAGAATTTGATAAGGAGGATAAGAAAGTAAGCTTTTTTTTAATCAAGAGGGGCTTGAAATGGAAGAATTTGTTACCTGAGGATTATAAAGCAAATAGAATATTTATGTCATTGTTTTGAAAGGCTTGTAACCTTGGAGAGTGATAGATTGGATATTATGGCGTTGGATGGCTTGGTAGAGCAAGTCTGTACTCCAGGTAAGTTTAATAATGTAATGTAGTTCCTCAGTGCACGACTCACTCTGTTTAGAATAGGCTAAAATAAGAGTTGTGTAGCAGCTTGAGAGGCATCTCAGATCGGTTTGGCTAATGTCATATGAGCACGGCTTATATTAAACTACTGTCTTTTGCAAGAAATTTTACTAATATTATGAACACTCAAAATACACAACTGTAGGAAACGGAAGTAAGGGTAAAAATGGTAAAGGATGAAGGAACCTTTTTCCATGTCACTTATTGTCTACAACTAGATTTGAAGCAGGTGTGGTGTTGAGCGAGTTTAACTTTGCAGTAGCAAAGATACTAACTCAGGTAGACAGTATTTAACAATGGAAATGCCACAATGATTTATTATAAGATGGTGATAGAATCCCTTTCATTAGAAAAATTAGTAGTTTATATAGTACAAAAATTATACCACTTCTGATCTATTGGTTTCTGGATTGAATTTTTTCTATGCAAAAGTA
The DNA here is from genome assembly GCA_951217055.1 of Gerris lacustris. Classification (NCBI taxonomy): domain Eukaryota; kingdom Metazoa; phylum Arthropoda; class Insecta; order Hemiptera; family Gerridae; genus Gerris; species Gerris lacustris. The sequence continues at coordinate 64,032,023 of OX578277.1, read as the reverse complement.
ATTACTAGAAATCATCTATTACGTATTTGTTCTTGAAATCATTTTAACTCTAGACATACAGTGAAAATATAAGTGCATGCGAGGGATGTAGATCAGTGGTTCTTAACCGGGGGGCCGCGGCCCCCCAGGGGGCCTCGAAAGGTATTTAGGTACTTTATATATTATATTTGGAGATTTTAAGGGGGCCGTGGTTACCAAAAGGTTAAGAACCACTGATGTAGATAACTAAAGGATTCAAAAATATAGCAATTTTATAAGAAAAAATAAATTATAGAACTCACCGAACTGACTCCTCATCCATGGATAAAGGGGGCTGGGTAGGTTAGGTTGATTGTTATTATTGTTGTTATTATTTGGTTGGGGCTGGGGTTGCTGTTGAGGAGGAGGTGGTGGCGGCTGCTGCTGCTGAGGAGGAGGCGGTGGTTGGTGGATCTGTGGGGGTGGAGGGCCGTGGTGTTGGGGAGGTGGTGGGGGCGGCTGGCTCCCGTACATCATATGGCCCTGGTTCTGGTGGTGCAGCCCGTGGTGCATGTCCATCTCCGGCGGAGACTCGTGTCCACCTAGGCCGTTTCCTACGGCGGCCTGAAGCTTACACGACGCGTACACCACGGGCTGCTGCTGCACATTTTGTTGCATGTGACCCATGTTAGGAGGACTCTCCGCCCTGTAGTCACCCATGCCGTGTTGGTAGTAACCACCCCGTACGTCCATTCTGTTGTAAGGAGGGAAACGCGGGTAAGGTATTTCTTGGGGTGCTTGCGGTCCGTATCCGAGCTGGCCCCCGCATGGCATGGCCTCTTCCCCGTAATGGCCCTGGTGTGGGTCGGCAGGCACCACGCCGCCGTTCCTCATGTCCGGCATGTAGGAGTTGGCGAAATAGGAGCTCATGGCGCCCTCGCCCTTGCAGTAGACCTCTTCCTCCAGGTCGACTGCTGCTGCTCAGCACATCTCACCCTGCCCCTGTAACACGACAAAATAACACTGAATACTTCTATGATACTATAATCTTAAGGGAATGGCTAACAAATACTAACAAATAACCCTAGCATTGTGTAGCGTGTTTACAAAGCCACGACAGCTGCCCTTCTAGACCTCGGCAATCTGCGGATTTGTCACATACACCGTAGAATCACACATTATTTTTTCTCACTCTCACTAGTATAGTACGTGATAAAGACTTCTAAGTCATAGTAACATCTGTGAAGAGTAACAAAACACGATCCAATTAACCATAACCCTCTCCTTTATTTCTAAAAAAAAATATATTTGTTTGTTTTTTTTACAGATATATATATATAAATAAATAATTTCAAAAAAAAAGTATTATTTTTTATAATCGTATAAACAATATCCCCTCACCTTTACTGTAAAAATAGTGTAGTATATGAGACGTGTAACAATGACAATGAAATTTCGATAAACTGCAATAGAAAATTATAATAATAAAAAAATGTATAGGTACTGTTCGTAACAAAATTCATAACTATTTTTTTAATTTACTCAAAATATTTTATTTAAATTATTAGTTATTTTACACTATTAATTATTAGTTAGTTACACTATAAGAAGGCCACGGCGGTATAAACTTAAATAATGCAGTGCATAAATTAGACTGAGTATAAAAGCTATCTGCTAGATTTATCAGATTAGAAATATTTAAAAGATTATAACCAGCTTCAAAATGATTTTGTGAATAGTTATATAATACTAATAGTATTTAGTTTAGTCAGTTACGTAATTGATTACGGCATATTATTTTTTTTTTTAATAAATATTAACAAACAAATATTTTAATTAATGAAAGGAAGGAGGTTCATTTTTAATCATGTTTCTTTTTACATGAAAATGTTTACTTCATTAATCATAAATATTCAGCGAATTTAACTTTTTTTAAGTTGATTTTAAAATGTTACTTATCAAATATTAATTCATAATAATCAGTTTTATTATGAATGAATTTCTTATTAATATGATAGTTATACATTAAGGTTGATAAAAGGAAACGATAAAGGAACAAAATTGTAATAAAATTGAGTGGGACAGTTGTATTTTATGTAATGTAGGAGTTGTTGAATATAAAGGGAGTAGAAGGGCTGCGCCGTGTAAAGGGCCAAGTAGACTATCCCGCATTACTCCCCGGTCGTGCGGCTTGAACATATTTCAAACCTTACACGGACTTTCTCGCTGGAAACTTGTTGCTTTCAACCTCTTATAAAACCATTAAAGGGATAATTTACCATTGGAAATTCACTTAAAAAAGATATAATCATTTCCAAATTAAGAGCTCGAACTAGGACTAAACAAATTAAAATAAAAAGACCAATTTACATAAAGAAACAAAACAGTAAAAAATGATCTAGATAATTTATTATCACACCATTAAACAAAATTATAACTTCAGTTTTAATTCACTTATATTAATTTGTAAGGTTGAAAAATGTTGGAAATCAACTTTTTATCTAGTTTATTTTAGATTCAATAACATAAACTAAAATTAAACAAACATAAAGTTTATTAAGCGTACAATATCTAATTATTTACATGCAGAATATTTAAAATAAATAATTTCAAAATCAATTAAGAATTTTTAATATCTTAAAATATCTGTTCTTTGTCTATTCAAACTTATTAAATAGAATACTTTATATGACAATTTAATTATTACTCATTATTTAATTATTATAATTAATACTTAGTAAATTCGATAAAACAGGTATCAGGCTCATTAAAAGACAATTTGTCATTACGTGTAATAAATCTTTTATTTCTAATATGTAATTTATCGATTTATAATTTCATATTAGATATTACTGAACGACAGTTTGTCATAAATTATTATATTCTGCTATAAGAATTTATATTTATTTGTAAAAGTCAAAAAGATTCCTTTATATTTATTTTACTATTTTAATTGAGTCTTTAGGGGTGATTAATTGATACACTTTTTCAAGTTTAAAAAAGAAGATATTTCACTCCTTTATTTATTTGTTTTTTTTTTAAAGTTAAGAATGTAGTCTTTACTAAGAAGTAACATCATCATTTCATAACTGATTTAGGAAATAGACCCTAATGTGAATCATAGAGTTCTAGCAACTCTATATTTTTAAATAGGTACTCAGATTTTTATTTTAAAAAATGAAGTTTTTTAAAGTACATCATTCTAAGAATTTAAGTTAAATATTTAAGTTTAATAAATCGATATTTAAAATTGAATGAATACCTGATGTTTTCCATATTAGTTGGGACAATGATAAAACCAAGCGATGTATTTGAGAACTAAAAGAGTGGATTTAATACCTCAATGCTCACTTTATAAAAATTATTATAAGCCAGACGATCTCAACCACACTATCAACACTACTCAAATTTTACTAGAAGAATGTTGTAACGCGAGATGTCATTGCCAAACTGAATCCCTTTTAAAGAGATCTGTATATATTTAAAAGGAAATGCTTCGAAAAACACATGTTAACTTCAGAAACAAGACGGATCTTCAACCAACCATGGCGAAAGGAAGCTAATGGCTGTGTCGCCTTATGTTACTAAAAATGGGTTTCGTTTTGTCAAAAATCTACTTCCTTTTAGGGCTAGATACCGCAGAGAACCACTAATTGAATTCACCCTAGAAGATATTTAACAGTTTATTTTCATTTCCAAACTAAAAACAGACTTTTAAATAAGTAAATGAATTAGTGAGAACTGTCATAAACGAAAGAAGTAATACATGGAAAATAATATATTTCAAAGCTAAGTTCTACAATGAATATGTTTAGCGCAGATACTCAATATGTAATAAGTAATAACCAAGTAAGAATTTAGATAAATAAAGAGTTTAATAAAATTGTTCCTACATTAAAATAATTTAAGCGAGCGTAGCGAACTTCCTACATTTAACGAAATATGCTCTGTGTCTGTCTGTCTGTGAGTCTGAAACGTACGACGATCACTTGAGTAAAAGTTGACCGATTTTGATGAAATTTGGTACACATGTTCATTTTACCAATGCTCAGGACGAGTTCGTTGGACAACGTTGTCTGCCCAAGCGTTCGCGCGCAACGCTCGCGTAAACGTGCACTCACTTCAAAATTAAAATTGGAATTTCAGGACGGGAAAAAATTTCAACTTTATCTATTCGATGAGACGAACATTTGTTTCAAATAACATTTTTTTATTAAAACCAACAGCAACACCGCTATGAATTAAAAAATATCGTTAAAACTATTAAAGTGGACCTAAACGTTTAAAGATGTGTGGGTTAAAGGAATTGTTAAGAATGCAGGGTTGTTCCCTTGGTACTAGCAGTTGTACTACATACTATCATTCCCTATATCTATCAACTCATTATGATTCATGTTTATATATTTTTTCAATATTCAATACATATTTATTACCATACGCTCGCTTCAATGATAGAGCCACGCGATGCCTAGTTATATTGGATTGAGGAATGGTTCAACAGGAAAATTTTAGATTTAAGGGGAATGCTTGACATAATTAAGATTTAATTTCTAATGGGTAGTACAAGCAAGAATAAAGAATCCTTTGATTCCCCCACTCCCAAAAATGTTAGCTTTATTTAAATTTAAGTGTTCATTACTGTTAGGTACAAATACATATGTATACTAAAGCATTGCTATTTATTAAATAAAATAAACATTTTTAATATTTGTATAACAGGATTTTGTAAGAGTTACAATAGCAGAAAATATATCTAAAGTATGTGTCCTTGAAAAAGTAATAAACTTTGTCTGAAACTTTTTTATCCCAACAAAAACACTAGTGTAAAAAAATAAGCAGTCTCGCGTGAAAAGTTGTGAGATCATAGGTTTAGCCAAGTTTCTCCCACTGTCCGAGTAAGTTCTACTACTTAGGTCTAATTTATACAGAGCAAGTACATGATATTTGTCTGTCCCTCTCTCTATTCTCTTTCCCAAATCACTCTACACGTTAAAATTTAAAACAAATTCTGACTTGGCAAATACACACCACAAACTTAATTCAAATAATAAATATTATTTTTTCATTTGAGCGTCGCAGCACAAGGATACAAATTTGTATACGACACTGCATTTAATTTTAGCCTCTTTGGGGTGTGAATTTGCCAAGTCAGAAAATGTTTTTAAATTTAAACGTGTAGAGTGATTTGGGAAAGAGAATAGCAAGAGGGACAGACAAATATCATGTACTTGCACTGGATAAATTAGATCTATGGTAGAATTTACTCGGATAGTGGGAGACTTGGCTAAACCTATGATCTCACAACTTTTTACGCGAGACTTGGCTTATTTTTTTACACTAGTGTTTTTGTTGGGATTTCACTTCTTTCTGTAAGTAATTTTTCATTACCCCAAACAATTTTTCGTTTTTCTTTCTTTGTTCTTGGGTCTTTTTTCTTTGTTTGTTCTAGTTAATCTTTCGTGTAACATCTACGTCGGTTGGTGTTCAAATTGAACTAAATAAAAGAGTCTGGAGTAAATATGTTTGCACTTTAAGATAACTGTCAAATCAACCTCAACAAACGTTCTCAACATCACTTTTTAGTTTTAAAGTTCTCTACTAGGTAGCTCTAGTGTTTACATTTTTTTTTACAATATTTTGAATAGTCGGTTTTTTTATTCTCTTGCTTAAAAGGGACAAAGAACCAGATATTTTCGGGTTTTTGAATTTGTCCTTCATTTTTACAATAAACTCTACCTATATACATAGTTTCTAGGATTGTTAGAAGTGCCTTAGAATTATGATAAGTCAGTCAGTCAGTCAGTGACAAAATAACAAAACTTTAGGCTCATATATCTTACAAACTACTACGGGTAGAGGTGTGACATTTTTATTTCTGGTTCAGTTTGTGATGAAGTTAAAATTAAAATTAATTTTATATATCTAAGCATCTTGAATAGGATAATAGAGGGGGTCCAAATTGCCAGAGTTGGTTCCTGTAAAGGATGGTACGGCTGTGCTTGACTTGGTGGGGGACTACCGTGCCCCCAGATAAACATTTTTAGATGGCAAATTTTTTCAATGCCTAAACAAAACAAATAAATAAATAACATGTTAAAAATAAGCAGTAAGAGATAGATTTGCAATGTATAATAGTTCAGGTCCTTCTTTCAATCATTCCGTCAAATAAAACCAAACAACCAATAGTTGGGTTTACAACAAACAATATAGTAGAGAAAAGTGCATAAAATATACATTTCTCAAGTGTAATATGCTTTTAAGTGAGGTCAGAAGCATGTGTTTTTTACATTTCTAGGAAGAGCCATTTCTCAAATAATTTGTCACAAATTTGGTGTAGATACCAAATACTAAAAAAAAAAACTAACGCATAATTCTATCAAGATGTATATTTTTTTAACCTAATAAAATTAAGATTGTTCAAAAATAATAGCAAAGGCTGCCAGACTAACAACGGGATTATAAAAGCAGGAAGAAAATAGAGCAACAACACAGAACAAGAAAACCGTGTACAAGATGGAGAACTACTCTTTACTCTTATAAGCCAAACAGAGGGCGGAACCCCGTTTCAATCCAATGCCTTTTATATAAAAGGTTCCAAGACTACATATAAGTGAAATTTATAGAGCAATTAATCAAGGAATTGAAATGAGACCATTGATATAAAAGCTTAATGTTGGAAAGATTCCCAGTTAGGGTTAGGATGCTCAGGGTCCCTGCACTAACAGATATATATATTAGTGCGATTTAGTAGATAACGAGCTATGATTTGTTCCTTTTCTCCACGAGATACGAATCATTTGAGTTATGAAGAGCCAAAAGAGAAAAAAAAAAAACAATATAGTATATAAAAAAAGAATAAACGATATGAAGAGATGAAATTAATATACTTTTCACTATTTTTACCACTTTATATTGTTTTAACGTTTCGCTACACTCGAGAACCTCTAAATCAACTGAATAGACCTTATTGCTAGGCTTTGACTATACTTAAAGATTTTATGATTGTATAATACTTAAGCACTCAGCTTCTTTGGTTAAAAAAGACCAGTCATGCACCATGACTTAATGAGCGAATTTTCAAAGAAATCTACGACTTATTGGCTTATGGTAATATAGGAACATTTTAGTTTAGAATTTGGATGGGTGAAAAAAAAATTTGGTACACAGGAGTAGGGGTAAAAAAGTCAAAATAATATATACCCTTCAAGATGCATGTCGTTGGAAAGCTCTTTAAGAATACAGTAATTGTTGTTATGTACACTTTTGTCATATTTTCATATAGCAGGGGGGTAAAATGGAAAAAACATGTTTTTACGCTATTTTTGACCCTAAATTGTCAAAATTTGACCCCTAAATGGACTCCAAAAATTCTGGCCAACGAACTCATCCTTTCTTTTGATATTATTGACATTTTAAAAATTGTTTGGATTTTTCAAGTGCACCCTAGGGTGAGATATCGTCTGGAGTGACACATACATATGCATAAAAAAAAGTGTTAAATTTCAGGAATCGATTAAGAATGGTCTAAAACGGATTTCCGTGGAGAAAATTTTCAAAAATCAAGAATATGTGTCAGTTAAAGTAATTCTACAATTTATAATAATTCCTAAGCGGCCATACAGACAGCTAAACCTGTACAGGTAACCTATCCAGGTAAACAGGAGCGTTTGTTTGATAGCACAGTTTTGATAGCACACACGTTGTGTTTGCCTGTACAGGTTAACCTGTCAGGTATACCACAACGTGTATGATCGGCCTAAGGTTTGCGTTTTAAAAGTTCTAGACAAATTTAAGGAGGGGGGCAAGTATATGTCAGATAAATAGGTTAGTATTAACTAAATAAGTAACTTCTTCTAAACAGTCAATACAACAATTTGCATTTGTTGAGCTAAACGTTCGGTCATTTGAAGCACATTTTAAGAAGATATTGTTCCCAGGTATAATTCATTACACTAAGATGGGCAAAGTACATTTTTGCAAAAATGCTCCTTTCAGTTGACCGCTGACCTCCCTTACAACCTTTAGAAAAGTTACCTAACAATCCTTTGTCAATCTTACTTCCTTTAAGCCACACTTTCTACTTGCGTCAAAATATTTTCCCTTGGTTCTAATAGGTTCTACATTAGAATTCTACATTTCTTTCAGTCGTGTAAGAGAGCCTGGCTTTACTGTGTCTAACATTTTTTAAAAAGCAAGAAATAATAAAAAAAATTACTAAAATTTATTTTTGAATGCATTAAACAAATGTTAGGGATAAATAAATAAATATATAACTAAATAAATATATGTGTGTGTGTATGTTTGTTTGGGTGTGTGTATGTATAAATTAAACACTTCTTTATTTCTATAGTAAAATAATATAAGGTTAAATTTACATAAAAACTTCTATTTCAAATTTTAAAATACCTAATAAATAATATATATTAATATAACGTAATATTTTATTGAACTACTCAGATATAAAAAAAGTTAAGTGTCAACTAGGAAAAGAAAAGAATTAAACGAATTTTAGAATACTGCATGAAGGTAAGAAATTTCTGTTTTCTCTGGTATTAAAGTAAACTTAATTTGTTTAACATGTTATGTATTATAATTCTAAATTTGAATTCAGTCAATCAAAAAACAATTTGGTAAATGCAAAGCATTAAATTTTATCTATCTATATTTACGAATAGTTGCATGTTAAATTAATTATAAAAAAAAATGTTTATTTTACTTAATTTCACATACAAGTATACAGCCAATGCGTTTTATAATTTATTATTCAATTTGTTTAATATTAATAATATTTTATTTCATATTATATCGTCCTTGATACTTATTGAATTATATAATACAAGCCGTTAAGCCAGTGACAATAGGCTAAATTTTATGGATAGAAAATAAGTAAATTAAGTTTATCTCTATTTGAAGACCAACAAATCGAAACAAACATTTATTTTTAATTGAATAAATGTGGTGTGCCACTCGACTATATAATACGAGCCTTTAAGCCCGTGGCAACGAGCTTATATTATATATTTATTAAAAAAGTAAAATTAAGCAAATTAACTAAGACGTCTATTTTGATCATTTATTATATATATTTGAAGACCAACAAATCAAACTAAACATTATTTCTTATTGGAATAAATGTGGTTGCCTTAGCTTAGCAATAACAAATCATTTCGAGGTGCGTCGTCGCGGTCGGGACTCCACTCGATTATATAATTCTCTATCAAGGACTATATAATATGAAATAAAATTAATATTAAACAAATTCAATAATAAATTATAAAACGCATTGATTATACTTGTATGTGAAATTACAATTAAAAAAATTATAATTTTTAATGGTCATTTGTTTTTTTAATATGATAGTGGTTATAGGTAACTGATCCGTGGTTGTTCATTCATTCAGTGAAATATTATTTTTAATATTATATTTTGCCAATATTCTCTAATATTGTGATAACATTTAGTTTTTATATCTTATGCAATAATTAATCGAGAAAAAGCTTACCTACAATTATTGTTTTATTACACTAAATTTACAGCAAATGTTAATATGATTATTTTATTTGTTAAACCACAGTATTAATTTTTATACATACAATTATAAGAGCGCTAATCATCCTAGTTACCATTGATGACCGACTGCAACATTGCAAATTTGTTTCATAGGTTTGATAATAAAATTGGTACTTCTTTAGATTGTTACTCCCCTATGTTTTTGTAGAATATAAATGACTGATTTAATAACTTTTAAGACAAAGGGATGTTTAGTCCGACGTACTTTAGGACAAACGAATATCACACTTGTGATTTTATAAGGCGAGTAACAGTCTAAAGAAGAACATTCCATACGCACCTTCTTTAGTTGTTACTCCCCTCTCTTTTTAAGTAACAATCTAAAGAAGTGCCATAAACTTAATTCATGCAATATATATGTTAAACCTAATTATAGTCACTCAGACGGATGCAGTGTTCGCACTGGACTCATCCAGTCTCAGGATGTTAATTAAAAATTTTAAAAATATAGGAATCAATTTTTAACTTCGTTTATTACTTTACAAGCAATTACGAAATTAAACATAAAAATTATAATGGTAAAAAGGTAAATTTATTTAAATATTTATATAAAAGGAAGGAAACAGTAGAGAGGAATTTAAGCTAAATAGGTGACAATAAGCCGGTCAAGCAGGTTGGAGAGAGGAAGGTGAAATAATACATCATAATTTGGAGACCCCATCCTTAGTGCTAATGCCTCTGGGTTGGGGCTAAGGGGGTGCCCATAAATTTAAACTAACACCCCTTCCCACATCCTTTACTGGCTCTCAAGCCAACTCTCTCGCACTCCAAACCTTTCTGCACTTCACTAGCCATCTACAAACTCATAGCTCCAACTTTCAACTGGCAAAGAACCTAACAAGTCTTTTTTATTGATCAACCCTTTCAAATAATTTTACTTCATTAACAGTAATTAGGAAAATTGGAAATAATTTACATCTAATTGAGATAAATTACCTGTATAAATTAATATTTAAAAAAAAAAAAAAAAAATGTATACGAGTAATATGTTTAAAGTAAAAAGTAAGTAATTTGCATTTAAAATTTGTATAATGGATTCTTTATTTACTTAAATTTTCATTATAAAAGTAACCACAATTTTTACTCCCCTACTAAGTAGAGTTCTATATTATTATCCTATTGTTTAAAAATAGTATTAAAAATTAAATTTTTAGCATTTTTAGTTTAGTTTTTATAATTCAGGTGATTGGGTAAAAGTTTAAGGATGTTGCCTATTAAATGTTTAGTTCTCTTATAGATAGAGGGTACCATTTTTCAAATGAATAGCTTAGCTTTTTTAATATATTTCTATATGACCTTCCCCACAATGCTGAGTTAACAGAAATTATTTAGAAAAGGTGAAAAGTTAGATTTTAATTATCTTAAAAATAAATTAAATAATTTTCATTTAAAATAGTCAGCCAATTAGTGTGTCACATAGCTTCCTAGCGTTCTATCTCGGACATCACTGAAATTTTGCTTTTAAACCCCAATATTGTCTAATTTATTAAATCCCTTTTTTAATTCTGTCACAATAGTTTTGTTTCAATCTTTTGATCAATTAAGCAACAATAATATTAAATTACTATAGGACGATCATTGGACTACTTCCGACAAACCATTTAAATGACTTTAAAATCAGATGAAAGATAAACTTTATATGCGTTAATTAAAAAAAGTTAGAAAAGTTTTTCAGATAGGAATGGGCGCAGAAGGTTGAAATAAATATGGGCTAATCGTGACCTAGCATCCAATTTTATTAAAATTGCTTAAAATAGTTTTTAAAATATGGAGGTTCGTAAGAAATTCGAAAGGCAGACAGATATAAGACCAAAACTGTTTTCTGATGACTAAAACGGAAATCTGTCTAGGATTTTTTCAATTCAGAGACGTAAAAAAAAATCGGTCTTCTGAATGATCACAAGATTCCGTTATCTTCTAAAAGCTCGATATAAAAAATAAATAACTTAATGATATTATAAATACAACTAATCAAGATTTTATGTAGAGGAAACAAGAGATAAGTAGAGGAAGCAGGTACTAAAATAAAATGAAAACGCCTTCAAGCCGTATGTATATACTATATATGTAACACATTGGAACCTAGCATTTACAGCATGCCCTTAACAAGCCTGTCACTGTAACATAAATAGTAGTTTGTAGTCAATTTACGAGTAAATACCAACATAATCATGCAAGGCACTACGGCGGAAAAAGGTTGTTACTAGTAACAACCTTTTTAAGGTTGAAAACATTGTTACTAGTAAATTTAGTTTAATAAATATAAGATAATGTGCAATGTAAATCCAGCAACGCTATATATAATAAAAGAATATTTGTTTCTCCCTTTCCGAAATATTTATTTTATTATTACATGTTATTATTTTTTGAGTTATAGGTATTAGCTTTATTAAAATCATATTAATTTAGCTAAATTAAAAAATATCACCTAATTTTTTATCACGTGAAACGTGAACGCGTTAAAAAGTTCTGCACTAAGCATGAGTTCAAACATGATGATAATATCCAATATGCAATACATGTATAATATGCTTATTTAGTAAGCCCTTAACAATTAAGGGAATTCGTCAACTAAACTGAAGAAACTTGATGTAACGATTTAGAATGAAGAATTAAAGTTTCGGAAAAGCAATATCTCCACATTATAAGAACAAAGTAGAAGAATATATTTTAATTTAGAATATTATCTTTCCAATGTTCCAGTTTTCTAAATAAGACTAACTACAAGTCAAAGATAAGAGTTAACTCTTTCTTTCCATGTACAATTTTTTATTTACTTTTAACATTGTTTCAATACTAATTAAATCATTCTTATCTATAATGTTCTTTAATTAATTATTTGAATAATTCATTCTCTACTATAATCTTCTAAATGAATAAAAATAAAAGAAAATATTAAATTGTAATAGTTTATCAAGTAAGTTATATTTCCTGATTAAAAGAAAATGCGTCCAAAACAAATAGTTATTTGATTTATTTGGTGGAGAGAAATTTATTTCAAATGCATATTCATCTGTTGTTTTAATATTTTTGTAATTACAATACAGGGTTGTATTGATTAATTTCTTTACAAAGTACTAAAAGTCTGAAGCATTTCAAACTCACTTTCTGCACAGTAATAATTCAAGTCTAGGGTCTAAATAAAAAGCAAATTGAACGTTTGATTAAAAAAAGACCTTTTTTATAGGGGGGTGGAGTGGAAAAAACGCGGGAAATAGAAAAAAAAACCTCACACTTTTTCACCCAGTAGGGAGGACTCTTTAAACTAGCTTTTTAAAAGACACAATATTGTGTGTTCCGGAAAACCGGAGGCGCACATTTTATCCCGACTTGTAATTTATAGGTTTTTAATTAAAAAATACTTTCGACAAACAGGGTGGGTTGGGTTTGGGTGAAGCGGTAGGAGAGCGTAGGAGAAGGGGGTAGGGGGAGAACATTATTCATGCAATCAATAGGGCGCGAGATACCGCTGAGCTTCCTAGCCAGATAAAGCCCGATATACACAACAGAAACAGAGAGAAACTACCGGAGAGGAAGTGAGACAGAGCAAGTACAAACTGATCGGTTTAAAACATGTGACAATGTGAACATTTCCCGCCAAAAGAACTGAAATATATGACAGTCACACAGATACAACAAGACTCATATTTTTTTCTTAAAATCGAAAAATTTTACATGTAAAAAATAAAAAAATATAAGTCCATTTATTACATATTTCGTATTCATAAATAAATCGTAATAGAATTTCTTAACTTTTTTTATCCAAAAAAAGAATCATTTAATAAATACTAAACAAGTAAATTATTTTGATCGATATTTTGTGAAATCATAAGAAAATGCAATTTGATGGATAATTTTAAAAGGTAATGTATAGATGCCACTGATTATCTTTGTAAAGGATAATTGTTAGCTTCCGAGTTTACTGAAAAACGGAAGCATTGTATCATTTTGAAGAACAGTCCGTTTTTGACAAAAGTGAACATTGTGGTCTTAAGTCTGTCTGTCAACAAACATTTCTTCAAACCAGCATATCTTAAAAATAGTCTGCCAATTAGTGTGGCACATAGCATCCTCATATACTATTTCCTATTTCGTATACTTCAATAATTTTATTCTTTTAAAACCTATTATTATCAAATTGATTTAATTTCCCTCCTTTATTTATTTCCGTCAAAATTAGAATTTGAAATTTTATATGAATTTAAGTATCAGTTTAGCAAAATTTAAAGAGCGCAGACGGTAGAGAAAGAAATGGGCGCAGAAGGTTGAAATTTATATGGGAACAACAATGGACTAATTATGACCTATATCCAAATTTCAATAAAAAGTAGTATTTAAGATATGTTGGTTCGCAAAAATGGAGCGACAGACAGACAGACACTGAACAAAAAATTGTTCCCTGATGTCTGAAACGGATTTCTTTCTTACAATTTTTGAACGATCGCTTCCGTTACCTTTGGTAAGCTCGAAAGCAATAACTTGTCCGATTTTAATGAAATTTGAAAAGTTCGTCTTAATAGGTAAGTCCATTTTTGGGCCCTTTTTATTAATATATTAATAAAAATTTATATTAATTAATATCGAATAAGGATCAATTGTTCTTATTTAATCTATACTTGACAAAAATAAAATAAAGACTATTAGTAGTAAACTAAATCAAAGTTCATTATATCAGGAATAAAAACGTTGATAGAGGTCATCTCAATAGACACAAAGAAACTAATTCTCAAAACATTACTCTATTTATCAAAGCAGCTTCCGGCATTTATTAAGCCGCATCATAATTGGCTATCATAGTTTAACTATAAATACACACACACACATATTATATATATACAGGGTAGCATCAAAAAGTAGTAGGACTGAATTTCTGTAGCGCGAGCTAGTGGAGGGTGGTTGGGCCACCTGGGCGTGGTAGTGGGGAGCCTTCCGATGAGGCCGATTAGGGCCAATATTTTTCCAGTCGCTTGCGGGCAAGCGGAGAATAAGCACGTCGATTCCCGTGAACCTCTGCTAAGAAGTGTCGTCACGATCCAAGAAGAGAGAAACTCAGGAGTTTCTCTCTTCTTGGATCGTGACGAGGTTCTCGGAAATCGACATGCTTACTCACCGCTGCCCGCAAGCGACTGGAAAAATATCGGTCTCTTCAGAAGGCTCCCCACTACCTTGCCCAGGTGTTCTCCACCGCTCCGTTCGCGTAATTAGCCCATTATTGGTCCCCAGTAGACAGACACGGACCCAAAAATGTTCCCTGATGTCTGAAACGGATTTATGTCTTGGAATTTTTGAAATCGGAAACTTAAAATATTTTCGTTCTTCAGAACGAACAACGATCAAACCTTAAAAATCTTTTTTCTCCATATCCTAACATAATTGACCTTGATCACGTAAATCTTATAAACCAAGACCTATTGAATCCACTACAATTATCTCCCCCTCCTAAAGCATTTAATCCCTCGTATATGCTTCACTCTATTAAACACCTTCCTCTACGAAAGTCTCCCGGTTATGACCTTATTACCTCAGAAATCCTTAAACACCTTCCAAGGAAAGGTATCCTATTCCTTACTTACATATTCACCTTACATATACAGGTACATATTGCCTTAAAACGACTCACTTTCCTACCCAATGGAAATTCGCCACCATTGTTGATTCCTAAACCTCCTTAACCACCTCATCTTCCTTCACCCTATCACCATAAGCCTTCTCCCAGTCATGGGAAAACTCCTAGAAAAGCTCCTTCTTCGTAGACCTCTTCCTAACCTTAAACCGGTCCAACCATATCACCAATTTGGTTTCCGCACTCAGCATTCCACCATTCAACAATGCCATCGCATTGTTGATGTCATAGCATCCACCCTTGACCTTGAGAATAAAAGATACTGCTCAGCTGTCTTCCTTGACGAGGCGCAAGTAGGGATGGGCGGAACGGAACGTAACTATAAAAATAACTAGTTCCAGTGTTGGAACGGTTCCAATCGTTCCAAGATTTCATGGAACTACGTTATTTTTGGAACGACTTTGAAGTTTTTATATTACTGTCGAGTTTCATTTAGTTAATAAATTTTTATTGTTTGAATTCGATACAAATTTGTTACCACCATTTTACAAAAAAATAATATCTTTTAAGAATTATCGAGCAAAATAATACGAAACGTAACTGATTAAAGAGGAAACGGAAACGAGAAAACAGTAACGAAACTAAACAACTAACTTAAAGGGAACGTTAAAAACTCGTTTCTCTTGGAACGAAACTAATGATCTTCGTTCCAAGCGTCAATACGTAACGTGTAACGTAACTGAAAAGACGAAACGGGAACGAGATAACGTAACGAAACTGTAACTCGGAGGGAACGTAAAAGATTCGTTTCGCGAGGAACGAAAACTATAGTTTCGTTCCAAGTTCCAGGTCTAGCCAAGCTGGAACGTAACGTGTGTGTCTTATGTTATCTTGTATAGTAGAGTAGAGTAATGGAGTGGGGATGAGAGCTCGAGTCTCGGAATCACTCCAGTTATAGTGAAGCGTTATCTTTTTCTCTTTCAGAGACATAGATGCCTTTTTGCCGCTTTTTTTCTTTTAGGTCCATAGTCAACTTCCTCTTGTCACTTTCGCCCTTCGCCACTCGTTTCGTTTTTTTAGTTTTGTTTTCCGCTTTAGTAAATAGTTAGTAAAAATACGAAGTAAACAGGTGAAATTTAATTTGTTTTTTGTTTAGTTTTAGGATCTCGTTATGGAAAGAACATATTCTAGTATTTAAAAATATTATTTATACTGGTATAAAATATACTTTTAAGTAGTTACCATAATGTTGTATCATAAACATTTTTATTATACTGTTTACTTGGTTGCAATTAAAATATCACTATAAAAAATTATAAGATAAAAAGATAAATAAAGAGATCTTAATAATATTATTATAAAGTTTGTATTTAATTTCAACTTTTCATCGTCAGCGTCAGTGAAGAGTGGAACTATTTAATAAAGAAACGAAACTTATTGTAGAACGAACATGGACTAGACTCAGGAACACGTGAAGTATAAGAGAAACTGTTTCTTTGGAACATATACTGATACGTTCCAAAAATAACTAGTTCCTGGAACTAGTTATTGGTTTGGAACGAAACGTTGTAACTCGTTCCACTCATGGAACCGTTCCTCCCATCCCTAGGCGCAAGCATACATATTACCTCATCCAAATCCTTTCTCACCGATAGATATTTTCGGGCGAGTCTAGGATCCTCTTTTTCATCCATCTGCCCTGTAAGTGCTGGAGTACCTCAAGGCAAAATCCTAGGACCTCTCCTATATTCCTTCTACACGTGGCATCCCTTAAAACAACACCCTAACTCAGTCCTTGCCATCTTCGCAGATGACAAGGCAATCCTATCTGTCCACCAAGACCCTCAAATTGCATTCATTGACACCCAAAACCACCTTCTCCTTCTCTAACGTTGGTTAAGGAAATGAAGGATTCGGATTACCGAAGCGAAAAGTGTACATGTCACTTTTCTCTTCGTCATAGCACGTGTCCTCCAGTCATTCATAACCAAGTCCTCTTTCCTCAATCCAACACTGTCCGGTACCTTGGCCTTAACCTTGAGCTTTCAAAGCGAAAAGCTCCTTTGATAAATAAACAGGTATATTTTACGCGGATAGAGTTTCTTTGTAAACCAAGAAAGTTTCTTACATCAAACAAAGGAAGTTTCTTTGTAGGATCTTGGTTCTTTGTAATAATGGTCATTATGTTTATTTTCTTATGGTAAAAAGGTATAACAATCAATGTTATAGTTTAATATTGCCTTAAAAAATAAGTTTACATGATAATGCTATATCAAATATACTTTCAAAATAATAATTAGTGTTAAGACAGTTTAAAGTAAATTAAATTTCGATATGTTTATTTCCCTACAACGAAATAACATGGTAAAAAAATGATTTAGTTAAATAATACGTAGTCTTAATATTATATATATTTAAAAATATATATAATTTTATATTTTTGGTAACCTTTTTACTTACTTCTATATAAGAGAATTTCTTGTTGAATTTTTTGTACATAATAACTAATAACCTTCCAATTCAGCCAACATATCAATTGTGTGTGTGTATTATATATTATACAATTTTAGCTACTGATAAGCTTGTCTCTGATAAGCCCTATATCTATCTGATCTTCTTGATCTGATAAAGGTCCATAGTTGGGTGGGCATCGTCGGGCCCCTGATGAGTCGGACGAAACGATGCATGACATGGCCTAATGCCGAGCCAACATCTTTTGACGTAATGTCTGATGTTGGAGCAGTTCCTATTTGTCACGCTTGCGTGGCACATCCCTTGGTGTCTCTCACTACAATATATATATATATATATATATATATATATATATATATATATATATATATATATATATATATATATATATATATGATAATGCTATATCAAATCAATTTTTATAATGATTAATGATCAATGAGTGAAATTTTTTTGTCAACGAAATTTAATCAATTTTTGCCCTTTACATAATTGTTTGCATAATATTGCACCAATAAAAAAACTAAAAAAAACTGTAAGACAGAATTATATTTATTATTTAGTTGCCTCACATAAATCATTTTTATTTAACTTAACTGTAATTAATTAGCTATTATTTAAAAATAATTGGTTGGTTAATTTTTTTTTTAAATTTTATTATTATATATAACTTTATTTTAATTGTAGTTATAACTAAGCATATTACGAATATTTAATAACAAAATTTGTAAAAGATCTCTCTAATTCTAAGATTCTAATTGTACCTATAATATGTCTATATTGTACCTTGAAAATGTCACTAAGCGAGAGACGAAATATTACCAAATAAATATAAAAAGCAAAGCAAATAGAATAAATGCTACAAGTTTTTATACCAAACATTTTTAACATGAACGTAACTAAAATGCCTTATAAGGATACAGTATACTTATATGCAATTGTTACAAGCATTGCTGGTAAAGTATAGCTACATGTTCTAAGGGACTAACTTTCAACTATTACTCCTACATATAAATATGAAGTACATGAAATCACAGTCACTTACATAAAATTAAATTATCATTATTATGTTTATTTACATAATCATTACTTTTAATTTGTATACCTGATGTACTCGAAAAATTTTGTTTTGGGTATTCTATTTCTTGAACAAAGTTATCTGAATATTTGAACATTTCTTCTTTGAAACTATTAATATGAACAATAGAATAACATACTAATATTTTATTAGGTCACAAAGAAATTTAATATTGAATTTTTCAGAATTAACTATAACCACTTGAAGGAAGGATAGTTCTGAAGTGTATGTGAGCATTTAAACTTTATTTAAATGGTTCAGTATCGTTCACAGCATTCATAAGAATAAAGAGAAAATATACAGGGTTGAACAAATTTAATTAGAGGAGTGTTTGAAATATTTAAAACCATTTAAGGCATGTCTGAGAGTGTTTTCTTTTGGTAGGTTTAAAGGCATTTCTAGCATGCCTGAAGTTTATTTGGCACGTCCAAAGACATTAGTAGCACATAAGGAATTTTCAATGGCATTTTGAAACGTTTCTTTGACATCTTACACATTTCTCTTAACTGCACGAAGCATGTTTTTTTTAGGTGTACTAATAGATTTGCTGTAAATTTCTCTGGATCTTTGTTTCATGCTGAATTTATAAAATACTTTTACTTAAACTATCTACACAATTAAAATTTAGTCTAATATTGTTAAATACCTACCATATTTTTATATGATCTGAAAGCATTCTGTGTTCAGGTCATATTGAAATGTTTACCTCCGATTTTTAACAATAATATTTCAACTATAGTTTTGAAATCGATTTATAGTAATAATCGATTTTCTGAACTAAAAGAATAAAAATATCAGTATATATACTTTGAATCAGAGAATAATTATATAAACCATAATAATAGCAAATGTTTAATATAATAACCACACTGGACATGTTTAAGACCACTTCATCTGTCATCACTGGTCATGAGCCTACCATAATATCACGAAAAATCATTGATTGAAAATAATAAATTGATAATCAGTTTATATACAATCAATCAGTTCAATACATTATTGAAAATTATGAAGTGTATTATTTTTAGATCAATTCTATTCTATACAAAAAATAAATTAAATTTGAACTTATATTAATTTTTTCATGCATATAAATGAGATATACAATGAGATCAAAGTGTGTTTAAAATGTAGTATATTTATCATGTAAGGTGTGACAAGGAAGGTAGACATTATTCTACTTCAGTAGCTACAAGTGGACGGATAGTCCAGCTTGTGGACAGCATAATGTATAACAGTTTAAGATGTAAAACGGTGATAGGACCCGGCTTCTTAATCTGACAAATGTTTGTAGCCTTGTAATCATTAGTCACTAAACATATGAGACCATTTTACAATGCTCGCATAACTTATCAACCTATATAATATACTGTATTTATACTTTATTATTTTCTAAATATTTTAAAGCTTAAAAAACACATTGTCTACACTCAAAATGTCAAACATTAGTTAACTTAAATACTATGAATTAAAAAAGACAAAAATACAAATACGTTATGGAAATACCTACAAGATTAAATGGTATTTAAAATTAATTTGTATGCACATTTATCATTCGACCAAATGTACCTTGATTGATTGAATTGAATAATATTGAATGATTGAATTGTGTTTCTCTCTACTAAACAAGATTTATCAAGCAGTAAACTAATATTTTCAAAAATATAATTAGCGGACAGCGGGACCAACCACGTCACACCTATCCAAGTGGAACGATCATTTGGTATGAAAAATATTTTAACATTTGTAATTGTTCCTAGAGTTAGCAAAATTAAGTTAATTCTAAATATATTCTCATAAAATTCTTATTTTTAAATAAATACTACATTGATTAGTTATTTTTTCTATAAAAATTAAATTCCCTTTTAATACATACATATGAAAAATTATATCAATTATATAAGTCTTTAAGAATTAAGAATAAAAAGACAAGATCCTTGAGGAGTGTTTCAAGGGGAACCACAGAAAATCATAAGTAGATAATTGAAACTGTGAATGGAGTATTAATCCTATATAAATTAAATATAGACATTAATGGTATTCTATACCTCTAGAAAACTAGGAGGTTTTATTCCCGGTGGTTTAATGCCTGTTTGTTCTCCTTTCTTCTAAAACTCTATTTCATTAAAGTTTATTAATTATTTTATTTTGCTTCCGAGCTTACCGAAGGTAACGGAAGCATTGTGTTCACTTTTGAGAACAAAAAAGTTTTATGCCTCCGATTTTAAAAATTCCAAGACAGAAATCCGTTTCAGACATCAGGGAACATTTTCGGTTCCGTGTCTGTCTGTCTGTCTGTCTGTCGGTCTGTGTGTCCGCGAATCGTGAAACGTGCGACGATAACTTGAGTAAATGTTGCCCGATTTTGATGAAATTTGGTAGACATGTTTATTTTACCAATGCTCAGGTCGAGTTCGTTGGACAACGTTATCCGTTCAAGCGTTCACGCGCAACGCTCGCGTAAACGTGAACTTCAAATTTAAAATTGGAATTTTCGGTCGGGAAAAAAATCAAACCTTATCTCTTCAATGAGACGAGCATTTTTTTCAAATACAATTTTTTAGTAAAACCTACAGCGACACCCCTATAAAGTGTTAAAGATCGCTAAAAAATGTTAATTGTTCTTACACAATTAACATTATCAATAAGGTAATAAAACTTTAATGTTAATATAACAAAAAGTACATAATAGGATGCGAGGAAGCTGTGTGCCACACTAATTGGCAGTGTATTTTATACTACTTTTATTTTATACTTTGTTTCTTGCTCTGATGATGCAACTAAATTTAGCGAAACGTTAGCATAAACTTTTTCACTGTTTATTATTTGACAGCATCTCACTAACATACCCTCTCATTTATTAGTAATTTTTGTTTTAAATTTACAATAAGTTACTAGTGATTTTTATTTGATCCTACAATGTTGAGTTCTTTTCATAAAACATGATTCTTGATAGAAAACGACAAGGTTTTAGACTGGAACGCTTAGACTCATTCAAATAAAATATTTATAGATACAATTTATTACATTTTAACATATCTACTATCTATCCGCTGAACTATAGCGCGTTCAACATAATAAATCACAAACGATAAATAGAAAAAATATTACTTTGATAGAGTGGGTGCTATTATAGTATAGAAACACTAATTGCTATTTGAACTATTGTCTAAACAAAGTAGCAAGTGTTTAATGTAATATATACCGAAGAAAACAAATAATAAAATAAATATATTAAAAACTATTCTTTATAATTTTTAATCAAATGCAACTCCATAATTTATTAATAATTTTAGATATAAATTATTTAAGACTATAAATTATAGGTCTTCTATAATTTATGATGTATGCTATATTATATCAATAGTTTAAATAAATAATAAATTGATGATGTGCTATAAATCAATAGTTTAAATAAATGTGGCATATAATTAGAAATGTGTTAATAACTATAGCAAATTGAAAAATTCAAAATGAATAGTTCATTGTTTAAATAAAATAAAAAATAAGTGGTTAAAAACGGATTGAAATCTCGTTCAAAATACCTATTTTGTACATATTTATGTATTTAATATTAAAATTGAAGACTGAAATAAACTAATAAAACTTAAATCAGCAAATCTAAAATACATTAAATAATGTATCTTGTATATTGGTAAAGCTTAAATTCTAAATTATATCAGAAAATAATAGTTTTTTTAAAAAATGGATCAACAGTTTACGGAAAAGTCACACTGAGTATATAGGGCTCTCTATTTTAGTGATGTTAGTGTGTTAGCATGAGGTCAGAGAATATAGCTCATTCGACCGTCCGTACGATTTCAACGGACACTTCAGATACGTTTTTCATTTATTGATAAGCCGATAAGCTATACATTTTTTATTATTAAAGAGCTGTGGTCTCCTATAATTTGTATATCTTCTATGGTGGGTCGTGAAGGGGTGATGGGTGATTAAAAATTACTTCATATTAGTAGTATTTTAGTATTTGGCTATATTTCATTCCTTAAGGGACATCTTCAGGCCTGTAAACAAGGTATTTCTACATTATTATCTTTATAATTTTCAGCCATGTTAATAATTATGTATCTAAACAATAATTTTTCTCAATCTTACTTTCTATAATTATTTTTAACATTAATCCTTATTTCCTTATTACACATAACTATGAATTTAATTAACAAGAACAATAAATAAATTAAATAAAAGATAATAAGAACCAACCTGTTACAATGTTAAGTGGTAGAGTCAATAATAAAACATTTTAGATAAACTTTTTAAATTTAAAAAGCTGGATTAAAAGTGCAAATAGTAAGCCAGCAATACACCTTAGGCAAAAATGTTTATCAATTAACCTGGACATTTTACTTTCCAATAGTTACCACAAAATAAAGAATGTAATACTTTTTTAGCACGTTTTTAATTTAGTTTTATCAAATTTTAATAGTTATATGTTAAATGTTAGTAGTGGATAGTTTTTTGTTTTTTTTATGATTATATTATGACAAATTTTTATATATTTAAAAAGTTTATCTAAAATGTTTTATTATTGACTCTACCACTTAACATTGTAACAGGTTGGTTCTTATTATCTTTTATTTAATTTATTTATTGTTCTTGTTAATTAAATTCATAGTTATGTGTAATAAGGAAATAAGGATTAATGTTAAAAATAATTATAGAAAGTAAGATTGAGAAAAATTATTGTTTAGATACATAATTATTAACATGGCTGAAAATTATAAAGATAATAATGTAGAAATACCTTGTTTACAGGCCTGAAGATGTCCCTTAAGGGATGAAATATAGCCAAATACTAAAATACTACTAATATGAAGTAATTTTTAATCACCCATCACCCCTTCACGACCCACCATAGAAGATATACATTTTTTGACTAACGGTGCTGCTTGATCCCCGAATTTAGGTCTCCTACTGGAGTAGGGAACCAACCCTAGACTCCTTGGCAATTAATTATATATTTAAATCTTTTATAAAATGATTCTCTATTAATATGTGAAATAAATTAACTGCATTCTAATTTTACCAAAAAAGTATATTATAAAAAAATTAGAAGAAATCAAATACATATTCTATACACTACAAGTATAATAAACATGTAAAAAGTCTTTATACATAAACTAGACATGGGCAGTATTAACTAACTTGATTGAATTATTAATACATATAAAAGTATGAAGTTAGTGGTTGAATTATAAAAATTAAAAATAAGAAATAGTTTTAATGCCTAAATAAGTTGGGATGTAAAGCATTAGTATGTCTACATTTAAATAAATGTTTTTGTTACACTAAGATTGATTTGTTGATTGATGATTTTGTTGTCTAAGGTTAAAGTAGCTAAGTCGGTCGTGCTACTTGCTAAAAAAAGAAGGGAAATAAAATAAGTTGCTTGCAATTAACTTTATATTATACGCAATATATCAAATTGTTGAAGTATTGAAATGATAATTAAAAAGATTTAATAAAAATAGTTATCAGAATAAGCCGGGGAAATATAAAATAGATTATTCTAAACAGGTCTTGTAAATAAGCCGGGAGGTACGAAGGAGCTTTCACGCAGAACAGCTAGCCGATACGGGTCACGCGAATTCCACTATCTACCACAAACTTAGCTTGCCTTGGATCAATGCCAGTTTAGAACGGCATTTTATTAACTGTAATATTATATTGCCTAGTAAGTACAGGCTATTTTTTAGTAAATAATACCTAAATATAATTGTTATTTTGATAAAAGCTATAGTCATGGTTAATGAACCAATTAAATAGTTATTTAATAAATTAAAAATATTATTTATAAACATTTTTAATCTTAGTACTAATAATCTTACGTGGTATCTTTTTAAAAAATTTAATATATATTTTTTATTATATATATATTAATTAAAATGCACAAAAATTTCGCCGTCGCCAAGAATAAAAGTTAACTATGAATGGAAGACGTTTTAGTTCTCAAGCGTATTTAGATTTTCAGAACTTTTAATCATAATAAATTGAGATAAAACATACTAATACAAAACCAGTCATGTCTTATTGTACTAAACAATAGGAATGGTTATTGTCAAACGTAAGATTTTATTTATTTCCATAAGTTTAATAAAATAATTCGTTTGTCATTAAAATGCCAAACGAA
This sequence comes from Gerris lacustris, assembly GCA_951217055.1. Taxonomy (NCBI): domain Eukaryota; kingdom Metazoa; phylum Arthropoda; class Insecta; order Hemiptera; family Gerridae; genus Gerris; species Gerris lacustris. The sequence goes on along the minus strand of OX578277.1, from coordinate 64,007,231 downwards.
ATAAGTTTTTCAACTTTTTATCAGGTTATAAAACTACAATGGTACTTACTACAATGATAAAACCAAATTAATTTAGAAGTACAAATTATTAAAAATATCACCTTTCTATCCGCCATCAAAGTATAAAGGATGCTGATAAGTTATTAGTTATGAAGAGTTATTATGTTTAAGTATATTGTAATGGTTAGTCCAATATAATTCTCTACGCGATGCGAACATTCGTTTTTAAAGGTACGTGTTGGACTCGTACCAGTACAGTAAAGTTTAATTTTACTGTTAATTGAAAAAAACTTAAACAAAATAAAAACTGACAAAAAAAGATGACAAAATGTAGATTTATCCTTGCGTTGTTTAGACAACTTCTAAATGAGTAAATACTTTTCTAATTTGTAGAAAAGATGCAACACATTATATTTTTATTAACACCTCCTGAAAATGTTAATGCTGTTTTCATAATTTCATCCTTTTAAGTACGAGAAAAATGAAGTATAGATGGAGAAATTAGTAAAATTTTTATTTCTAAAAAATTCTATTTCTTTTAATTTTGTTTGGACTTGTTCCGAGATCTCCAGTAGTTTGGAATGTTGTTGACAGCTTGATTGACTTCTTCATACATTTTTAAAATTTTATTACGATAATATCGTCTGTAGTGTGCGGTTAACAGATAGTTACAAGTTACTATCTACTACTAGGGGCTGTATTTGCGCGTCTGACTAAGGCACCGCCTTAGACTACGTCGCCAGAGGTGAAGCTTAGATTCTTATCATATACACATTCACCTTAAAAATTTACATTTAATATTGCACTATAAAAATATATTTAATACTGCAAGCTAGCTTTGATTAAACACATCTACATTACCGTAAGATATTTAAAAATCCATAAAAATTTATCTGAATAATAGTTTAAGAATAAATTAGGTATAAGGTCATGACTGTTAATTTTCAATACACAATAGAATTATTTACTTTATCAAGAATGAACCCTCCCCTCCATCTTGTATATTAATTTGAATAAAAACCAAACAATGCACGGGATCAATAATTAATTAAAAAAATAACAAAAATAAAATCTAAATTAATGTTTATGGATAAATATTTACCCCGTCTAATTTACATAACAAATGAGCATTGATATATTTTTGTTTTGTACAATTGAGTATAGGTACCATTAGATTATGTTTGTACACTTCATTGATTTAAGGGAAAAGGATAGTAATAAATAAAACAAAAGGTGACAGGGATCAAGAAGACAAACTGAGTTATTAGATGAAGTATTTGAACAGATCATTCAATATTTAAAGGTTTAAAACAAATATAAAATCAGGATTAATTAGAAAAGTAATAAATAACATGAAGTACTAATTACTGTTCTGAGAATTCAAAATCGATTTGAAATTATGAATTGTGATTTTATTAAACCAACTGTTGCATTAAACAATTATTGCTTCTGACCTTACTAAGAGGAACAGGAGCATTTAAAAATCCCTAGACATAAATCCGTTTCACACATCAGGGAACATAAATAGGTATTTGATCTCTGTCCGATGTCGTTCAATTTTTGGAAACCAACATATCCAAAATCTACTCGTCCGATACGAAATTTTTCGGTAGGTGATTAATAGAAGCAAAGGTAAAAACGGCGAATTTGTACTATTATTTATTGTTTTTATACACTTTATAAATGATTTAAAATTTAAACAAAAAAATCGATGAATACTTCACTAGCAATTTTAAATATATTTTTAAAGCCTTATTATAGCAATTATATAAAATATTATTTTTACTTTACAATTTTTTTACACGAGAATAAAAAAAATTCCTACATATTTATATTATTTAATAATATACTTTTAATCGTAAATATGAAACTAATTTTAAAGGTGGAAAATTGTTTTGAAATACTTAGGTACAATAAAATAAAAATATTTAAGAAGAAATTTTCGTTTACAGGCGAATTCTAGCAATTTTGAAAATGAAATAAATCAAGGAACAACAGGTAAAAAGAAGTAGCACAATCTATTAAAATATTTATATTTTTTTATAATTAAAATTATGTTAAAGTGAAGACCTTCTTTATGTCTGATTAAGTAATGATAAATCATTGTTATTATATCATATATTTGAATATTTCTTATTATCACTAGTATGATTCTTTTTTTTCAAATAAAATGGTCATAGTCATAAAACAAAAATCTCGCAACCATGTTAACCAAAAGGTTTTTTATTTTATTGTCTATATGCTGAAAATAAAATCATTTACAATAATTAATGAATAAAAATGATAAATTAATTAATTAATTGAATGAATGAATTTTTCATTCAATTTATTAATTAATTACTAAAGGAATAATTATAAACATACAGTGTAACAAAAATAAAAACTAAATTAAACTAATCTAAAATTTGTGATTTTTGCAGAGATTTAAGGAGAAAGTTTGTAACTTATACACCCCTTTGTATAAAGTACTATGCTTTGTTGACAAATATATTTAAATAAATATATTATATTTAAAAATATCAATATTATTAAAAAAATCTGTAAATAAACAAATGTGTCAAATTGTAAATAAAATGTCAAATTGTCAAGGTTCAAGGCAGCGGCCGCTTTTCGACGAGCGAAGCGAGTAGGGAGTAGAGCCCCCTATAGTATTTATTAATTTTACTTTTCATCTCGCATACACTTTTATGATTTTAAGAAGATAAAAAATCAAAAAATAATAAATAAAGTTAATAAAAAAATTGGATATTTATAGCTAAGATATAACCGTGGTATATTAATTTACTTTAAACCATTTATAGGCTGGATGTACTGACACATAAATTAATTATTTTACATTGCCATATGATTTCTCTGTAATATGAATCTGCGCGTTGAAGTCGGTACAAGGCTAGAGTATAAAGAGTGCACATTAATTTATGAACGTGCCTGTGGAAAAAATAAAAATGCACGCGATTTTACATCGTACTATTATTCCGTGTAGAAGTTTACTCTGGTATAAAACTTTTTGAAAATGAAAGTTTAATTATTTATCTTTTTTTCCAAATGTGAAAAGGATAGCGGTTGTTATTAAGACATTTATAATGTGCGTTAATTAAAAAAAAAAAACTCATTAATCTTTGTAATTTTAGAAAACAAAAAAGGATTTATTTATAACAAAGAACAATATAACTATAACTACAGTGTCACAAAGTATAATATAGCGTTGGAATTGATACCATGCTAAGATCCTTTAGACTACTGAATTAATAGGAATATTAATTTATTATAATAGTTTTGTTTACATAAATTATGTTCTCGATAAATCATAAACCCTGAGCTGGTTCTAAAGAAGAGGCATAGATGTAATTAAACGTATTATGCATCCTGCAAATTAAGTGACTATTTAAAAACGCTACATTTTTTAAGTAAACATGTTAAAAATAAATTATACTGAACCTTAACGAGCAAAAAATGAGACGCATCTTTAAATCGCAATGCACTATTATTGTTTACTGTTATATAATGATGAACGAATAATCAATAATAAGACATTATATTTCTGCTCTACTTTTTATTTAACGCTTCTACACATACCAAATTCATTATCAGATTGTAATGTCTCCTAATAACATACAATTTGTACTTCAAGAAGATTGTTAAGGTTGACCTTTTTTATATATTTATTTTGATTTTAATAGAACTACTTTAACAATTTCAGAAAACATTCAAGAAATGTAGAACAATAAAATCTGTATAATGTGATCAATAATATGAAAATTAGATACTTTAAGTCGTTTACAACAACAGAAGGTATTAGGTATATGTGAGGGCTGAACTGTAAACAAGTCATTAAGGTAAACAATGTTATTACAGGTCCTATTCCGCAGTGACTAACAGCCTGAATATATATGAGTTATAAGTTTACCACTCCCTAGGTAAGGTATTCTAATCTATCTTCTACCTGCCTCGAGATAGATATCTTGATGTCTTGATGACCAGGTAACTGGTATTTTCTGACACATTGTTCGATATAAAAAATAACTTTTAACAATGGTAACCGCCGCTTCAAGGCTGCAGGACCTTTACGTCCTTCATGACCTTCCAAAATTTCCAGAAAATGGTGAAAGTTTTTTTTGGAACCTTTTTTACCTTAAAAAGGTCTATCCTGTGTCAAAGTTAAAGTATAGAATTTAGTACTTGATTGTTTTGTCATGAGACTCGAAGGTTTTCTATGGCATGAGTTTTCACTTGGAGGTATTGTTCCTTTTTTAAGCTTTGACTACCACAAATCCTGAAAAGCAATCCCGAAGAATTGCATAGGTCCCCAAGTAAATGTTACACTAGAAAAACTTAGATGAGATGTTTATCTAAATTAATCCAATTGAAACTTTTTTTACGATAAAATCAATGAAATTTTACATTCGACCCGTCAATAACCGCATGCAGTTTACCCGGGTACAAATAAAGGAATCACGGAAAAAATGCCCACGGAAGAAAAGTCCAAAATAATAAAATTTTAATCGTTAGTTAAATTAAAATTATGGGAGGGAGACAGGACCGAGAAACACTCCGACGCCAAGATTATAGAACTACAAGCAGAACAAATTCGCTATTAATTAATCTGTCACAACTAATCTATCATTTCGAACAAAGACAAATCTTTTTCCAGAATTAAATTGGTAGAGCATTGGACTGGAATTCCAAAGATCTGTGGTTCAAATCCTGTCATAGGAGTGAATTTTTCTCTGCTCGGTCTTCCGTCTACACAACACATTCCATAGCAAAACAATGGAAAAATGTTCATCTTTAGACTGTTACAGTAACTCTTCTCATAAATACAGAAGTGTGATATTCCTTTGTCCCAAAGTACATTGAACATCCCTTTGTCTTAATAGTTATTTAGTCAATCACTTATATTCTTAAAAAAAACAGGGGTGTAACAATCTAAAGAAGTACCGCAAAGCAAGGTATTCCAGCTTGTATTGGAAACATGGTTAACTGATTTGTCTCTATGTTCTGAAGAATTTACAACGTTGCATAATTTACGTAAAAAAAAACTGTAAATAAAATCACTATAATAAAATAGATAATAAAATTAATCTAAAAGTAGATCATTCATCAAAGATTTAAGATCACTAAAAAACTACCATTAACGATTAAAATTTAATTATTTTGGACTTTTCTTCCGTGGGCATTTTTTCCGTCTACCAAATAAAGTGGGGGGATAAAACTATTACGCTCCCTTTAGCGTTATTCGACCCCTCCTTGAGGCATTTTCAAGCTATGCTCAATTCATTGAATTATATTTTAATCGTCAGATTCTCGTAAATTTCTCTGCATTTAGATATTTATAATACTTAAAAGGTAGTATATACAATAATTCTTATTTCCACTTTTAACACTGATTTTTATTTACTTTCATCCTTCCGTCTATGATCTTCTAGTCAATCAGCTTGAGAATGACCCAAGAAGGGGTCGAAATATCGCTAAGAGAGCATATTATTTTTCTTTAAGAATCAACAGCAATTAAATTAAACAATACAAGGAACCAACTACTCCACTAACTAAAACTATTACATAAAATTGAGATAGTAGTTTGACTACGGGTATTCTACCAACTAAACTATTATTCAAAACCAAAAAATTAAAATGTATACTGCAAATGAAAAACTCACCGATCTAAAAATATTCCTTTTTATCAACTAGAGATTGTTTAGTAGGGAAATAATTTGGATTAAACACTAACTACTACAATTGGTTTATTTTAGTTTATAACTTAAGTATTAAACCAAAATTAATAATCTATAATAAAAGCTGAATACAATATTTTATAACTTTATGCAATAATAATAAGTTTTTAAAGTAAATAGTTTCTCAACCGTAGTGCGTGTGATAGCCGGGTCCCGGGTGAGAGATTGAAAGCCAACGCCCTTGTAAGAAAGGAAGGAATACCCTAAAAGATGGATTAAAAATTACAAATCGATCGCATAGCTATACATCATGAATCCATTTTGATCATATGATGTACAATCACCATTCGACATGCACACATCCCTTCCCCTAAGAAGCCATCTTTTGTTAAGGGGTCCATGCTTCCCCTCCCTTGTTAGGAAGTCTTATTATCGGTAAAATAAGAGGGAAAAATCCTTTTCAAAGCCTATTATTTACAAATTTGACTTTTATTGTACCAATGTACTCCATAAGGAGAGAAAACTGTCTATTAGCACAATGATGTTTAATATCATGATTTATTGAGTCCCATGTATTATTCGAAAAAAATATTATAGTAAATATTATAGTAAAAAGGAGGTAGTGCAGTTTAAAGGAGGAAAGGCTAAGTAATAATTAAATTATGGATTTAAAGAAAATCTCTCGGCTCATAAAATAGATTTTATATTTTCAAAGCGGCTTTAAGCATCTTTAAGGCCATCACAGGTGCCAGTGATGGAAGAGGTAGGCATATACATTAGGAAAACCATTTGAGAAAGGCTAGTCTACATTATGTGTAAAACATGGAATCATTATTATCATATTTGTCTAAAATCCAACTGCTATTTTTTGTATTAATGACTTTAACATGTTAACAATGAAATTGAATTAGATTTTGTTATCTGAAACAAATAAACAGTTTTAAAACAGAGTCCCGATATAATAATAGGAAGATTTTGAATGTATTAACTCAAATTTGTGAGGCAATAATGATGAGTAAATACATAATAAACCGTAAAAACTGTAATAAGTAATAAGCAATCTTCAGAATACCGTAGAAATGATTTAAATTGTTAAAGTTATGAATAATATTATTAAAATGTAAAAAAATAGTATTAATCAAATCAGAATTAAAAATGGGAGACTGACAGAGAAAAATGCACTTCAACACCGGGGTATTAATTAGTATTATAATGCATTACATCGCCATTAAAATGTAATAAATCAACTTTACAGTGTATAAAATAACTATCGTAACATGAGTGAAAATCACCAACTAATATAAAAATAACAAATATTAACTGCTCATATATTATATTCACTGCTTTGACATATTGTATTTTATATTTATGTTATTTACGAGTATTGTAACTATTTTATTTAATAGGGTTACAGCGTGGTTCTATTTCTTCTTTATTTGTTTTCCTTAAGATAGTAAATTAACTTTCTTTGTCCTATTTACTTTTATAAAACTTATTTTGTTCACTTGTAAAAATAGTATAAAATAAAATAAGTTTTTAATGCTAAAAGAATGAATAATATATATTCTTATAAAGCTTATTAAAAGTTTAAAAAATGTTAAAACATTGTTCCACAGACATATCTGGAGTGGGCCAAGGCGGTTACTCGTTATTCTTTGAATTAATACTTGTTAGAAGCAATACATCGCATTGTTTCGAGCCTTACTAACAGCCTGAACAAACATTTCAAACACTTAATTGAAAACACAAGCAAAGATTACCCGCATAACAGTCCATTCGGTTTCATAACTTTACTTGCTCCAAGAAGATGTACTAACGATTCTTTCGGACGAATAAACTAAACAATCAGATAACGTTCCTCGTTTTAAAAATATTATTAAAAACGTATTAAGAAACGGTTATAGAAAGTGTTTCAGCACCTTAATTAGGCTAAAACGTCACGATCTCTTTTGTATTTATATGTTTATAGTTTTTTATTTTTATCACTAACAAGAGTAAAGCATATCTTCTTTATTCACCGTCATTAGATGCACCTACATAATGAACAATAATAGTGCAGGAGATAGCGTGCCAAAAATTGTCTGACTAACATTAAGCTAGAATTTTTTGTGTAAGTTAATCTTCATGTGCCTTCTAAGAATATGTGGTCGGCTAAGTTCGTCTGCGAGACGTAGCTTGGCAATAGCAATAGGCCTTTGAAAAAAACAAACTGGTGGAGAGCGGCCATGTCTTGCCCACTATAGTGGGTTATTTTTTTGATCCTGAGTACAAAATTAGTTAGTAGACAGAAAATCAAGTTGATGTTAGTTTGTCACTTGATATGTGATTTGATTTGGAGTAATATTTAAATAAATAACCAATTAAATTACAAACTAATATCAACTTTATTTTCGGTTTACTAACTAATTTTGTACTCAGGATCATGAAAATCACATTGTCCACCATGATGGGGAGACATAGCAGCTCTCCAGCGATTTTTTTTTTTTTTTTTTTTTTTTTTTTCAAATGCCTATATATTGCCAAGCTATGTCCCGCAGACGAATTTAGTCGACCACATTTTTATAAGGCTCTAAAAGATTAACTTCTACTCAAAATTCTAGCATGATGTTTATCAGAGACTTTTTTGCACGCTATCTTCTGGACTGTAGCAATTATTTTAATAAAATGTAATGATTATTAACAATACCAATTAAATATAACAGCATATTATTAACACTTTAATAAAACAAATGTAAGTACATTACAGTTGGTTTTTTCATTGTTTTAAACCCTGGATGTTTATGATATATGAGAGATTAATCAAGGCTAATAAAGCGTGCGAATAATCTTATTATAAGTTAAAAAAAAAAATAAATTCCTTATCTAGCTTTACATAAGTAGTGTTAAACACGAATCTCGTTAAAATTACGGTGAGCTTAATCCGTTTATTGAAAGGATAACTTATTACAATTTAACTTTTTTTGTATTCATTCCTTAAAATTAATTTTATAAATTCTAGAGTTGAAAATTATATATTTTCTATAATTGAAGGAAGGTTAAATAAATAGGAATCTAAAAAATAAAATATAAGATGTATAACATAAAGAGAATAGTATTATTTGTGATAGATAATCGGGAATTAAACAACTTTTCCCCACTTAACTAGTGAACATTTATCCTGTAATAATATTATTATCTATTTATTTCTCTAACTAAATATAGACCCAAAAAGTTAACTTAAATAAAAAACAAAATATACAATGTAGTATATTTTTTAATTAGTCAATAATATTTTATTATCATAAATATGATGACAATTTGTGGTAAATCTTTGAAGAAGATCGCCTGTTGAATGTAATTTTATAAATAAAACTATAGAAAACGAAAGAAAAGGTGTGTAATTTTAAGAAAGGTTTAGTATTATTAAAGCCAATAGATACTAGCTTTTATAGTTATTACCTCATTTTCTGATAAAAATATTTAATCAACCATTCACATTCATACAAACTTATAACTAAACTAACTAATATTAACGTATACTAGTAGCAGCATATTAACGTACTAGTAGCAGTTGCAAAGAAAACATAAAGTAAGAATACCATTATTTGAAAATTAATTTACGTCAATTTCTCTCGAAGATTATTATATTTTGAATAAGTCGTATCTTCCGAATAAAAACCAATCTGAACGCCTTATGACTTATTTTTAAAATTGGTATCGGTTAGATTAAAAAATTGCTAATCAATTAAATTTATCGAATATCTGTCATACAAAAAGATAGCAATTGCAGGATGAAAAAGACGAAGTTACAATGTAGAAGAAAGATGTTGAGATATAAGAGTAGCTCAGGTTGTGCCAATTAACCTGCGGACCGTAATAATAAATTAAGGGATTAGTTGTGGATCGTGTAATGTATAGCGAGGCGCTTGTTTTCTACCGGGGGATTGGCTACTCCGGTCCAAGGACGATGTACTCCTGACCCACATGGTGACAACTGGCTAATTTTACACTACAAACCATTTCCATCTCTTCCCTTTTAACTCTTGGATTTGAAAGTTTGAAACTTTTCCTTTTCACTTTAAACTAACAAACTAATCTTAGATAAATCGTAAACTTTGTAACTTGTGTTAGGTGTTAGTTCTTTGCTTTTATCACGGGGTTAATTTATAATTTTACATCTTAGTTTCTTCTCACATTTTATGCAAGGATAAGTTGAGCAATTTTAAAATCCTTTGACGTTCATTAAGGTTTATATGAGACCACTTATTTTTATTATTACTTCGACAAATTTTATAACAACAAAATCGCTATACAGAAATTTCGTTAAATAGAATCAATTATTTTTTAGATAAAAAAATAGTGGTCCTGAAAGAGGGAGATTTTTATTCAGTATACCATTCTTATCAAAGGCAGAATTGCTTCATCTACGTCTTCATACTTGCAACCTCTAGATCTTTTTTAAAAATCTCCATACTTGTTTCGTATAGTTTACATATTGAATTCCTGTTTTTCAAAATTTTAGTCCTGAACTCGGTGTGATTTAATATTTAGAGATACTACTTTGTTCTGCGTTCCTTTATCTTTATCTATTAATTATACCTTCTTTAACATGTTCATTAATATGTCATTTTTCCTGAAAGTGGTGATTTTATGAAGATATTTGTACGGTTAGTAAATTACGCTGTAAAAAATCAAGAGGTTAATAAATGTTCTAAACGAATTCTACATTGAGACTAAAGGCCCCCATACATGGTCAAAACATTTTGACCGTGTATGGGGCTGTTTGATGTTTGCGCAAACATGATGTTTGACGTGTGTGGCCTAAATTTACCCGACATCAGGTTTGCGCAAACATCATGTTTGCGCAAAATGTTTGATCTTGCCCCCATGCAAATGTTAGATCGTGCATGGGGGCCTTAAGAGACTTATCAAATTCTCTATCGTCTATAAGGCAAAGGTGATTCCGATTCCACTGAAACTAAAAGAGGTAGAATACGCAAAATGATCAGAGTGCTAAGTGCTAGAACAAGAAATCCAAAAAATGGTTCTAAGAAAATAAAGAAATAGAAAAAACCCACCAATAATTCACAGAAAGTATCTCGGTCGGAGCTTTATCCTTATTTCTATGTATTTTGATCGTTATAGAGAATTATTTTCGTTCTATAGAAACACATTTATATAGAGAAGTAGTGGGAACAACAAATATTCGTTATATAGAGAAATTGTACAGAAGTTCGTTATAAGGAGGTCCGACTATATTGACAAAGAGGACGGCTTCATAGAGAACCCGAGTTAGACTAAGAGAATTTATTTATTAACACTTCACTATAAGAGATAGCCAGTTAGTTACTATTATTTAGTAATTCTAAATAAATTCGAAATTTACAGTTCAAACTAACAATAATAATGATTACTAAAGCTACAAAAGCTTTATATTTGTACACGTCAGATTTACATACATCAAACGGTCACACAATTCATCACGGCCAATCAAATTTCAATTTCATTATGCGCATGCGGATTTCCACTTATTCTTTTGGCAACGTAATTGTTTCTATTAGTTTTTAAACAGTCCACTTTCAACTAATAACCCATCTTTAACGTTTCTTGTAACATTTTTTGTTATAATAAGGGGGAAAACGTATTAATTGCCTGTTTAAATTTTTATTTACTTTTTGCAATCATTGTAAAATAAAATTTGAAAGTAATCCTTAATTCTAGCATAATAGGTTTAAATATTTTATGAACTAAGTAATAATAGCAGAGCTCCTATAATTCTATTTCGGAGGAAAGGATAAATTATTCTAAGAAAATGATTACAAACTTAACCAGCAATTATACTATTTACGTGATATAAAACATGGAATGTTTTCAATTATGTTTAGTAGAAACTTAGGGGTAAAATACTGAATAACTCTATATCGGCGTGTTTTAATTTCAAACGCAATAAAATAGTTAGTTACTTTTTCAAATATCATTGACTTCCAATTATTTATTTATAAACGGAAAATTAATGTTATAGTTATTGTCTAACATCTGGTTTTAAAGATATCTAATCTTCTTTATTTATAAATAAGTTAAATTGTAACTATTTAGTTAGTTTGTATACAATAGTACCTACTATTGTTTACTAGCAGGTGTTACGTTGTTTGATTAGATTTCATGTAATCAGGTTTATTATTTAAATGTTTTAATTATTCTATTATTGTCTCTGTGATTTATTTGTTACTGATTAGTATTATCTTAACAGATGTAGTTACAAGTACGAAGTAATTACAAGAAGGATATCATATCGAAGTTTTTATAGACTTATGTTATCAAACAGTTTTAACAAGATTTAGACATTATAAAGATATTCAATCAAACTAATTGCTCACAAACATAAGCTGTTACAATGCGTTAAAACGTTTACGTTTTTTTTCTGCATTGTTAAAATAATAGTATTTTATTATATATTGCAGATTTTTTTTGTGTGTGTGTGTGTATTCAGTTGACTCTTTTGGCAACAAAACTATTTTTATTGGATTTTACGCATTTTTATGTATATATTCATTTATTAACATATTAATATCATTTTGTGCTAGTAACAAAAGTAACGCTTGACTGATTACAGTATTTTAGATATCATATTCTAAGTACATATTAACACGCGGCCCAAGCTCATTATGAATGCAACATAAACAAGCGTAAGCGTGAGTATGATGTGTACTGTATACACATACAGTACACAATGGCAGTTTCAAATCAGATGATAAACTTAAAATAGGCAACTTTTCCATTTCCGAAATACGAATATATTTTATCTACTTGCGGCAGCAAAATGAGGCATCATTGAACTGATTTCGGGCAGAGAAATGTGATTTTACTGCCTATGCGGTAAAATAAGGAAAAATTGTGATGCCTAGGTAGTAAAATGGGTACTTTTATAGAAAAGGGCCCCCCTTTTTGTTTTTAATAGAAAAGAGTTTATATCCCTTACTCTAACTACCTATTAAGACAAAGGGATATTCAGTCCAATAGGCATTGGGACAAAGGAATATCACACATTTATATTAAAAAAAGTGTGTATTAAGTTGTAAGAAAGTATATTCGATTAAAAAAAAAAGGGGGGCCCTTTTCTATAAAAGTGCCGTAAAATGTTTATTGTTATAATGTTGGCAATAACAGTTTATATACTATTATGTCTATCTTATAACATTATATATTATAGTTTAATAAGTAAAATTTAACAAATAAAAGTTTTAATATTTAAATAATTTGTTTATATTTGTTAATCATGTTAAATAAGTTTAATGAATAGTAGATCTTTAATTAAAAAAATAGCGGTGTCACTGGCCACACTGCAGCTTCATGTAAACATCCAACATCCATATTTTTATTATTATTGTTGAAGTCATTCTAGATTAGACTAGCTACTTTTCTTGATTTATCCTAGTTACTTCTTTTCTGTTAAGCAGTAGAAGATATCTTTAATACTTTTAGTAATTTGTTAGTAAAAATATAAATAAATATTTCATATTGCGTGCAATATTCATTCTGAAGTTATGAATGTTATAAACGTGTTTTGTATTTTGTTGTTATAGCTTCATTTTGCTATCCACAATTGTCATTATTCCCAAGCTTCATATTTGATTTCTTTATCAACATTAATTAACTATGTTATATTAATAAAGATAGTATTTTAGCATTTTCATTTTTCTGCCGCCCGTAGATAAAATATTGTATGCAACAGGGCAGCAAAGGAAACATTTCTGTCTCGTTTATTCATTGTCTGCCTTGGCTTCGCCTCGGCAGTTATCATAGCCTGTTCTCGCCTTCGGCTCGGAGGCTAATCTAATCACTCGTCAGTAATATTCCATTTTGCTGCCTAGTTACAGAAATAACTATTTATCTACGATTAATACAAAATATATCACATTATATCACTGTTTAGGTGCATAGAAAGTGATTCTTTTCGCAGCTTATCATAATCCAATATATTATATTCATACTATGACAACATATATATAAATAATAGGTATTTATTATAAATAGAGTATATTCATTTATAATATCGTTTTAATACAAAAAATACAAGACTTTAATTATATGTACGCGTAAATAGATGTATTGCCATTTAAATTTAAATGTTTTATAAATATAGATAATGTATACATTAAATTACCTTCATTAATATGTATTTAAAAGACAAAGAATAAGGTTAGTTTTCTATATAAGATATTAGGAAACTGAAATTAGTATCATAATAAATGAACACATTAGTTCTTGCAAAAAAAGCATTTCGTAGAGTACAAAGTATAAGTTAATATATATATATATATATATATATATATATATATATATATATATATATATATATATATATATATATATATATATATACATATATATATATATATATATACATATATATATATATATATATATATATATATATATATATATATATATATATATATATATATATATATATAATACACACATATATACATATTATAATAAAAGAAAAGAAACATACGCCATATCTTGTTGGGAGATCTCTGAATGCTTCGTTGGTTCTTTGGGCTACTGTATTTAATATTCCGAATGATAAATATAAAACGTTTAATCTAAAAAAAGCTAACCGTTTTGTTTTAAAGAAATAAAAACGAAAAGGAAGAACTCACTATAAACCAGAGAAATATATTGATGTAATGCTTTTACAAAAAAAAGAGCTAGTTAAAGAGGAAAAGTTAAAATATTTAATTACAATATGTTTTCCAAAATCTACATTCTCTATTGGAAAAAGATAATATCATTTATAAAAAAAAAGAGAAGAAAAACGTATAATTAATTCGAATAAATGTTGTTGGACCAATGCAAATATTATATATTAATTAATTTTATATCGAATATGATGGAGAGAGGAATAATAATTTAAATAAATAGTTTATGAATCAAAAGAATGAAAAATGTGTAAATAATAACAGAATGTCAATTTAATGATCATTTGATATTCTTAGAAACTAATATTCTAAAGAAATTAATTTAACTCAAAACCCACGCAGACGTATTAATATTCATCAAACCTCAGATGAATTTAAATCTGCAATTTAGAAGTCTGAGTGAGTTGCAACCTGACAATATGAACTTATATTTATGAGTAGGAACAATCATTTGAATTATAACAATGATTGTTTTTTTTTGTTATTTTACAAAAACAATAATGGAATCATATTATATCTAACACTGTTTCCCAAATCAATTTATTATTGATTGGGATTATACACACAATACACTCTTACTGCGGTAAGAGTTAAAAGTGATATGCCGCTTGGAAATTATTTATTCTTTCGAAACAATAAGGTGTTTAAAGACGATTGCCATTTGTAAGTATTTAAAATGAACTTAGCAATATTTCTCAAAGAGAAGACTAAGTAATAAAAAAAAAAAAAGCAATAGAAATATATTTTTTTAAATAAACCAATTTTTTTTTTTAAATATCAAATGATAAAATTATGGCTATATTACTGCTAACATTTTTTTTTTTTTTTTTTTTTTTTTTTCTGAAATTATAATTAATAGATTACGTATGAAGGGATACAAAAATTAAAATTATGAGTTAATCAAACTTTTCCAGATATAATTTATGGCAATAAATGCAATGAAGACATTAAACCGATATAATTGATAATAGGATTTTTATTATTGATATAATAATTTCAATTAAAGTATAATAAATCACGTACCTATATGATAAATAAATAAATTAATTAAAATGATCATTCTTTAATAATTCATTTAAGAATTTGTTTTAAACTGAGATTTTTTAACAGAAAAAATCCACAAATATCACGAATTTGAAGAAAGTCATTGAGATATATGAATAATTTTTTATAAAACAGTTTCACATAAATATGTTTTTTTCTTTTTCAAAAACAATATATCTCATTTATGCAAGAACAAAACGGTACGCATTTATTATAATAATTTTAGATTAAATAATTAAAGATTTGCTTATAGATATTTTGACTTAATTGCTTGTTTTTCTTTAATTAAAAGAGAAGATTAAAACAATATAATCTAGTAATTAGAAGAAAGAACACAGTTTTGTTTGTATAATTGATGTTATTTTTTTTTATCTTCATAGTATAGTACTGATTAAATGATGTTAATAAATTTAAGTAATTAAAAGTTTATATTAGTAGACATAGACATTTATACGATTCAGGGTATTTTATTTTTATTTTTTTATTTTTTATTTTATTTTATTTTTTTTTTTTTTAAGAGATGGTTATTAAAGGAAGTAATTCAAGAAATAATGGTATAATAAAGAGTTAAAAATTACTAAAATAAGACAGCCAAACAATATTGAGCATTGGATAAAGCATAAAGTATAATAGTATGATTATTATACGTGTTCATTTATAAGAGCAAAGTATAAATTTTTTTATACGTTGTTACGATTTTTAATTAATGACACTTTTTAAGAGCAAATAAACAGAATTCTAGTAATTTTATTTTTAAGTAATTTTCGTTGTTTTTATGGATTTTTTTAATTTTTTTATCAAAATAGCATTACTGGGAGCTGTACTGATAAGACTAAGTTTTTTTTTAAGTTAGAAGTAAAAGTTAAGTCAGGTATTCATACGATACGGGGCACTTCACAAGTTAGTGAGTTAGACACTGACGTTTCTATCGTAGTAGGAGGCTGGATATGATGAGGGGTTCTATACTAGACCGGACCAATGGCGGAGCTTTGACTGACAGGACAGAAGCCATTTCTGAACAAAAACCTTTGTACGAGGAGAGAGCAGACACGCACTGACGCACTGTGGGGGCGGAACTCGACCATCTCCCCTCTACCATCTACATCTACCACCAACCCCTAGGTATGTCTGGAAACCAACCCTCACGTCATATCTACGTTAAAACCACCCTCTATGTTATAGGCTGGCATTGAGATATCACAAAACGGACCCACTTCAAAAAGAAAAAAAAATCCACAGGATAACAGGAATAGAAATAAAAAAAACTGAAACCACTATATCATATCCAATCAACTCAGAGGTATTACAATTTAAAAAAAAATATCTGTCACCGGTTATCCCTTAAATCTTACTAATAAAAAACATCTGCTTATGGCCTCAAGAAAAATCAATTTAAAATAAAAATAATGTTTCTCTAATAATTACAAAACTCATTTAAACAAAAAAATGCACATAAAACTTAAGCCTATATTTGTATTCAATTAGAAAAATAAAGAACAAGCAAAAAGATACATCTACGAAAAAAAACCTTTCAAATATCTTAATTTTATTTGATTCGAAGTTGATGAATTCTAACATCATGTTATCTAAGGGATTGGGTGTAATAAATCAACAGGGCACACCGTGTTAAAATATCGTATTATTACTGATACCTTTTTCTACCATTAAAAATCCGGTAACCTACGCTTATTTCTACCTGTGTTTTTTTCTGTTTCAAAATATCCGGTACTTGATGTCTTAATTTTCTTTACTATAATATTCCCTGTTATAAACCAAGAAAAAAAATTATGTATTCCATGTTTTAAGTGAAAATAAAATGTTTAAGTATGATTAAAGTAACTAATGGCGAAACGCTATTAAACAAGTAAACTTGTTAGTTATTAGTTAGTACTTTATTAATAAATATATTACTTTAATTTTACAAACGTTTAATATAACTCATTTAACTTATAAAGTAATTTAATTATTATTTATACAAATCTACATAGGTATAGCTAACAGTTATTGTCTTTGTCTTAGAAACAAAAGTTTTTACTTAATAAGAGGGTTAATAATAAACTATTGATTTAGACAATTAATTTTGAACTAACCATCATTAAAACATGTATTTCCTTAGGTATTTATCATAATAAATGTCTAATTTACTTTACTAACCTGATATATAAACGTAGAAGAGAATAACAATTTCCATTCTTTTAACGGAGAGATGGATGAAATTTTATCTTTAAGGAAAATAAAATACTTTCGAATAACTTTTTTCAAAACTTGAGAATGATTTACAACATATACGATGTTTAATGTTATCACCGTCTTTGATGTTTAAATGATTATTTACATTATAAGATAATAAAAAATCACACCAAATCAAAATTAAAGCTACACTAATTGCAAATCACTTTTAGTGGAATGTACGTAAGTTAATAAATGTTAAATTAATTTCAAAACACGTCTTATGTTTTTTTAATAGACAAAAGAATAAAATTAATTACCAGTTCTATTAAAGTAAGAATAAATTGTTTATTGCAGAAAAATATATATATATATATATTTTATTATTATTATTAAATAAAATACTAAAAACGTATGTGTATTTAAAATTCAATATGTTATAAGTCAAACAAACGAAACGAAGTATACTAATTAAAAAAATGCCAGCGAAAAACTTTAAAAAACAAAACATTGACTCTAAATAGTTGTAAAGAGTGTTTATAAACTATGAATGGTTCAAAGATTAAGCAAATTGTGTTTCTTTTGTGTACAAATTAAACACAACTTCATTTCATTGTGAAACAATATACTCAATTAATTAGAATATAGTTACCTTATTATACCTTATATTAGTTTACCTTGTATACTTAATGTAAGTATATAAGGTATTATTATATTACTGAAGTTAAAAGAAATACTCATTATGAAGTAATGAATTTCAAACAGAACAATATAAACTATTACAAAGTGATTGAGCGAAGTTACAGTGGTCAATGTTTTGGTCCCAAACTTAATCAATAAATTTAATATCAAGTTTATTGTATGAACACAATTAATTTAAATTGAAACTTGAAATTATCATCACAAATCGTTTCCGAGTGACAACCTTGTTAGATCGTCAAAATATAAATAATAAAACAGAAAAATAAAAATATAACGGAAGAATGCTTCACAAACTGCCTAACGAAAGTTAAGTTATAATTTTTTATGGTTTCTTAATCACTAACTCGTACACATTTTAATGTCGATTTGTAGGGTTCACTTGATAAATTTTAATCGCACTAAAATTCCCTTATTATATAGTAATGATCTTTGAATCATGCCCAACAAACAGTTACTGAGTGACTGAAGTAAAAGTTCGTCTTTTTTTCCACAGAATACCACCCCATTCAGAACAAAAACTGAATCGGTCTCAGTCAAACCCGATAGGGCATTTGGGGGCGCAGCCTACTCTTTTGTCACAAAATTCCCTTCTCTTTTTCAATACCTTCATCCCCTTTAGAAAATGTATAAAGTTTATATTTTAGAAAAAAAAAATGTCGGCACCCCCATGTTTCCAAAACGAATGAACAGTTCCGATCGAGCGAACAGCAATGGAATCAAATCGAGGGGTTATCAGACTCACGTTTAGCCATAGACTCATTCAGTTTTAAATTCTCTTTTTTTCTGGGCTTCTGGAAAAAAGGGGGAGAAAGGGAGATATAAATTGAAAGCTGAGTACATACTCAATGACATGATTTATAACATGGTTCATATTGCCTTACACTAAGGTTAACATGAACACTGTGTAAAAACCAGATAAACAGGATTATTATAAAGGTATAGTTAACCTTTACATACTTCATCATAAATAAGGGAGTAGGTTATAATTATATTGTATTTGAATGTAAATAAAACTATATAGGTCTAATACAAGTTAGCCAACGTTCGTAATCTAATCTGTGACGTTCTATAAACAATTAATATTAATTACTTATTTCAATAACCAATTAAAATATTCCACAAATATTAATTATAGTTATATATATATATATATATATATATATATATATATATATATATATATATATATATATATATACAATAATAGGTATGTATTTTTTTAATAAAGTGCCTTATATTATATCTTTCTGTACAACAAATAGTACCTTAACAAACTACATAATACAACAAGTAATTAAAAATTACTTTGCATGGTAGTAATTGCTCATATTATACACGTATTTTGCTTCGCACAATCTAATGTGTAGTAAATAATTTATAATAATAGGGAGAAAAAAGTGAATATGTAATTTTCTCTATGATTTTATAAATTTATTTCAATTATTAATACAAACCTTTCACCATACGTTGTTATTATGATTCTGTGTGGAAATTTTTAAAGCTCGTAAATTAGAATAAGGGTATTATTAGAGTAAGGCTAGCTTGACATAAATGGTTTACCGTTTGTTAAACTAAATTTTTTAAAGATTAACTCAGGCCAGTAAAATGAGTTTCTGTGCAGCTGTACCAACTTTGAATAATTAATATAGTCTCGCAGAATGTTAAGCTCAGAGCCTTCAATATACAAATGCGAAATATAGAAGATGAAGAGATGGGTAGATAACAGCTATAAGTCATAATGAATCGTTTTGATCAATATTAAAGGTCCTGGGGCCGGATTTTATCAAAAATGATAAAGATCTGTTGGAAAAACCTAAGAGAAAGACCATTAAACTGCAAATATGAAAACGGAAATGGGCTGGATTGGACATTCTCAAAGAAAACAAGAAGGTTCAATAAAGCGGATGGTCTTTGATTAAAATCCGCAAGGATCGAGACAAATCGGGAGACCGAGGAAGACGTAGAGACGGAAGATTGATGATAAGTAGAAGGCGCAATGTGAAAAAGTGACAGAAGTAAAGATGATTGATCATGAGGACCGAAGAAAGTGGAACGCGCAATAATACCCCTATGCTTCAATACGAAGTAACAGGAAATAAGTCAAGTCGGAGACATGTTAACTCTGTATTACTGAATTTATTTCCTTCATCTGGGTTAATATGATAGAGTAAGAAATAATGTACTCGTATTTGCCAATATAATAATAAGTTATTAAATACAGGGATCATTTATTAAATGGTATATTTATTTTTTAAACTTAATTACTTAATTTATTTTTACTCAGTAGTTACTAGTATCAAAGATTTGAAATTGACTTCATCAATCAATTGAATGAAGTAAGTATGAATTATAACTTGCTGTCGTAAAATGCAGTGGGTAGAAATTTAAATAACTTACAACACAAAAGAAAACAGAAAACAAAAAGAGAGTAGATTTCTTTAAATAATTAAATAAGATCAAATATAAAATATCTTCAATAGAATTCACAGATGTCAGAATGAAAACTGAACGAATTAAAATCTAGTACAAAATATGGGAAATTGCTTTCACTATATCTTTTGAATCATAGTTCACACAATTATTCTAATAAGATAGACCGTGAAGTGAATGTGGTAAAGGAGCTAATATATGTTTTTTTTTTATTTGAAGGGAGGGTGAAAGTTAAGGTGCAGATGTGTCTTATAGAAGGGAGGGAGGTGGGGGCGGCAGATGGCTCAGGTAAGCCTGCCTTCTGTCAGGAAACATAGGGTTCCTTTATATAATATACCTAGCTCCTGTAGGTAACACCGATACTTGGGGACAACACTAGCTGACAGGGAACTCATCTCTTTTAAACTTAGTATAGGATAGATACTGCATTTGCTTAGGACTAGAACTCATTAAATATGCGATCTTTCAAACTACATATACTCATATTTAATTAATTCCCAAAACTTTAAATTCAAGAATGAAGTAGTTTTGAAGTACTACATTCAATACAGCAGTAACTATAACAAACGGTAACTTCCAAAGTACAGTAATATCATAATTAATCTAATATTGCTGATAGCATCCATTAAGAGTTGAGATCGAGAGAAGCCTATAGAAGATAGTAGAAGATAAAAACTCTTGTTGCCGCTTTAATTTAAAAAAAAAAAAAAATCGAAACGTGTAATATTTAAATCATAATCAAGGACAAATAATTAATGCGCATGTATTTTATTAAATTAAAAAATGTGGTAATAAGACCTCCAATAGATTATGTGGTTCAGCGTACTATTTTATACGTCAAACAATTATTACTTGATGATTTATTTTTTGTTTTATTCCAACCAAGGAAAAAAAACTATTTTTATAAACTAACTAATAAAGCTAATAACTAAATAAACAAAAAACAAAGCTAATAACTAGGGTCGTATTCCCTAACACTGAGGTTAATATGAACAATACTAAGTATATTTATTATATGTTTTAAGTAATATCAACAACTTATTTATGTATATTAAAATTAGAAGAAAAAAGAAACATTCTGTTATATTAAATTCTTTTCCTGTTTTTTTTTTCTTTCATTCTTTAAAAATATGTTTTAGAGAATTTCAGAAAGTTGGAACACTAAAAGATACTTGAACTTAAGCCAAATTAGTAATATTTTTACTTAAAGTATTCAAAAATGAAAATCTTAAAAGTCATGAAAACTATGTTTGGCAAATAAATTAAGATACGTATTCATTTTTGCATTTATATAAATATACTATAGTTCAAGTTTTTTATTCGCTAGTAATTTTTGAACCTTATAATATTCTTATAAATTAAGACATGTTGGTCGTTTCTTTTTTGACACTAGTTTGACTTTATAGAGAACTATTACAATATGAGTAATTTCCATAACTGATATATATATACCAGCAAAATTATAAGTACAAGGATGTAGTTATATCCTTAAGGTTATGAATGCTAAACTAAATTATTTTAGTTCAATATATAAATTAATATCAATTTATAGAATTAAAATCACCAGATAATAATAAAAAAAATCTTTAAATAAAGTAATCATAACGTTAAATTAAGTAATAAATACAATTATAAAGAACCGTTTAATTAAAAACTAATAAAATTATAATAAAGTGTTAGTCACTTACACAGTAGTTAATAAATGTAACTACATATTATACTATAAAACAGGAAAGTTAAAAATATCATTATATCAAATTAGATATTCTCACTTAAAAAAAAGATCTAGCTGATAAAAAAAAAGTCGGTCATAAAAGATAATAATATACTTCTAATTGGCCAGCAAAATTTTAACTACATAACGTTAGTACTTCATTCAAGTAATTACATTGAAAATACAAAGTTCCTTAACATTTTTTTTCACGCCTTTATGTGGCTTTTTAAAATTAGAATAATGTGGTTACTTATGTTATTTTAAAAACTAATTTTTCAGAGGTAAAATATATGCTTTATAATATAATAAAGAAATAACATATAGCCTCTGGCTTTTTCAAAGAACGAGTTTACCGACGGATTAAGATTTACGATACTAAGGTGTAAAAGGATAAATAACGAGCTACAGAAAAAGTGAAAATTCATTATAAAACCATTTATAAAACTTTTTTTTTTAATTTGTTAGTGATTTATAATATTAGGACTGAATGTAAGGTTCTTAGTACAGGAAAAAAATATAATGTAAAATAATAATATTAAGAATATTTTGATTTTAAGTAGCCAATATTTTAAACTAATGATATATGACTTACAAGTAGTTTCAATAAATAGGTAAATAATTATGTTTGAAATAACAGGTGGTTTGAAGTTGCTCAATGACACCTTTTAGGAGATATATATAACAATTCACTTGTACTTAGAAACAACTGAATTGCTTTCTATTATTTCTAGTTATATATTTATGAATAGATATATAAAATCAACCGTAATCTAACAAGGTTTTTATTACCTATTTTGCTACTAAAATTCCCTTATAGGAACGATTTATGAAATTAACTGTTAAAGAATCAACTGTATTTTTAATCGTAATTAGTTTTGCAACACGGACGTTAAAAATAATTTTTATTAAAATCTATATTCCTCTATATTTTATAAATAAAATTTAGTAACTATAAACTGCATAATTTATTAGTAGAATTGTTTAAATTGTTTTAGTTTTTTTATCTTAGTAAGTTAATGAGTAAGTTTATTGTAATATAAGAATAAAATTTTCCCATATAATTTAGATTTCGTATTTAAAACATATTATGCAATTTAATTAAACAAAATATGTAAAGGAGAATCTCGTCAATTAATGAAAAAAAGTTAAAGAATAAGATTACTTCATAGGGACTAATGCAGTGTAAATAATAATAAAAGTAGAGAGAAAACAGAGAAGGAGGACATATAGATTCAAAAGAGCACGAAAGATTTGATGCTATTCGTTGATTACGAAGAGTCGGATTTGTAGGGATGGCAAAAGATAAAATTCGGTATTATGGTGGCTGAATTCTTGTAGGTAATATTTAATAGCTGAGATGTCTCAATATAATTGACCATTACCAGATGCAGTGACATAGTCAGAAAGTAGTGTTAAGTAGTGTGTGTGACAGTTAGCAGCCATCAGTCAAAATAATTAATTTAGAAAGAAACTGATGCTTTTACTTTATAAATATATATATATTTCCTCTTGGAGTATGCGGTAGTGTAGAAAAGTAATTTTTTTAAAAAAAGCTATGGTTTATCTGTAGAGTACAATTTTTAGATAACCTTATGCTATCTTCTATTACATATCTCCATATGCTTGATCTTTAAAATACATAAGATTATAAGTGTTTCATCAAGACGGAGATTCAGAGAAATCTGATATAAATAATATTATTCAAGTTAGGAACATCTTAACCATGCTAAAATATTATTAGAATACAACAAAATTACTTTACGGCAAACTGATTCAGTTTAATATGTTTTATAATATATATTCTTAAAAGACAATATTTCATGTTATGAAGATTATAATATTTAAAAATTACCTATTATGTAAATACATTAGATTATATCAGTGGAATATAACAAAGATAAGAATATCCAAAAGGTCACTAAATTCAAATGTTTCTTCGCCAGTTTGAAAATATTGGTCATCTCCTTTTTAAAAAAATAAAACTGATTGAATTGAACTTGTAAATTATAGTATCTTACCTCTATACTTTATGCAAAGAAAATGTATACTTCTAATCATTACTCGTAAATAGTTTCAATATTATGATAATATAAATTGCAAATCCTGGATCGAATTGGAATCGAGGAGTTCTGATTAAAGATAGATCCAGATCCTGCATTCCACAAATGCATGAGTGCCCATATGAATTTTTCCAGGGGGGCCACCGACACCGGGGAAGGGGTGGGGGTAGGTTTCTTGAAAGCAAACCCCCTGACTTGTCTACGGAAATATATATTTTTCCTCTTTTCCTGAGAGCTAGGGGGGGGGGGGGCACGCCTCCCCCTGGGCGCCCATGCACAAATGTATTATATTTCTATAAATTGAGGCAATCTACAGTATTGCTTCAAATAGACGCATTCTATTTTTCTTTTTTTGCATCGCGAATATCTTATATTCATGGATAAATGTTTTCTCAGATTTTCGATACAGAAATCAGGTTGCCTATTCGAGGGCGTCTAACATATTCGAAGTAATATGGTAATTCATTTCCATTTCATAAAAATGATTATAATAAATAATCTAAAAGTAGCTTAGTTCATTATATTAAAATTAGTAAAGTACACTCAAGAAGAATACATTTAATGTCAGTGTCTAAAAAATTCTTTTAACGCTTATTTAGCTTAAACGCTCGTTGTAAATTGTTCTTAACTGAATAATTGCATTGTAATTCATAAAATTACCTTAAGATAACCTAATTCCCGTTCTAAAGCAGCTGATCATTACCTGAAACACATAAATAGATATTTATAATTAGATAAATAAGAAATTATTCATTTAAATAACATTAAAAGAATATTATAGTTAACTTTGCATTAATAATTTACTTATTACAGTAATAACCAATTTTTTCACCAAGTGTTTAATTTTACGTTTGCTAATTATAATAGTTATTAAATAATATAATAAATTATAATACAAGGTCTGTAATAAAAATGATAATTACAAAAACTATGACAAGGTTGTATATTATAATAAAGTAAATCGAATAAATGGACAAATGAAGGATTTTGAGTGAGACAAATAATACATGTGATTAAAATAATATTTGTTATTAGAAATATCATAATGAAGGGGGTTTGGTGTGTCCGAGAGATAACTTAATTGCTTAAAATCACCACCAAAATATCTCTAATTCAATCTCCAGATAGAGTGCAGTTAGAATAGTAGTAAATTGGCTGCGATATCTCCGTTTTGCAATGACCTAATTCATCAGTTCATCACAGTAGGTAATGAAAGAGTTTTTATCCAACATTCTACATTGTAATCATTTTATGGGAACAAGTTACAACTTAATCATCATCAGGTAATTAATCATTTTTAATTATAAGCCTTATTCTCATAAAAAATAAAAAAATAAAGAAGTAGTGTTAACTATTGAGGGGACGAGAGATAAAGAGAAAATTCTTCACTTTTATGAATTCATTAACAATTCATTAAACAAATGAATACAACATTTATGGATTTTTGTGAATTGATTTTTTTATTATAATTATGGGCGTTTAAAATACATGAATAATCAAACCCTATAAATTAATCTTGTGGATTCAAGGTAATCCAGCTAGAAGAAGCAGGGGATTTAAGCAAAGATAAAGTCAATAACTATTGCATATTCATGAAGACTTTTTTTTTCTTTTTTACACAAATTATAGAGTATATTCCATTTTATTTGTTTGTCAGTATTAAATAAATATAATAAATAAAAATAGATTTGGTAAAGTAATAAAGAAGTAAATAAATATAAATAGCTACTACTATGACCAATGCGATAAGTAAAATAAGATTAATCTATGAAGAAATTCTACGCACAAATTATAAAATATAAAACTGATTTCGATACTGCGCTATTTTGCAAGTAAATTTAAAAATGAGTTATAAGTTTTATGTTATATTGAGTTTTATATGCTGTATATTCTAGCTTGAGGCCATTCATGATTTCCTTCAGTGCTTAAAGTAACGTGGATTGGATTTCATTGCTTTTTTGTGTTTCTTCAGCGCTTTTATAAGTCTTATGATGAAAACTAAAAATAGGCCGAAGGTAGTAAGACGCTTGTTTCAAAAGATAATGGAAGCTTATAAACCCTAAGGCCAATGAAACCTCCCTTTCACATACTGAACAAAGATGAAGATATTTCAAGAAAAACATTACAGGAAGAATAAGAAATAAAGTAGGAACGAGATAAAACGATAAGTGGGTGTCTTAAAGACTTTTAAATCATACCAGCCGTAAGTAAAACTAATAATTATATTGAAAGCAATGAATGATTTAGAATTAGATCGCTTTTAAATCTTAGTAACAACAGTAGTTAACTCTAAAAATCCGACTAGCCTCACCTTAAAAAATATCATGTACTTTCAAAATACCCTTTTTTATTTTTTTAGTCTACTTTAAATACTACTTTTAATCGTAACTGGAACAAATTTAATAACTTTACAGTAGATATTACCAATCAATAAGTTTTTTTTAGAAGTTAAAAAAAAAACAAAAACAGCTCCTTATATAGCATAATCCTCAAAATTGTTTTACAATTTATACTAAATAAATTTTAAGATTAACAGTAATTAACAGTGTATTTTCGAACAAAATAATGATTATAACTAACGGTTTCATGCATCAATAATAAACTGATATCACATACAAGTATAACAGTAAATAGTAAAAACAATAATCACCAAATTTCATGATGGGTAAAGACGACGCTAATCTCCAAAACTACTGGACAGATTAGAATTAAAATTGCATCTATAGTATCCCTTATTTATTACTTATTAAATAAAAAGAGCTAAGCAGTGACAATCAATAATTAGTAATTATTGTAATTGCTTATTGAACAATACGTCAACATCATGTGTTGTGAGTCGAACAATATGTGATGTGAGACAAAAAGCATGATATATTTTTTACTAACAAATAATCGAACAAAGAGGAGATATAATAATTAATTATAACAAAACATTTGGCTACACAAGACACAATTGGCATATTTAATGTGAACTTGAGCAACGCCGGGTGTCACACTGGTAAGCTAATAAAACTTTAATTTAATGAGAATTTACATAGACAAATTAGAAGAAAGATAAACTACGTTAAATAGTTGAGCTCTAATTCTAAATAGTAAAAGCTCTAACATTGGAACCAAACATCTAACAACATATAAATTTTACACTAATGATCACATAATAGAGTTATAAAGTGGTGAATACCTTCATCCTGAGACGGCCTAATACTATTTCTATTCAGGATGTATAGATATAATTTTAAAAGGTCAGTTAAAACTTGAAATAACCTTCATATTACATATATTATAAAAAAGAATCCTCTAAATTGAAATAATGAATAAGTTAAAAAAAAGTGAAATTATTAAGTAAGTGTTAAAATACACAAGTTTTTTTTTGTAATTTGATGTAAAATAGTCATTACTATGTATGTATGTAAGGGCAGGTGAAAGTATTAAAAGGTTAACACACTGAGTTCATAAGTTCACTGGGGACGGAAACTAGTAGTTTATATGAGGAAGGAGTAGAGGGAGGTATTTTATTATAACTAAACTCAGGGCGATAGATCAGGCCCGTGCCTGGGATATCCTACCCTCATCTAAAAACTGCAGGCTGGGTCTAGCACGCCTCGCTTACCTTCACTTAGACAACTAGACAGGACAAAAGCAACGACAAATAATTCATCACTGATAAAAATCTAATATGGAACATTAGCAGGTGCTTTCCTTATACACCTTTAATAACACAACTTGAACATAATATTCAATGAAACTGTATTTTTTTGTTTTTTCTTCTGGAGAAAATAAAATATAAGGTTTAATATTTTATATTCTTAGAAACAGAACAGTTTTTTCCTCCCGTTCTTTTCTTGAGGAAGTCTTGTGGAGTATTAGTCATAAGTATATTATTAAGTCGATTAAACAACAAACTGGGCTCTTTGTATCAGATCATTTATACATTTGTAATCAATTAAAAAGTTGGACTGTCACTAGTTTCCTATATTGCACCCACGTATAGGTACGTACGCACAAAGGATGGCTGTTAGAGATTATGGACTTATACATGGTATGTTTATGTATTTTCTACATGTGTTACATTTAATTTACTTAATAAATTATAGAGCACAACAATATAAATAGTAACTATACAGAGCAACAGTGGCGTATCCAGGGGGGCACAGGGGGCACGTGCCCCCCCATCCCCCCCCCTCAGACCCAATGGAGTAAAAAAAAAAAATAACGCCGGTTTTTTAATAATACATATTGTTTACATTCACCTCATTTTTTAGCTGTTTTGAGAGGTTATATTTTCAAAATTTTTCAGGGGAGGACCCCCGGACCCTCCGCTTAAATCCCCCAAATAATTAACTGCAGATGACGCCCATGACTTACAGTAAGATATTGTACTGCAGTAAGCATCAGCATAACATTTTCTAACGAATCCGTTCTAAATCAATTGTCTTTATTTGGGCGCGGAGATTTTTATTGTTTATTAGTAGTACTTTTTTTTGGTGGGGGGGGGGGGCAGCTGCTTTGTTGAATAAGTAGTTCCCTTTCCTTGTTACCACTACGAATACCCCCCCCCCCCCCCCTCCCCCCATATAAACTGACTTAGACTGTGCTCCCCCCCGACCTAGCCGCTGGATACGCCACTGCAGAGCAATGACTGGAATAAAACGAACCATTTACAAATAATTGGAGATCTACCTGGAGATGTATAATTTAAAATCAATTTGATTTCTTGAAATATGATTTGTATTATATATTTTAAATAAAACTTCGAGTAGAACCAGTACATATAACTTAAAAGCTGCTAAGTAACGAAATAAACTATTCACAAAGCAATTTTTTAAATTTATTTATTTATTTAAGATATTCCTTTTGCTTTCTAGAAATTTATATTTGAGAAGACAAACTGGAAATTTTAACATTTACTTAACTTGATTTAATCCATGCAAGAATTTTAGATCAGGTACTAAAAACAATAATATTTAATATCAACCAAATGTATGACAGACTAGCAGGTATTTCTGAAGTTATATATACCTTCGGCGCCGGCGTCTTTAGTCTTATAACTCGAGGCGGTCATCCTTAAAAATGTTGGCACAAAGCCACCGCCATCAAATTCATTTGATCAAAGCAGGTGAAAATATTTAGATGTAGTAGTGATAAATTAAGCTTTTACTAATAAATTAATGTATTTATACATCAATAAAAAATATAATCAAGGACAAAGAAATTCTATTGTATATGATTTAAATCGGGGTGTATAATTTGCATAGTCTTACTGTTTTCCATAAAATTATGATGTTATTTCATTCAAAATAGTTTACTAGAACATGAATTAGTAATTAGTAGAAAGTAAATTAAAGGTGGAGAGTAATTAGAATAAAAAATAGTCATTCAATTAGTGTGGCACATAGCTTCCTCTCGTCCTATTATTATTGATTAATTGAGATTTGGATCTGCTTCGATTCACGGAGGGATCACACTTATTATTATACAATATTAAATTTGCACAGACGATTGAAATTATTACGGGCTCTTATCTGATGGCTACTTTCAACAAATCCTCAATTTTTTTCATAATCGGAGTAGTCTGCTAATTAGTGTGGCATATGGCTTCCTTCTCCTATATCGTATATCGCATGCTTTAATAAATTAATACTTTTACAACGTATTACAACAACATAATTTATTTAATTCCCCCCCCCCTTTTTTTAAATCTGCCAAAATTGTTTTAATGTTTTACATGAATAAAAGTATCAATTTTGAAATTAAACTGGGGCTGCATTCGACAAACCATACAAACTTCATAAAAATCAATTAAGTACTTTTTAAGACATACTTGTAAATAAATGTATGTTTGTGCGCATGTTGAAGAGAAAAAAATGGGCTCAGAAGGTTGAAACTTTAAATAGCCTACTTATGACCAACCATTCGAAATTCATTAAAATCGCACAAGTAGCTTAAAAATTGAGCGACCGACTGGCAGACAGATAGACATACATAGACACGAAACCAAAAATGTTTCCTGATGTCTGAAACGGATTTCTGTCTTGGAATTTTTAAAATTGGAGACTGTTCGTTCTTCAGAACGATCACATAACTTAAAAAAACAAAGAAAAAATGCACGTGTAACCACTTCCTCGTACCTCTCCTGTTGAATCCATAAATTGTTTTTCTTTATAAACGAACCTATTTATTCGATCTTCAGAAATGTCACAAATTTTATGTTTCCTTTGGTAAGCTCGGAAGTATAAAAACAAATATATTTAAAAGTACAGTAATATAAAACTAGTGGTGAATAAAAATGCATACTAAGTAAGAACTAGTGTTAAACTACTGATAATCACGAACAATTTAGTCACATAATTAAAGTGACATCAAATTTCATGATTAGTGTGTCTTATTTTAAACTTAATGAAGACAATTTCTAGCCTTATATTGCTTAACTTGGAAAATTATACTTTAAAATTCTCTGTTGACATTAGTATGCCATTTCTAATTGGCGATATGTGATAATACCTGTAGTATTCTTGATTATTATAGTATCAAAGTAACGTATATAACACGGCAAATAGATAAAAGGTCGTGGATGCGATCGCATTTAAAAAAATAATACTTAATTGGTTTTATCAGCGAGTGAAGCCTGTCTTTTTCTGTTTTATTACGTAATTATTACGTCCAATTATATTAAAATAGAATTTTTAAACTTAATTTAAAAGCCTGTTTTAATTGAAAAAGATCACTGTAATAAGGTTGATTAAACAGCGTGTTAATTACGACTATCAGGTAGAATGATATGTCAGTCGGCGTGATTATCAAATCGACATTTTAGCTCTTATGTCAAGACCTAAGTAGTTACAAGAAATAAAAAAAAAGTTCAATTTTCAAACTTAAATTTTTTTAAGGTATTAAGGGATAATTGATTAATTTCAAAACAACAATTCACAGCAACAACAACAACAGATAAAGAAAGGATACTGATATGTAAAATTAGGCAATGATTAATTTCCATAGACATATATATGTAATATATTTTCATGACATCAATCGCTGTTCACAATTCCCTTCATGTAATCTTTATCCCTTATTTACATGTCAATCACGACTATTAATAATTAATATAAAAATACCATTTTAAAAAAACTGGTCTTATTTTCAACAATTTTTTATTTTTATTTTTTATATTATTTTTTTGTTTCTGTATTCTTCACCTAAATTGTTTCCATGTCCAAAATTTGGGGAAGATTAAAAGACGGGAAGTGGTTCAAAAACGGAAACGTGCGATGAAACTTACAAAGCAAAGTAATATAAGACCAGTAAAAAAATATATATATTTACAAGAACATGACCTTTTTTGCCTATGTTATAAATGCTTTCTTTATAATTTCTTATTCATAATATTATTGAACCAATTCATCTGTGATCGTATTAACTTAAATAAAATGATAGATAACTAGATGGCCGTTCAATAAGAAAGTATATAGGCTAAATAAATTTAAATTTAAGGCCTACGTTTTCTTGAAATTTATTATTATTTAACATATTTATTTGAACTTGAAATTCTACTTAATGCCGATTTAAATTTTATATTGTATCCTTGATTTTATATAAAGTCCAGTAGCTTTACTATATAATAAAAAACGACGATGCAAATAAATAAAAATAATGCAAAAACAAAACTGCAAGTAAAACTAAAATAATTTAAATTAACATGATTTGCCATAACATGATATATTGATTGAATATAATTAATATAATAATTGAATAATATTTTTGACTTTTAGTGTGCATGGTATATGATGCATTGTAAAGTAAATAAATAAAAGTTCAACTTGAGTATAAAAGAAAATAGTCTAAAGCAATTAACAACTTCTTCCCACTTGAGATATAAGTTCAGTTAATAAAATATGACTTATTATGTTATTCCTTAAAAGGAAGTGTTACTGCTCCCTTATTTTATACATTTTGAACTTGAAAGAAAAAAACTTAGGTTAACGTTTAACATTCAATTCGACAATAATGTAATTACTTTTTTTGTTTAAATGTTTTTTCCATTAGTAAGATTGAAAAATAGCCCAATGTCAGAAGATTTTTTTTTTTTTTTTTTTTTTTTTTTTTTAATGTCAGGTCGTAAATTGATTTCATTCCCTTAGCTAAGGGGTCGAGGTGAGAGTTAAGAGTTGGGAAACTTAATTTTTATACTTTGGAAAGAGAATTTTTTCAAAAAAAGTTTTGATGCTGTTATGCGAGGGGGATAAAAAAAGGTAGGTATTTTTTAAGAGGGGGAAGACTTGCCATCATGTTTTCAATTAGCAGGGGCAGTGTTGCGGAATTGATTCCCACAGCCAGTTTTGCTTTTGCTGAGTCCGAAACAGGCCCAAGAGTCTCTACAGACTCTTCTACACTTATTTACGATGTCTGTTGTGGGGGGTTTTGTTCAGGGGTTTCGGCCAGAAGAGAGGGAGGCGCTTTGCTTTAACTCTTCAATAGTTAATGACCAAAAAGACCCTATCCATGGTACACAGCGTTAATCCAACCACAACGGGCTGTTTATCCCCTCTAAAAACAGAAACCCTGCCATTTTTAACTAGGCAAAAGAAGTTCTCATTTATGAAGGAAAATTGTGGTTCTAAAATAATAAGTAAAACTATACATTTTTAGTATGTTTAGAATTGCATTTAGATCAAAATGATACCTACAAAATTCGACATATTTTAGTCGGTATTAAATCGGTACAATAGTTCAGGAAACATACGACTGCACAGGGCTGAAATATAAACAATCAACAATCAACCTTTTTTACTTTAAAACGTAAGTATCAATCTACATTTAAAAATTCTAATTTAAAATACGTTCATTCTCTAACGTTAATAAATAAATCTGTATGATTACTTACAACTTATTATCTTTAAATTAATGACTAAACTATAGACACATATTTTTTTCATTTTGGAGGAACATTTTCCACATCAATATTAATCTACAAAACCCCCTTCCTTTCTATGTAATTTAATTGCCATTTTGTTTTAACAGATTAAATTCATTTTTATATACTTTTTGGTTCAATTTAATTTGCAACAATTATTGTTAAGGGGGAAAGGTAGGTATACTTCACTAAAAGTAACTTTATAGCGCAAAGCCGGCTTTCTGCAATTTTTGGTCTTCGTAATACTTACAGTAAAATTTATTGGATATAAATTTGTGCACGAAGTTGTACGAATGTTGTATGTATATTTAAAAATGAAATGATTTATTTCTTAGGCACTAAAGATGACCACTAGTGAATCTTGTAATTACAAAAGAACTGCTAGAAGTTGAAAAATGGTTTTGTACTATAAATATTCCTTAATGGTTTTACTTTTCCTCACTACTAATAGTAGGAAAAGTATTGTTTTTATTTTTTCCTAATAAATTAAATCTACTGACCATCATATACAAGAATAATTCTTGCTTACATTATGATTACATTCATTCAAATCTAGAATATTTTTCAACTTTTAACTGAACATTTACAAAAAAAGCTATTTTCCCTTGCAATTACTGTCAGAAATAATTTATCTAATTATTCAATACTAATCTTTTATTTTAATAATTGATGGTCAAATTTAATGGTTAGGGGTGTTGATCTAGCTCTACATAATTAACATAAATATTTTACATGTCTAATTAACTAGTAATAATTCACACTAACCTTTATTGTCAAAATCACAATTCATAATCATTATTGGATGTTTTCGTATACATTAAACACTTCCACTCCGAATCACAATATTTTGAATAAACATTGATTATATAGATAACATACAAAATTAAAATATCCACATTTATCTATAGGGTACTAAATTATTGTATTCATTTCAAAGCAAATTGAATTGAGTAATACAACAGTTTAAGTTCATTGAATGTAATTAAACGAAATTATTATTGAGCCATATCGAATTGTTTTCAAGAGGATACGGGTAAGTTTTGTACTTAGAAAATTAGACAGAGCGCAAAAGAGTACAGGGGGTATACTGGTGGCTTGTGTGGCACACGGCACATGGAGGAACTAATCTCTTAGGGGTTCGGTAGAGGGGGATGCATGACACATATGCAAATAGTTCGTAAGTATATTCCATTGTATACATGGAAGGGGGATACTATAGAAGGATATACTATAGTATGTAGTATAGTAACGGAATCATACCGTAACATCACGCTGTATTATACATGTACCTTATACATGTGATCCAACCCTTTCTAGTATGACGTCTCTATACGTCACAATTGCAAGTTCTATAAGACATGTCCATAAATCATGTTATATTGTAAAAGCCGTGTGCGAGCAGATGAATACAATGATGCTATTAGCGTTTGCTGAGCACGCATATATAGATTGCTGAAATGAATACTACACAAAAATATAGAATAGTTTAATTAAATACAGACAACAAAATTTATTTAGCATTCAAATACAAAAAATGAATAAGTTTGAAGTTGACTGACCACACATTCATCTATTAAATTTAAATTCTTGACCGACTGCTTTCCAAGCACATCACACTCTCTTTACATGTTCTCCAACAATGAATACAAAGAAGACGTTGGTTCACTCTCCATTGAATAAACTTCTATGAGGACCCCTAAACAACTTAAGAATTTCCACTATGATTGTGCTATGAATATTTTAGTGTATAAGAGCTGAATTAGTAAGACTTGTATATTATCAGATTCCTTGTAGCTACATACTTAATTACTTTACAGTTTAAAATATAAAACTTCCTTTTCCCCAATCCATTCCAATCGATATCAACAATCAATAAGAAACAAATAACCCATCATATCTACATTTGATGCGATGATTAGTTTTGGTCATATAAACAGAATTTTTGAAGCTCAACCTAGATATGTTTTAATGTTTTCTATGTATTTACTCGTTTAGTCAAGTTAAGTTAATTTTTTTTAGTCCAAAACAAGTTTAAAAAAGAAAAAAAAATGTCAGGCACGTAGAAAATAACCCATCAACTGAACTGATTCCAATTTATATTAGTGCACTTATTCAGGGGGGTCACACCTAAGTAAAACATTTATTACTAAAAAAAGAAATCCCAAATGCGCCTTTGTATGTTTAAATTCTAATGAAGACATACATATTTAAGTTATTTACCGGGGCAATGCTACAGTATGCGCGTCACGAGTTGTGACTTTTGACACTCAGATTGGCCAACCTAAATAAAGAAAAAATTAAAGCTACTATACCTGTGGCAGGGGTGGGGTCAGTGACATTTTTGTTTGCCTAGTTTGTCCGACCTTCTAGAATTCAAATTCTTGACCTCTCATTGGCTCTCCACCCTAATTTTTCGGATTTTCTCGTGCTGTCAAAAGTCACAACTCATAACGCGCAAATTGTAGTTCATTGGACAATGAGAAGAATTGAAAAATTACTATAGTCAATACGGGAAAATTGGTCTTTAAAATCTAGGAGCAATTTTTCTTGTAACAAAATAAGGTACAAAGAAAAGTGTGTTATAACAAAAGAAACTCTAGTTCAATTAAACCAGAAAGTAAAACTTTTTTTTACATGAAAGAAAACTGCAAAAAAAACTTAATATTTTTGAAATGGGTAAGACAGTTCGCGTGATTAGCTCACACGAAAGTGATTTTTAGATAAATTGCCTAAATGGCTTTAAATAATATGAGAATAAAAAAAAGTAAAACGAAACTGAATAAAAGAAAATAAAAAAACTTTGAAAAGTTAAAAGAAATGATTACCCTCAAGTAGTAGGATTAAAAAGAAAGAAAGTCCTAATTGATTTATTACTTGAAGGTAAAAATAATAAGAACCAAATAAAAACAGCTATTTTAAAAAGAAGGACGAGCTATTTGGAAGCTTTCTAAAAAAAAAAACGCTTAATTTAAAAATAAAAATGAAAAACAAAACTACATTTCTTAAAAAAAGAAGGTAATTAAAAATGTAAATACATTTTTTTGGAACCAGATAAGAGAAAAAAATACTAGGAGGAAAAATAATTTATTTAACTTATATATATATATATATATATATATATATATATATATTCGGAGTTACTTCGGTCACAACCTATTACGAGAATCACAATATAATATTTATAATTTTATAGTTTCACATACTTAGTCTATTTACTTTTTATTTTAGTTTATTTATTTTAGTTTATTTACGTCTATATACTTACTTTTTCCATTAGGTAATTTCTTTCTACACAAAGATAAAACATTTTTTTTTTTTTTTTTTTTTGGGGGGGGGGGTCAGACGATTTTTATCTCTCTTTAAGAAACAGGTCAGGTCTCTTTAAGAACAGGGATTTAGGCCCTATTCACACGGTGAAACGCAAATCGCGTTTCGAGCTGTCTCGCGACCAGGAGACTGGGAGACTGCGCGACTCAAGTCTCCTTTCATCTTCACACTACCACGACTCGAATTGCGCAATCAAACTACGTTTAGGAAGTAAAGTCAGTTTTCACCGACAATAGGCCGTGCAGACACCCAGTATTTTTCATATTTGTGTATCTACGTCCCTAAACAATGTCTATGTCTAGTGATTCTAGAAGCGATGACATCATTATCCAGTTTTATTATTACCACCGGTAATAATATTTAATTAATAATAATAAAAATATTTTATAATAAAATATAATATAATATATATTATAATAATATAATAAATAATATATTACATAATATAATATATAATAAAATATAATATAATATATTATATAATATATATTTTATTATACATATAATATGGTAATTAATAATTATAAATCATCTTCACGCAGGTAGTTAAAATGGAATGTTTTGTACGAAACTGAGAGACTGGGAGACTAGGAGACCAGCATGCTGAGTCGCATGGTTTCATAGTTGCACGGTCTCCCAGTCGCCGGTACTGCAGTATCCCCGTCTGAATGCCGCCACCTAATTACACGTGCTGAGTCTCTTGGTCGCAGAGTCTCCTAGTTTCGAGGAGATTTGAGTTTCACCGTGTGAATAGGGCCTTAGTCTTTAGAAAAGATGATGTACATTATTTTGGTTTCATTGAGCAAGTAATGCAGGACCAAGAAACTTCTAACTTAGTTATTTTTCTTAGAAGTAACATTGCCCTCCCGGAAGGGATTTTATACGTAAAGAATTTTTTCTTCAAATCAAGTATTAAGAGTGTGTTTGCTCTTAAAGCAGTAAAGTTAAAATAAAATCGTAACAAATACTATAATTAATTAGTCGAAAAATAAACTTACAAAGACGTGATTGATTGTTATGAAGCCTACTCCAATAAAGACAAACCTGATTTAGATTATTATTTTACAGTATACCATTAAAGCTTCCATATTAAAATTTCGTTTGAAACTAATTTATTGAAGAAACTATGAAAATATCCTCAAAAGGTGTTATCAGCAATTATCATTTCATAAACAATATGAAAAATGGGATTGCAGATAGCCTTAAGTCAAAGTTTTATTATTAATGGGAGTCTAATGTGTTAAGCAAACAATGTGTACTAGTTATTAGTTTTTGTAAGTGCAAAGGTGTAAAATGTAGAGGTAGGTGTAAGTAAGGAGGGTTTAATACAAGGAATGACAGGCCGGGCCAGATCGATTGCATTCTCCTGCAGGAAACCAACCCCTAGACCTACCTCCGCAATCCCCGTATCCTCAACACTTTCAGATTTACTACTACACTTTCAAACTCTTCCTCTCCGACCTCACATCCTTCCTCAAACCCAAACTCTCTTTAGTTAAACAGAGACATGTAGTACAGATTATAACCATTCTATTATCATTATTTGAATATTGCTCATTGTAATAAGTTTAAGTTAAAATTTCATGTTGTAACAGTTAAGATGATTAGGTCATTTAGGATTTAGAGGTAATCTGGAAAATAGGTCTATTTCAGGCGTTTAAAAAGACATTGGATTTTTTTTTTTTTTTTTTTTTTTTTTTTTTTTTTATAATAAAGAAAACAGAATTTAAGATTTAACAAATTTATGTACATGTGTAAAAGTTTAAGGAAAAGATAAAAAAAAAACAAGTAAGTTCTCTTTGTCGCTTTTACAACCACCAAACGACAAGATAAGCAACCAGTAGTCAGCAAATTGCAACTTATTTCATACTTATTGGCTTTAAAAATACTTCAACATTATTTCATCATTCTTTACCCTGACGCATTACTTTCCCCATTACTTCCTTTATCATAATACGATTTCTTTGAATGCCAAGGCCAATTGAAAATCAAAAAAGGAAATATTTGATTGCCTGATACTCACAATCCCCATACTTTAATCACCTGCCATCATAAATATAACTGTTATCGAGGGTATTTCGTAACTCATACATTTAGAATTGATTCATTAATTTATTTATTAATTTTTGTCAATAATAATCATTTTGAGCCCGAAAAAAACAACTTTTTTAGGATCTTAAATTTGTTTAATTTTTGTTTTTCTTTGACGATGTATAAATAGGTATGTTCATTGAGATAAATATGTATAAGAGTTCTCTCTGACATTGTTTTCCTAACGGCTCTCACCTACAATCATGCAAATTTATTGCAATTATTATTATTATTAATAAGCAAGAACGACAATACATGACTATTTGTACTTGGATTAATTTTATGTAAATAATTAATTGCACCATTAAAAATTAGATTAAAATTTATATTTAGCTATAAAGTTGAAATAATTTAACAGTTGTACCTACTAGGACTAATAAAATTATACACCAAAAACATTTAATAAAATTCTAGAATAACTAATTTGACTGCTTGAAATATGTATAATTGAACTCAGATACTTTAAATGGTGAGGAACAGAATGTTATTCATTACATTTCTTCAAGTAAGAAAAATATATAAACTTTTGTAAATCGTTAGTATAAGCTCATTTAATTGTAGTTTTTTTAAATTACTTTTATAATTTCAATTTGGAAAAAGTTTTGCTACTTTTTATTTTGTCTTTTGATCGATTATTTTAACACTAAGAGATAATAATGTTAAGTAATGCACACATGGACCACAGGTATTGGTTGAAATGAATTCAGTGTTAAATTGACAAATATACACGAAATGTAACAGAGTGTTTCGCTGCTAGGTGTACGGGGGGGGGGGGGGAGGTATGTGCATGTGCTTGTGTTCGGGGGAGTATGGGATTATCGATTACACCTCCCCCCCCCCCCCCCTCCGGCTCAGTACTATGTGACGGTACCGCGTCCGGTGTGTCCCTTCATTTCAACCATTTTCCACAGCAGTAAATCACCCAGAGGAGACAGTTACCATGGATACGGCCCCGGCTTCTCCCCCCCGGCTGTACTACCTCCTACCTCCCGCTACTTTATCATCTTCCTTACCTCCTTTAAACCTCTCAGGAGCTTTCTCTCTGAACTTCATCTCATAGCCAGATACTTGTGAAGGCCTTCTAACCTAACCAAACTCCTTTAAAAACTTTTAGTAATATTACAACTTGAATCTGATATCACCTTTGTAACAATTAATGACTATCCTTAAAAATATGTTAGTCACTTTGATAATAACAACACCAAAGTGGTTCGAACTTAAGTATAATTTATCGAGTGAAAGAATTTTATACGCACATACTAGCTAACCTACTTACAAAAATTGATGACCCAGCTCAAAAAAGTAAGGCTTTTATAATTTCCAAATCTTCCAGTAATTTCTATAAAAAATAAATTCATAATTTAAAATTGAATTAGGTCTTGCAATATTTTATCTCAAATTTAAATATACAAAATAAATGTTTAATTAATTTAAGTAAAATATAATTGAGAATTTGTAACTAGGTAATTTGAGAAAAGAAAACATTCAATTATTATCGGGTCGACAAGGCGTTATAACTTGTAAAAGCATGTCGCTGCTAAACTAGTATATTGGAATAAAACCATCTACTAGGGTAGTCAGTCAATTTTTCCACCTTATATCTCGCTAGACTTCCAACCATCATTACATGAAAATTTCCCGCCCAGGAACTTATACCCTTTTAATACCATTGGTGCACCCTTTTCGAAGAAAAGTGTTTGGTTAACGAGTATAAACAAATTAATAATAAATAATTAACATTTACAGCAGTGGAGTATCCAGCGGCTAGGTCTGGGGGGGGCACATTCTAAGTCAGTTTATATTGGGGGGGGGGGGGGGGGGGTAATGGTATTCGTAGTGGTAACAAAAAATGAAAAGGGACCTATAATTCAACAAAGCAGGGGTCAGCCCCCCAAAAAAAAAGAAAAAAAAAATCTCCGCGCACAAGCAACATCTTAATCGTTAGAAAATGTTATGCTGATGCTTACTGCAGTGGAGGGTCCGGGGGTTCTGCTCTCAAAACTGCGCTTTTATGCATTTCTGAGGTGAAATTGAATATGAGGTGAGTGTAAAAAATATGTAGGTATTAAAAAATAAAAATACGGCGGTATTTTTTTTTTACTCTATTGGGTCTAGGGGAGGAGGAGGCACGTGCCCCCTGTGCCCCCCCCCCCCCCCCCCCGGATACACCAATGAATTACAGAATGTAATTGTAAGATTTGTAAAAATTATAACGCGTGGAATATAAATAGAAAGGGCCATGCCAATGCGAATCAATTTACGAGTAAATTTTTAAATCTTATACGTTAACTTCAATTTTGATTGTTAGTGTCGGTCGCCAATAATCTTTGGAGGGCTAATTAACCCTCTTCCAGTACCCTAATGGAGCTGAAACTTGCCACATAGACTCTTTACCAACAAGAAAACAATCGATCAAATTTATAGGGATATAAACACACTAATTGTTGTGAATATAAACACACTAGTTGCTTGTAAAAACTCAACAAACGTGAGAGTTAAGAAAATTTTCAGAGCTTTTTTTTACAAGCAAACAACTTGCCAATGACTCACACAACCAAAATTCATAAATATAGGAAGGATTTACAATAAAACTTTTTTTTTTGGCTTTATAGAATGAGTCTATTTTTACTTCTAATATTTGAAATTAAACAACAAGGAGTAACCATCGGTAAAGAAACGCGTTAATTATTTTTTTATTTGCTTACAATATTTCCTTATCATTTTCTGTTGACTAAGAATAGAATGCTCAATATTGCAATTTCACGTTTTCTGAGGTCAATAACCAGTGAAGATACATAATAATAGTTTTTTTTTAACAACTTATTCCTTGTTTAATAGAAACAATTATGCTAATAATTAAAAATCCTACGTTGCGTAAAGTGAAAGTAGTTTTAATTAACTACGTACTACACTTTTTTATTGGTAATTTAATGTAGTTCTTTATAGCCCAGGACATCATTGACTGAGAAAATATGCACATTTTGATCTATATAAATAAACTCATACTTTACAAAAGAATAAACGTAGAATAAAAAAAGCAGTTATATCTGTTTAATATAAAAGGATTGAACAACTAATAATCCTATCAAACACATGTAAAAATTAAGGGAAAAAAAAAATACAATTATAAAAGTTGAGTTATGTGTGTTTTTTATAGATTAGACAGATGACCTACATATTCCAACTATAATCTGTTGGTATGGGGAACGGTTGAAGCTGAATGCTTGGATGGGCACATCAGAAAATAATATCTAAGAAATTAAATAACATGAAACAACAAGGATTAACAAGAATACATTGAAATTTTTTCTTTAGTGTTAGCATGCGTGACCATTTCATCTTATATCTTGAATGCATAATCCATGCAACCTTTTAATGTGAACAGTAATTTGTTTAACAGATAATTTTAGTATGAGCGTATCCTTGTAAATGTGTCTTCGTGCATACCTACGTATAAACATTTACACAATGACACGAATAAACCAAAGAGAGTCTGTTGTTTTTTTGTTTTTTTTGTTAATATTATTTAATAATTATATATACGTAATCCTAATAATTATTATTTTTGTTCAACAATAGTTTGAGAAAATCTCATTAGTAATTTCTTCTTAAACTTCTTTTATAATAATAAAAATATAATCAATTGTTTATGATTTGAATGAAGCTTTTATCTGATAAAAAAAATTACGTTTGAGTTTTTTTTTTTTTTTTTTTTGCAAAAATAGAGGAGCTTGTGTGCATAACTTTCCCGAGCAACCATGGGAATCCATTTGAATTGATGTGAATTTGTATTTTCTGCGAAGTCGCGAAAAGTCTTGGCATTAGGTTCTTATTTAATAAATATTTGTAGGAATTAATAAAAGGAATATTTGTTCCAACAAAGTAGTAGAATAAATATCAGGATATGAGAATGATATGGGGGGGGGGGGGGGCATAATTTCAGGATATTAAAAAAAATGTTTCACAATATAAATACTAAATATTAACCGCAAGTTAGGAGCACTCTTGCGTTGAAATATGTCAGTAACGCTGTGTAAGTTAGATAAATAAGAGTAACCGTCCTGGATCCCAAATTTAGAACATTATTTCAACATGAGTATCCTATATTTGCACACATGTATATTATACTAGAATATTTAGTTGAGGAACTTGACAACAAAATAATGAGGAATCCTAATATAATCTTCTTAACCAATAACAGCTCTATGATCTAATTTACTAATAGAAACAACGCAAAAGAAACAGACTTAGAAAGTAGATAGGGAGAGGGAGATATGAGATATACATAATCGTAAGCACTATATATTCTGAGCGATTTACTTAGCGATGAAAAACGTTTCAGGCGAACTTTAATTAATCTGAATTATATAATTAACAAGGACTAATTATTTTACTGGTTAAGTGTATAAGAGTTATTTCTATTTCTGAAAATTTTCAATTTTCACGTAAGAATTAAAAAATGTATTCCATAGATTCGTTATTGATATCACCTACATGTCTAGACATCTTAATCCACAGCACAGGCACTAACTAAATTACCAAGTTATTTGAAAGATTGTTAAATTGAATTTAGTATTATCGAAGCATGATCATACTTGATGGTTATTTTATATTTAATAGATATTTTATTTATACATAGATTATTAAAATATGTCAGATGATGAGATCAAGATAGTTGTTTCTTTCCTTATAATTTTTATTCACACCACTTCTTAATGAGGAAAACACATGGTTTAAAAAAAAAAAAAATCAAAGTTCAATACTTACTGAGAGCGATTAGGTAACTAATATTAATAGAACAAAGCAGTATTTGTTAATTTATCAAAATAATAATTTATACT
The DNA here is from genome assembly GCA_951217055.1 of Gerris lacustris. Classification (NCBI taxonomy): domain Eukaryota; kingdom Metazoa; phylum Arthropoda; class Insecta; order Hemiptera; family Gerridae; genus Gerris; species Gerris lacustris. The sequence continues at coordinate 63,963,589 of OX578277.1, read as the reverse complement.
AATTATTAAATAATTAATATAATTATTAATTTATGTGATTTATTTTCCTAAATTATAATATCATTTTTTGGGATGGTTATATTAGTACAGAATGTGATTTTAAAGTAAATTTAATTTAATTCTTATTGCTGGCTATAATTTTGGTTTGGTTATTATCCTAAATAATAAACGAATAGTCGAATATGTTTAATTTTTAATGATGAACAACTAGTTATGGAAAAAAATGAATGGATGGGTTCAATTTTAAGTCAATCGATTTAAACTGTCGGTAGACATTCAAGGACTATGTATTGACGTAGCAACCCATATTGACTTAATCAGACAGGCGTATGAACTCAAAACTACAATACAACCGCATGCGAATACATTGAGTTGACAAGTGAAATAAAGTACAATGAAGAATTTAAGCTTGTCAATGTTTTAAGCGAGTTTTTAGCTATGAGGAACATAATTTTACAATACGATGATAGAATATGTTTAGTTAAGACGGCCGTGGGCATGCAATGAGTCAAGTTAAATAAAGCAATGCATTTATAATTAGATTGCAGCTCAACTAAGCATAACGGAATTCACTTGTTCTAGATATTTTCTTATTCAAAATATAGAATGTAATTGTTTATTATTCAATATTATTTTTAAGTTTCTCGTTCTTTCTTGTATACTTAATTATTATTCATTCATCTCTAGGTTTTCAAATGATATTATCCGGATCTTATAGGCATTAACAGCAGACTTTAATTCTATTAAATTTTTAAGTAATAAGATATAGGTATACATCAAATTTTAAAATTAATATTAGAATACAGAAAACAAAAAATGTACCAACAATCAAAAAAAATTATTAGCAATAATTAATTTTATTGACACGATAGGCTTGATGTAAGACAATTGAGTAATTACTTAAATTTGAGCATTACAATTAAATAAGTATTTTTTGTAATAGAGCGGCGTAGGTACAATGTGGCTCTGCCGTCGGTGGCTCTTTAAAAATAAATAAAAATTTGATGAAGATTTGTTTCCATGTGATGAAGTTAATGATAATTTAATAAAGTTAATTGAAGAAATTTATTTTTTGGTCATCTTGTAATACAGGGAATTTATATTAATTCCCCAACAAAAAGTTAGTTTTAGAGGATTATGGAGGGAGGAAACATATAGACCACAAAATTCAGGATTTCAAATAATTCATGTACATATATTAGTATTATGATATAAAAAAATAAATAAATAAAAATACTGCTCTGATCTATATTAATATCTATCAACAGCATTACAAAAATAACTGTTTGATGGTTCAATTTACACAAATGATATTTAAAAAATAACCCATGATATTAACCATCATATGTTTCATTCATTTCAGGCTAAGTAGGTAAATGTCTGATCTATACAGTATTGTTTGTAAAAGTAAAAAGTATAGTATATATACTTTAATAATAGAAATTAAACGAATTATTTAATTCAAGGAAATTACTACAGAAATTCCTTTATTTTCTCAAAACCTTTCTTGAAGCAATAAATTACCTCCAAATCTAACATTCTTAGTAGGCAGATAAAGTATTAATTTTACTCGATTTTTCAGATAAAATAAGCAAGTTAAGTAAATGGCTGGATTGTATAGTTTAGTTTATAGAGAGTAAAAGGCAGATGGGGGTGAGTTAAGGGTGGTTTAGTTACAGGTGGCCCATTGCCACCCCATCCCAACTCGTAATCCTATTGGCTGCTGACACTCAATGGACTTACCCCCTCCTCCTAGCCCTTAGCCCTTCAACCCCCTCATTACACCTCGGTCTCTCTTCAGCTTTGAATACTGTTTGCCACCCATCTTATTCACACCCTTAACGTTATCGTGCTTCTGATAATAAAAACAACGAAGAAATTGATTGTACCAAAAATATGTTTACACTAAGTGAGATTGATCATTGTAATTTAAATAATAAAGTAACTATACGTTTAAAAAAAGGTTTGAATAATAAAAAAAAGTTCATACACTTAAGATTTGTTAGAAGATAATATTAATGTTGTGTAACCGTTAAAAATTTAATACTATATCTTTACCCTACAATGCCTAATCTTAATGAGTGTATTAATATAAATATATTAATATTAATTATGTTTTTATATATGTATTGGCTTTAAATATGCATTATTGTAATAGTCAGTTACGCCAAAATTATTACTATATTTAGGTACTATTGATGCAGCAAACCGTTGAAAATTAATTTAGAGGTTAATATTTATTTGATTTTTTCTTGACTTGATAAATTTTTATTTTATTATTATTTTTTTTTTTTTTTTAATATTCATTATTCATTTATGACAAAAGAAATTACATAACAATAAGCTTTACATTTTAACAATTAAGGTGGGTATACACTTGAGCATTCGCCCCGAATGAGCATGCGTTCGCCCCGATTTGCTTTAGATATGGACATGGCGAGCCGAACGGTAACGCATGCTCATTCGGGGCGAATGCTCAAGTGTATCCCCACCTTTAAAATTGCAGCAACTTGCTACAATATATTGTTTAACTGACTGAAACAGCAGACGATTCGTGGCAAAATAGGTAGTTTAGTTTTATATTTATACCATTAAAAAAAGTAGACATTCTCAATAGATCAACTACACTCTTAAAATAAGAAAGAAATAAAAATAAAATTAAACTAATAACATGATAAAGACTTACGTTATAAGGAAATATCTTAATGCTTTCAAAATCAAATAAGAAAGCAGTACGATTAAAAAGTATGGCTCACCTAAAACAGAAAGAATTAGAAAAAACATTAGAATCAGCCATTTTATACCTTTTGTTACCTTTTCTAAATAAGTTAAAATAAAACTGAAAGAGTACTTATTCACTAATATTAGACTAATAATTAAAATGTTTAGAAAAAGTTGAATTTAAAATAATTATAGATTAAACAAAAGTTCACCTATATCGCTTATGTTTTAACTATAGTATGTTGAATAGGATACTTCAGAGATATTATAAGATATAGATTGAAAAATAAATTAGATTGCATACCTATATTTTAAAATAACGAAGAACGCAATAATAACGATCTTTATAAATTATAAATATATTTTATAATTTAAGTTCCGGATGGTATAAATTAAAAAATCGGTCCGATAAATCGAACTTAACTTTGTCATTAATACTTTGACAGTAATACTGTATTTAAAACCCGTGATAACTCATTTAATTGATTTAACTTTGTTTAAACATTTGTTCACTTTTTGTTTTCGATTTTCAACAAAATGAGATTTATTTTCATCAATATCTCGAGACATAGATTATTCCCGGGAAAGCTTATATGGCAAGATTCATATTTACATACTCTACATTTTAGAATTATTTAATAAAAATCGTCAGACCAGTTTCTAAGTAATCATTTTTGGGGGTTAGCGTCCTTAAATTGAATTTTGAAGCATAATTTCTCTATCGTTCATGCCAAATCATCAAAATTGGTGCATTAGTTTAGGCTCCACGCGTTTACACAGACGACAGACGAACATTTCTTGAATTTAGGAGACCTCAAAACGTGTAAATCTTTCTCTTTAGTGACAGCGAGTATGAGAAAGTAAAAATGTGGGAAAAAAGCACGTTAATTGAATCTTAAGATTATAAATGAATGTTGCTAATAGAGAGTAGATTAAAGTATGAGGAGCCATAACATTCATTTGAAGAATTATCTAACTGTTTATTTAAAAATAATTTTGGATAAATAATAAAGAAAATATTGTTTTGCGGGGGCCTATTTTATACAATTTACTGATTAAAAAATGTCCCTAAGTTGGGAAAGGCATTTAATGTTTATATGTTTGTTAGCAAAGGGTCGAAGGGAGCGCAGTAACATTATGGTCTAACAAGGCTATAAATGTTAGTTTTATCTAAAGATTGTTGGTGAAACAGTAGAACAACATAAAGTTACAGAAATAGAACGAAGAAGGAAGAGTGGGTGGGGAGAGGGGTTCACAAGTCCTAAGGAAGTTGATGTTTTGGTCGAGCATAGATTTACCGCATCTGGACCGTGCCTAGATCTCTAGCTCAGGGACACCTGCCCTCTAAAACTATACAAGAAACATTGATTCTTATCTTCACAGTCTGAGCTGGAAACAGTGTTTGTTTGTATACAGAAAGTTTGGACCCTCGAAATCCCTCTCCCTTTAAATTCGAAACAAAGAACTTTGTTTATACTATGTCCAAAAATCGCATTGGTGTAAACATCTGAAATTCGATTATCAGAGAAACATATTCAAATCTAAATATACAGATTCTTATTCATGTCTTCTTTCTAATAATAAAATACTTCTTTATAAATACAAAATACTATACATATAATGAAGGAGTCGAAATCAAAATTAAAAAACAATATTAAAAATAATAAAACAGTATGATACTAATTTAAATTTATAAATATAAATGTAGTAATATAAATATATACCACCCGGAAACACTGAAATTTTAAATACTTTATTGTAAATGTTAGAAGTGTTAAAATTTAATACTACAAATTTATCTTTATTTATCCTTCACGACTTAATTATTATCGTTGTGCTGCATTAATTGTTAAAGTTTTTTCTTTCTGATTTTTGTGACAGAGCTGAAAGTTAGCTAAAACTTTAAAGGGCAATAACTTAAACCGAAGATAAAAAAAAGAAAAAAAAGTTGTGAGCGACTTTATAACTAGAAGGAAACAAGTTAGAACTCTAGGTATAAAAGAGATTTCAGAATCAACTTTCTTAAGTTTCTTACCTTCAAGAACAAAAGAAAAAGGAAAAAAGAAGCTATTTGAAGGTAAGGGCAAGAAAGTGAAATCTTTAAGGTTTGTTTAAGTTGCGTTGTCCCTTACGTTAAGGAGAAAGTTGCGCAAAGGATCCCTTGGCTTTTACCTGAAAAAGCTAGTAAGACCGCACTTAGCTAAATAGAATTCATATCCACAAGGTTTAACATTACATTACAACTGGTCCTCGGCAAAGACTGGTTAGTGTCACCGGCTTTCTTGAATAGGGTATGACATTTTTATAGACCTTTTCTGTAAGTCTAGAAAGTTTAAAAAAAGAGCAAAGGACGTAACAAATAAATTGAAATAAAATGTTATAATTAATTTACAGTTACATTATTTTAATTATTTTAACATATAGCAATATTTAAAATAATAAAACAGTATGATACTAATTAAAATTTAAATATAAATGTAGTAGTATTAATATATACCACCCGGAAACACTGAATTCTTAAGCAATTTAGAAATAAAATATAATTTCAATAACAATTAAATTGAATAATTTAATCATTTTAATAAATAACTGCCATTAGAAAAATATACACTGATAATATAGTTTAAAAGCCCATTTCAATAATTTACCAACTGGCAACACTACAATAAAAAAGAAATAATAAATAAAATCTAATATCAAGGAATAGTTTTAATTTAGTGGTTTGTTTCGGAGGTCTAATAGAACTTAATAACGAAATCCAAAGAGAAAATAAATTGATCAATATAAATAATATCAATTAATTTGATATCTAATATAATAAGTTCAATGATTATAACAAACTAAAGGGGTAATAAAGCCGGTCAATTAAAACATTAATTATTTTGGTTTTTTGTATAATTAATAATTACATTTTTTATTCTTTGGGGGTTATCCTATAAGTCAAAGTAATTTAATTCTAACTACCTAATCCCCTTTTGACGTTGCCCAATTTAATTCTTACTTTCTAAACTAACATAGTTTATTCCATCCCAATTATTATAAGTTTTAACAACAACAACAATGTCAACTTATTTATTTTGAAAGTAATAAAAATAATCAGTTTTTGTTTAAGTTGTTGATAGTATTTTATAATCAACATAAGAAAGTAATAATTTGTAATAAAAGTCATTTACGGCCCGGTCACACAGGAAGCGGACAGTCCGCTTTCTTTTTGACCACTCCGGTCACACAGAAAGCGGACTGTCCGCCGTCCGTCGCGGACAGGGTGGTCACACAGAAAGCGGACTGTCCGCCGTCCGTCGTGGACAGGGTGGTCACACAGAAAGCGGACTGTCCGCCGTCCGTCGCGGACAGGGTGGTCACACAGAAAGCGGACTGTCCGCCGTCCGTCGCGGACAGGGTGGTCACACAGAAAGCGGACTGTCCGCCGCGAACCGGTGTAATCAGGCAGTATGTGGACAAGATACAGCATGATTTTTTCAACTCGTGTTCTTTTTTGTTTTATTATCAACGTACCTAGCAGTTCCACTGACGAAGAATTGCTTACTCTGTTTCAAAAACCTGTTAAAATCAACTTCCGCACTGTCTTAAAAATAACATATTTCCCACGCATTATAACGCAAACTAAAAACATACCTATCTACTTTGATTTAATAATGCAAAAAAAAAAAAAATATATTTATACGTATAATTAAAATAATAAAAAATCACAGGGAAGTATTTGCGTCCAAGTACTTTTTATATAATTACTAGCGAATCCGGCAAACGTTGTTTAGCCATATAAATTATTTCTAGTGAATATTTTGGTAGTTAAATAAAAATTAACTAACTTTTTGTAAGTGTGTGGGGATGTGGTCTATGACTGGAAAAGGAATGGAGCGCTGTGGACGATGATGGCCTATGAAAATAGCAAAACACCAACCATTCATTATATATTCATTGTACTTTATTAACTTAAGTAATATATTTAAAATTATATATCTTAAAAGTTATATACACATTAAAAAATGTTATCCATACTTGCTAACACAGATTATCACAATTAAATTACGATATTTTTGGTTAGTCCATCTTAAGCCAACATAAACAAACTGAATGGTTTACCCACGCGAGAACATGCCACGTATAACTTTCCGAGTGAAAAACACAGTTATAACACATAAATCATAAATTTATTTATCCACCTATGTATTTTTAATCCACTGAGTGTGTAAGATTATTACAGTACTAATATCGATATTAAAAATAGGGGTTGGTGGTTAAAGGGTAAAAATTAAGTGTTATAAGTATTTGCGTTATAAGTTTTGTGTGATTAAGTATATAATGCCAAATCGTTTGAAACTTATTGCAAGTCTGTGGGGATGTGGTCTGTGACTGATAGAAGAATTTGTATTTTGTCCAAAAAATAAAAAAAATATGTTTTTAGGGGGCCACCCTTATCACTTGGGTAGTAAAAGGGTAAACATTTAGAGTTATAAGTATATTTAATGCCCAATCATAAAAAAATAATATTAAAACAATTTGTCCAAAAAATCAAAAAATACAATTTGGGTAGGGGCCTCCCTTATCACTTAGAAGTATAAAACATAGTTTACGACCTATTTTCAGACCTACCGAACATATACAAAAAAATTCATAAAAATCGGTCTAGCCGTTTCGAAGAAGTTTGGTTACAAACACTGTGACACGAGAATTTTATATATATATATATATATATATATATATATATATATATATATATATATATATATATATATATATATATATATATATATATATATATATATGTATATATATATAAATATATAGATGATTTTTTTCTTCGACCTCAGGGGTCCCTGGTTCGATCCCCCGGGGGTCAAAATGTTTTTATCGGTAATAACGACATTTTTTCAGGAAATTTTCATCGCCCCATCATAAGGTATGACCATGAATTATTTCAAAATTTTGCCGTTATATTGTAGCTTGATTTTTTTGGGTATATTTTAACTCATAAAACCAATAAAGATTTAAAAAAGCAAAATATATATTTGTATCCTACTCTTCAGCAGCTTTCATTTGATACCCTAATCAAAATATTAAAAAAATAAAATTTTGGGCGCACTTCACATTTGCGCCCACAAACTTGGCAATTTTTAAAAATTGGGAATTCGCTCCCTGAATTTTCATTATATATATATATATATATACAGAAAACAAACAAAACTCAGGTTTCGGTCACAAACATTTTGTTTGTTTTCTGTTTATATTTACGGTCGAGAATTTATTCATATATATATATATATATATATATATATATATATATATATATATATATATATATATATATATATGTATGTAACCTACTATTCAGCACCGTTCATTTCATATCCTATTCTTCGTAAATTAAAAAAATATAAATATTTGAGTTTTCCACATTTTTGCGAATTGCTCATTCGCATATTTGATTTTAAATTTCTGTATATTTTTCCTGTGGTTGAGTCAAAAAGTTGCGCCAGTATTCAAATTTCAGCTCTTTAGCTTAAACGGTTTGGCTTAATTTCAGCTCTATGAACCAAAGAGCGACGGACAGACGGACACATCACCATAAGGGTTTCGAGAAGTATCTGCGAAACCCTAAAACCACTTTAAATATATCGACTCCCTACACATGTAAACTGATGTATACCTACATATTTATTAAAAACGTTAACGCTCTAAAGTTTTCTTTTCTCTACTGTGGGTCTTCATCATCACTTATCTCATTGTTATAATGTATTTTTTATCTTCATATAATATTTCTATGTATGCAACACAAACACGAAATATGTGTTAATAATAATTATTATATGATTTAAATTAAAATTTAAACTTTCCGTAGTATGGATACTACCAAAAACATAAAAAATGAATTACTAATTGATTGTACTAGGTACAGGTAGTAATTGGGTACTTTATAATTAAAAGCGTTATTTCACGGTCTATTTCTATAATCGTAACTGTCGATTCCTAGACTTGTGGAAAAATTGAAAGCTCGATTCGGGACTAGGTATTGTTAACAACAGAGGAAATTATTCTTCAGTGTAGCTTAGTTAATTAGAGCGTCTATACTGGAAATATTGGAGACCCGTAGTTCGAATCCCGGCACTGGAGTATATTCTTCTCTGTCTGTCTCCCGTTGTTAACAATAATTATAATTTGATTTATATTAAAATTTAAACTAGTAGTAGTAGTATGAATAATACCAAAAACTTAAAAATTATATACATAATTAGTGTGTGTAAATATTGCCAGAAGTTACATGCTCTGAAAAAGAAACAAAAAAATAGTACGGGTGACGCATATCATACAGAAAAACGCACTCCAGAACAAAATCAATCAATTGATAAGTAGATTTATCGGTCATTTTACTTCTAGTCCCCCGCGAACTCTGTGGAAAATACAATTTCAAATCTGTCCGCGGTGCACTGGATTTGTCCGCCGTGGACTGCTTCCTTCTGTTTGACCAGCATTATGCAATATAACAGTCTACAGAGTCCGCCGCGAACAAAAATACTTGTCCGCCGCGTAGAGTCAACTTCCTGTGTGACAGGGCCTTTTCTCGCGCCATTGTAGAAATAAAAAAAATTAAGCAATTAAATAATAATTGAATTCTTAATGTTAATTTCATTTATTGTTTTATTTTTCCTTTTTTTGATTATTGGTAGCATTGTACTTAATTATTATCAACAGTAGCTAATAATAAGTCCTTTTATTATATATACAAGACTGAATTGTTTTGACATATTGAATTAGACACATCATATTTCCCCCCTAAAATTTGTACCCCTCATCTGATCGATGTGCCTCTTCCAGATGTCACCATTATTCATTTTTACTAGGTACATTACTGCACCAATTCTTTCTGTAACCTCTCCAAAGCTCCACTTTACTGCTTGTCCTGTAGCGTAGTTCCTTACCTGGACTCTGTCACCTTTTCTAAAATGTCTGCTCTTAAGGGCTATTTCTTTATGTTCTTCTTTCCTCGGTATTTGATTCATAAGTCCAAGCTTCGTTCTAATCTCTCGTCCGTACATCCGCCTGTAGGCTGAAATACCCTGCTGATCCGGCGCATTCCTCAATTGCATTAACAGTCTGCATATTTTCTCATCTATATCCCCTGGTTCATCCCCCATTGCTTTTAGATGTACTTTGACCGTTTGAACTGCCCTCTCGGCCGTTCCATTCGAACTAGGATGATATGGAGCGATGGTCTTATGCTCGATGCCATTCTTTTTCAAAAATTCCTTGAACAGGGTTGAGGTAAATTGAGGTCCGTTATCTGAAACTAATGTCCGGGGGAGACCGAAGCAAGAGAACAATTTCGTCAATTCTTTCTTGCACCAAAGAGCTGTAGTTGTTTTCGTTGCCCTTACATCAATCCACTTTGTAAAAGGATCTACCACTACAAAATAAAATTTTCCCATTGTTGGTTCAGCAAAGTCTATGTGAATCCTGCTCCATGGTCCGTCCGGTCTAATCCATGGATGATCTTCTGCTTTTGGAGGGTTGTTTTGCCTCTGGCAGCATGCGTGGCAACTCCTCACTATATCTTCGATTTCCTTGTCTATATTTGGCCAGTAGCAATGATTTCTTGCAAGTTGTTTCATTTTAACAATGCCTAGGTGCCCTACATGTAATTCCTTCAACACAATGTGTCTTAACACTCTTGGAATCACCACCCGACTACCTCTGAAAATGCAGCCTCCTTGTAACGTGTACTCTTCATCTTTCAACCCAAACCTTTTCAATGTACCTCCTTCTTTTAATGCTTTTAAGATTTTCTGCAACACTTCGTCCTTTTCTGTCTCTTCTTCTATTCTTTTTGCCGTGATAGTTAAGGTTTCTAATTGTCTTATCTGAAACTGTTCTGCTTCATCTTTTCCTTCTTGTTTCTTAGGCTTTTCAGTTGGAAACCGTGATAAGAAATCCGCATTTCCGTGCTTAGATGTGTTTCTATATACTATCTGATAGTCAAAACCTGATAGAAATAAAGCGTAACGGATAAGCCTAGTAGCTGACAGTGTTGGCAATGCTGTATGAGGTCCTAGTATGGAAACAAGTGGTTTGTGGTCCGTGATAAGTATAAACTTTCGCCCATAACAAAAAGGAAAAAATCGCTTTAATCCCCAATAAATCCCTAATGCTTCTTTGTCAATTTGACTATATTGTTTTTCACTTTTATTCAAACTACGTGAAGCAAATGCTATTGGTTTTTCTTCTCCATTACTATATCTATGCGATAATACCGCACCTAATCCTACCGGAGAGGCATCTGTTGCCAGAACTAAAGCTTCTTTAGGATTATAATGGGCTAACGTCCGTTCTCCTATTATCTCTTCCTTTACCTTTTCAAAACTCTTCTGACACTCTTCAGACCATTCGTACTTTATCCCTTTTTGCAATAATTTATTTAGGGGATTCAATAAAGTTGCCAAGTGAGGAATAAATTTATTGTAATAGTTGGCCAGTCCCAAGAATGCTCTCAATTTCTGAACGTTTTCTGGACTCTTTGCCTGTATGATTGCCTGCACTTTTTTTTGAAGACTTATGTAGCCCTTTCTCATCAATTATGTGTCCTAAATATTCGATACGTGTCTCAAAAAATTTTGATTTTTCTTTATTCACTCTTAAATTTTGCTCCGTCAATTTCCTAAATACCATTTCTAGTCGTTTTAATGTTTCTTCGTATGTCCGTCCGGTCACAACTATATCGTCAAAAAAGAAATAAACTCCTGAGATACCCTGCAAAGTTCTATCCATGAACCTATTCCAGAGTTGGGGTGCGGTTTTGACTCCGAACATTAACCTGTTGACCCTATACAGACCTTTATGTGTACTTAATGTCTGCATCGCCGCACTCTCCTCGTCCATAACCATATGTAAGTACGCATTGCTTATATCTAACGAACAAAAGTACCTGGCTCCACTCATACTCGCATATATATCCTCTATTCTCGGAATCGGATATGGTTCGTCCTTAATAGCTTTGTTTACAGTAACTTTGTAGTCCGCACAAAGTCGCAAAGTCCCATTCGGTTTTACTACCGGTACAACAGGAGTTCCCCACTCCGAGAAATCAACTTTGGAGATAATATTTTCCATCTCTAATCTCTCAAGTTCTTTTTCAATTTTTTCTCGAATAGCATACGGTGCAGGTCTTGGCTTCCAATATATTGGTCTAGCCCCGTCTTTTAAATAATAATGCCCTCTAACCCCTGGTATTTCTCCAATACCCTTAGAAAAAATAACTGAATAATTATTAAATAGTTTATTTAAGCCAACTTTAAAACTCTCCTTATTTACAATATTTATATCAGCTAAATTAAATTTAACTTCTTTTAACCAATTCCTACCAAAAATAGAGTCTACGTCTTGGTCAATTACAAAAAGCTTCCCCTCAAATACAAACTCTTTATACTTGATCTGTACCCATATAATACCAAGAGGTTTAATTTTCTCACCGGTATATGTCCTCAATTCCACTGACGTTTTCTCTAGCTGTTTGTTAATATTCAATTTTTGCAGTTCCTTTAATGAAATTGTACTAATCGCCGCTCCTGTATCTATTTCCATTTTTAACGGTTTCCCATCTATTAATACGTCAATTAGAAATTTGTCAGACGATTTACACTTAATTTTGTTCATTTCATACAAGTTGTCCTCCTCTTCACTTGACTCTCCAATCTCGTTCTGGTGAAGTTCTTTTTGTAATTTCTTTTTGCTGCATACGGCCTCCAAATGTCCTTTTATATTACAGGTTGTACAGCGTGCAGTTCCCCTTATTAAACAGTCTTTTGCTCTGTGATTTTCTTGTCCACAACAGTAACACTTCCCCTTCATTTTTGAAAATATTTCCTTCGTTTGTTCTCTGTTCTTCTTTTCTTGTTGATACTTTTGGCCAAAACTTTTAGTAGTATTACTCCCTTGGTTTCCAGCGTTTTCATATAGTTGAGTTCTGTACTTAACTCCTCTCCTCAATTGGTATGCGTTATTCTGGTGTCTACTATTTTCCATCTTATTATTTTCTAATTTTGCTTGTTCCACTGCCACTGCTGTTGCTAAGACTTCAGTGAACCTTGCTTCATCATTTCCCTGTAATAGTTTTATTCTTGTTTCTTTATCCCGCACCCCACGAACAAATTGCATTTTTATCATTTGATCTGCATACGACCTCTTACACTCACAAGAAAATTTGCATTTTACCGAGAGTTTCCTTAACTCTGCTGCGTATTCTGTGACTGTTTCATCTTCCTTCTGTAGTGTTGTAATAACTTTATGTTGTAAAGCACATATATTAGGTTTCGGTTCCAAATGATTTTTAAGTATATTTACCAAATCTTCATAGGATTTATCTTTCGGATCTTCTGGAGCGCATAAATCATATAGTTTTTCGTGTAACTGTGGCGTCAGTGCATGTAACAAGGTGTATGGTTTCATGTTTTTGTCGAAATTTGGTTTTAATTTTAAAAATGTTTCGAATCTATTAATGAAATTTGAAAAAGCTTCATTTTCTTGAAATGGTATAAAAGTCAAATTTGTTGTCGGTGAACTATATGCATGGTTTCTTTCTTGGTCAAAACTATATAAACTATTATTTGAATTTAAATTTAGGTTCGTACTTACTAAGCTACTTATTTTAGTTTTCAGATGGTAATATGTATTTTCGATATCTTCTCTATACTCGCTCTCTTCGGTCGGTAGCTCATTCTCTTCAAATAATGACTCCAGCTCTTCTTGTACTTTTAAAAAGCTAGTCCATAAGTCGTTTAGTGATTCTCCTCTAATATTTGCTTCAGGGTTTGTCTGTAAGATTGTGAGTGGTCTGTCAAAAAAACTGTTGAGTCGAGAAATCTGTCCTTTAATGATTCCTCGTGTTTTCCGTAGTCTCCTGTAGTCTTTTGTCCACTCGTCTGTTCCGTCTGAGTCTTCCTTTCCGTCCATCGTTAGGTTTTTTTTATAATCCTCGTCGCCAATTAATAAGTCCTTTTATTATATATACAAGACTGAATTGTTTTGACATATTGAATTAGACACATCAGCTAACACATTTAGATGCTAAAATGTCTTTTCGATACAACTTGTACTAATGTCTTTGATTTATAAGAACATAATTCTTGGTCTATAGTATTTTCCACGGGTAAACAATTTCTATGTGGTTACGTTTAATTATTGTCAACATTATATTAAAATTTACTATAAAAATAACTCGAACCGGAGTGTCGAACCTTACCTGTCTGTCACTATCAAAATCGTCGAAACTAGTTTCGAGAAATACTTTTTTCTCGTGTTTTTCAGTTTTTTCCGAATTAAGAGCTAAAATTAACTTCTTTATTTCGCCTCGGAGTATGATTTTTCAGAACATTTATGTATGCTAAATTTGATTGAAATTGGTCAAGTAGTTTAGGCTCCACGCGCCTCTCTGACTTTTCAATAACAATTTTTTTTGGACTCAGGAACCTCAAAACGTGTGAATCCATCAACATAACAAAATCTAAATTTCTTGCCATCACAATACTTTCTCTTTATATATACTTCGTATATTAGAAAGTAACAATTGAACGAATAATAATTGTAGTATTACATTATATAGTAAGTTAATTAATGTTTTATTGATTTTCTTTTCTTTTAGTATAAGTTCTTCTGCCATCTCTCCTGGATGGATTTCATAATACAAAGCAGATTGAAAATTTATGAAGAACCGCGTACCTACTTTCGTTTTCACTCAAAATTACCATTAAATTCATTACGTTTTAAATTCGTTGTGTAAGTAATTTTTTTTTGTACTGATAATGTATAAAATACTATAATTAAATTGTAAACAAGTTTAATCTACTGATTCCACTTGTATCATCTGCTGCAAATTAAAAGTAAATACACAAAAAAATAAAAAAAAGTGTAGCAATTAGATAGGGTTCTTAAAAAACGAACACAGGCAGATCTGAGGATTAATTACTGTGCAGTAATAATATGGGAGCTAAATAGAGGGAGAGGGATATTTTGTGAAGCATGCTAAGGCTGGGATTCTGTGAGAGAGGGGGCTATAAATAAAATATTGATTGGTGCGCCCTCAGAGAAAGAGAAGGGAGACTGGGATGAAGGGGGAAAGCCCCCCTAGGTCAAACCTCGGGGGGGCAAAACCCCTTTGGCTTTCTTAACGCTCCGCTAATTTCCGATCCCCCCCTCCTCTTTTTTGTGTCCTGTAACGTTTTTGTCACATAGAAAAAAAATATATAAAAGAAAGAAATAAAAGGAAACCGTCCCAAAAAGTTTACAGAGTTGGACATGGTGTTTCCTTTCTTATTTATTATGAACAATATGTAACAGTAGAAAAAAAAAACAGCAAAACTAGAGCAATAAATTCAACTTTACCCGATTCACCGGAATAGAAGTATCCCGTTTCCTAAGTCAACACCCTTAAAGAAAATGCACCAATTCCATAGTCAAAATCCAGGTTTCTATTATTAACATTTCTATGTATATTGTAGTTATTAGAATTTGCACTAAATTACGTTGAAACAACATAATACTCGGATACAAATAAAATCTGGCTAAAAGAAATAACAGCAACACATATTTTTATATATGTTTGAATAATTCTAACAGAGCCGAAGAATTAAAACCTTATTCATAATAACCATTTCTAGTAATATCGAGATACTTTCTCCAAAAATGGGAGATGATAAATTGATTGAACCTAGAGTATATTATGTTGCACGAAGCCTGAACCTCCTCCTAATATTAAATAATAATAAAAATACCTAGATAGTTCACATCCTCGCTTTCATTAATTATTTGCATTGCAATAGGAAATACACAATCAGTGGATGTTTTGACTTTCTAGATTTGTAGTCAGAAAGTATTTAAAATAATACCTCACAAAATAGCGAAGTTAAAGTAAAGCATGTAAAAATGTGAAAATTAAACTAAATAGGTACCAATATTTGCTTTCTATTCATAGAATAAAATAAAGAAATATACATTTTTACCCAGTCATTCTATGCTGCTCGCGCATTTGACTATAGTATGTAATCAAATCACCTTTACATCAAATGGCACAGAAGTTATTGTGACCATCAGTAATACAAAGGTACATCTTTTTATGGTCTTGATTTACATAGTTAAAGTAGTCGCTCAGTTTTAAAAAAAAATATTATAGAGCTTAAAATTGTGCTATGCCTTTCACTACTAGAGGATCAATTTTAAATGTTAACTTCCAAGCTTCAAAAAGTTCGTCCGGCCTCGATTTACCGTCTTTTTTCAAGTTTCCCTATTTCCCCTCTAATAGAGATCCCTATTGGCAGACATCATAATTTAATCGTTAATTTAGAAATTAGAATATGAATTGGATTTTTAATTTAGAATATGATTGGTATCAATCATATTTCATTTTAACGTATCAAAGAAGTGGAAGTAATTATGTTAGTGAAATGAAATGATTTAAATAAATATACGGACACTACTTTCAAACAAAATAGCCGTAGAAAACAGTTTTACTGAAGTTGTTTTCCATAAAAGATAGCTCAATTCTAAATTTCAAGGTTCTAGTGTGATTGATTCCTGTGCAATTGTCAATATCTTGAACCAAGATGGCGGATCGAAAAACTATTTTTCATAAAAACCTAAGCAAAGAGGAACTTACTTAAAAAATTGCAATATTCTAGTAAAACTGCATGATAAGACAAATTTTGCTTATAAATGGCCACCATCTTGAATCAAAATAGTCTATCGGATTTTTTTTTTTTTTTTTACAAAAGTTGTTTATGCCATAATAGGATCCTAACATTAATATTTCAAGGTTCTAGTGCAATTAGTTCCGAAGATATCGTCACGCTCTATTTTCCATTTAAGAGTCTGTCATCTTATATCGAGCTATGAGGAATGTACCTGCAAAATTTCATGGTCTTATGTCCAGCGGTTTCAGAGTTATCTTGTTGAGTGAGTGGTATTTGGTATTTGGATTTAATATGTATTGTATAGATTAAGTCGATTTGTTTAAAACATCGAATGATTATTAAATGTTGCATGTTTAAATGTAACCGGTTTTTTAAATAAGTAAACCACTATGACTTGATTGTATTGACTTGAAAGTATAATATCAAGTTGTATGACTTGAAAGTATAATATCAAGTTGTATGACTTGAAAGTATAATATCAAAATTAATTGTTACGTTGATCAGAAATTGGTAGTCACTAATATGCATCGCTAAAATTATGTCACATAAATAGATAGTTAAAAGAGAATCATATTTTATTTTACAGTATTCGATTATTGTCATGATATAATTAGTTCTTCAAGTAAAAAGAGAACAAAATTGCATTCAAAATAAGTTTTTAGAAAAAATTAAAAACATCTGTAGTTTCCTTTTTAAATTAGAAGGGGGGGGGGGGACTTTTTACCTAGAAAAGTACCGGATTTTATAAAGAGATTGGGTTAACTCAAGGTTAAAATTACTCCTTGTGTGGGAGCCAGAGGGAAGTACGGGGGGGGGGCTGATTTATGATACGCAGGGTCCTAGAGGCTACATTTTACAACATCTAGATCTAGTAACACATTCACTAATTTACTACCCTTGACCTCATACAACCGCACATTAGCAACCATTTACAAGCGAGAAATAAAAAAAAAAAAAAAACAATCTTATACATCTTGACTATACGGATCAAATCATACTTGATCGGATTTAATATTCCAATAAAAATAAGTCGAAGAGATAAAGGATCATAATCTCTTATGAAGTCACGATTCTACAGAGGATTGTTCAATATAAAATCCTCATGGAAACCTGGTATAAAAGAACTAGAAAAAAATAAAAAGGAAACCTGGTATAAAAGAACTAGAAAAAAAATTAAAAGGAAACCTGGTATAAAATAACTAGAAAAAAATTAAAAGGAAACCTGGTATAAAAGAACAAGAGAAAATAAAAAGGAAACCTGGTATAAAAGAACTGGAAAAAATACAAAGGAAACCTGGTATAAAAGAACTAGAAAAAATAAAAAGGAAACCTGGAATAAAAGAACTAGAAAAATAAAAAGGAAACCTGAGGAACTTATGAAATCTAACTAACTTATGAAATCTAGAGATGGATTTTTGATTATTTAAAAATTTCTTATTTATAATAAAAAATTAGAATGAATATAATGTAATATTATTAATTATTATTGTATGACAAAAATGAATGCCTTTTATTAAATAATTACTTTTATATTACTAATAGTTGGAGTAAGATATTAGTAACTTATTATGCGAGTATGCAGCATTCATATTAGGTTTGTTCCAACAGAGCCTCGGACGGTTCTAGAACTGCCGAAAGCATGCGCAGTATCGAAAGACCGTTCCTACACGCTTCTCGGACGGTTCTGGAACATTTAGTCCCGAGTTCCAACATAAAGACGAACGGTTCTGAGACAGTCCTAGAACCGTGAAAACAGTTCCCGGACTGAAGCAGGAACTCGACCAGAACTACTAATACTAATATACGGAGGCATGTAGGTTACACTACTACTACTGTTCAACTATAACCGGACATTTGTTTTCGTTTCTTTTCTTGATATTTCTGTTTCCTAGCGTGTTTTGTTTCTCTCTCCACAGTTAATGTTTATACTACTTCTTTCTTCTTTACGTATTATTTTTTTATCATGATAGTACATTGGAATAATAAAATATAATTGATATTTTATATTATTTATTCCTCTTGATAATTAAAATTTCTCATAGCGACTTTGAGTCCTTTATATGAATTACCTCCGATCTTTTTGTGTGTACATCCGCCGATGATTTACAGACTAGAAACAAACCCAGATAAATTGTTCTTATAATTTTCTTTTTTGTAGTTTTGAACCCTTTATTTGTAAATATTTCTTAATGTGTGGTTGACCTTTTCTTATAGAGGGTTTATTTTTAATAAACCAAGATAAAATTCACATTTTATCATCCGAAACTTGATTCCGAGATCTCTGTGAAGGAGGGGTCTTACGAACCCGGGGATATCATTAAAATCCGTTTCATATACGTCTGTGTATGTACGTTCTTATGTAACTAAACCTTTAATAACATAACGCTTCAAGATATATCGTATTGGGATGCGGTCTGCGGCATTTTTTACAAATTTGTCGGAAAAACTGATGGCGACAAACCCGAACATCGTAGCTCACGACGTTTCGGAGCTGTAGACACTTAAGCACGAAATCAGTCTGTCAACGATAACTTCAGTAGACATTATTTGATTTCTATTTCGTTTGGGGTATATATTATGTGTCCTATTTGGTAGATTGTACCTATACTTTTAATGTTTTGTACCTATGGCATTTTAATGTTTTTACTTCCATGAAAACGGGTGTAAATACTGAGTTCTCTCTTGATCGCGTATTGACTCCACAACATTTCATGGAAGGCCATGTGTGGGATTTCCACACCGGTACTTTTTATATGATTTAACAGTTAATGTTTAAAAAAATTACAATTTATACAAACAAATTTTTAATAGACCACTTTTTTTTTTTTTTTTTTATCGTTTATTATTTAGCTACAACTATAAAAATTAATTATAACAAGCAGCTTATGAAACTAAAAGACAGGATTATTACGAGCCTGACGAATCCCAAATGTGAGAGCGAAATATAATCATTCAGAAATGACAGTGTGATAAGTTTGTAACTTAAACGATTTGCCCTAATGTGCATTCTTATAAACTTTGTTGAGTATAACAATAGAATATGTTCACGTAAGTAATCCATTTCTGAGTGAACATAAACAAAACAAGTGGAGAGATATAAGAGGAAAATAAAAACAAGATAAAGAAAGGTAACATGAAGGTTGCAGTTCTGAAAGAGTTCTAAAATCGTTCCAACAGGCTCCTCTTTTTGAATCAGTTCTGAACCAGTCCTCATAGACGCATGAGCATTAAAAAATCCTGAACTGGTTCTAGAACCGTTCTGGAATTGGCTGTTGGAACAAACCTATTGTGTCAATTACAAAAAACCATTTTAAAGACGGAAGACATTAAAGGTAGACAGTGCCGGACTGGCCAGGTCGGCAAGTCGGCATTTGCCGAGGGCCCACGGGCTCAAGGGGCCCAAGCAAGGGCCCACGAAGTTAACAAAAAAATCATTGTTTTTAAATATATTTATCCAATGCAATTCAATTCAATTTTTTCAATGCCGTAAGATTTATTCAATTGAAATAAATGATCGATAATCATAAATACTATCTGGTCTCTTGGTCGGCGCTTTGTGTGTGACAGGTACTTGTATATCTTAAGTACTTTTATAGACCAGGTACTTTTATATTCCAGGTGATTGGAATTCTTGAGTTTAGAAAAGTAGCGCGTAAACCTCTCAGGAATGTACCGAGATCGGCTTAAAATATCAAATAAATCGCGTGATTTTGTCCGCTGCCTCCGGCCCGCCTGTCCCGGAGGTCCCGCTAATTTTTTACTTTCTTATATAAAGAGAAAGTATTATGATAGAACGAAAATTCGATTTTGATATTTTGATGGATTTACACGTTTTGAGACCCCTGAGTCCTAAAAAGTGGTTTTTAAAAAATGTCTGTCTGTCGTCTGTCTGTGCAGACGCCTGGAGCCTTAACTACTGGGCCGATTTTGACGAAATTTGGCATACATGTTCAGAAAAACATACCCCGAAATCAAGAAATGAATTTTACCTCCAAATTTAGGGGCGCTACCCCCCAAAA
The DNA here is from genome assembly GCA_951217055.1 of Gerris lacustris. Classification (NCBI taxonomy): domain Eukaryota; kingdom Metazoa; phylum Arthropoda; class Insecta; order Hemiptera; family Gerridae; genus Gerris; species Gerris lacustris. The sequence goes on along the minus strand of OX578277.1, from coordinate 63,943,155 downwards.
ACTTAAATAAAATTATTTCTCGAAAACGGTTCCGACGATTTTGATTTAAAAAATCTAAAATGTGAATACTCTATTTAAATACGAATCTAATGAATCATTAGATCATAGAGGGAAAACGGCTTATATCATTAGTAATGATATAAGCCGTTTTCCCGGGAAAAATCTAGTTCCTGAGAAAATAGCTTAAAACGCGGACAGAGAGAGGTTCGATTCCCCGCCCAGGAGAAGTTATTTTCATGTTAAATTTTGACGAAATGTTCAATAATAATTAAATGTACCTACGAAAACTAATAAATGGACAACACTGGGATAAGTAATTATGATCTCGTATATGAGAAAGTTTGTCTGAGTTGTGTCGGTCCGTTTTTTTTTGTTTTTTTTTTTTGAGGACGTGTCCAAAAACTATTGTCCATGTGCCAACCGTGTTTTTACGACTTACTTGCCGAAAAAAAAATTACGAAAATTTAATTTTGGAATAGCCTGAGAAAAATATTAAGTGTATGAAAGTTGCCGGTTTCTAGTTGTATCTAGTTCACGGTTTTGCCAAGGTTTTTTTTAAAAAAAGGGGAAAAATCATGAAATTCCTTTTCCTGCTGATTTCGGAAACGGATGTCCGTACCAAAAGCACTTTTACGTGGACCCCAACTGACGGGATGAAACGAAAGAAATTTTTATTTACTCCAACCACCCAAAAAAAATTTACGGGGGTATTACGGTTGCCCTGAAAACAAGGTTTTTGAATTTTAGCCGACGAAATTCTTCGAACTTTATTATTTTTTCTCCCTAACTATAAGGTTTAGCAACATAATTTTTCACACACACATATTTATTACGGTTTCCCACACGATAAAAAATATAAGCACGTTCGGGAGTAACCCAAATATTTAGGGAAATCTAAAGTAACTGGAAATCACTGAATTTGGATTGTTTAAACGGAATATTTTTTACCGAAATCCTTCTGTTAGTGTCAAATAACGGCTGTATACCAAATTTTGTGACCTTCGGGCCATAAATTAGTGGCAAGATTTTTCAGGTCCAGAATTTTGGAAAAAATTTCAGTCGATGATCCCATATGTACTGTATATGGTTGGAAAATAGATTTTTCAAATAAAAAAATGTTGTTAAACATTTTTTTCCTGCCCAGTATTTTGCAAGATGAAGCCCATCAAATATTTGTATGATCTGTTTTTCAGTCAGCCTAAGGTATTCTCTCGGCCAAGAATTTTTAAGTTATTTAATGCTGATAAACTGAAAGACACTTAAACCCAACATATTAACAGGTTCAAGGGACGAACTTAGGAAAAAACTAATGATGTGATTTGGTTATTCCGGTCTATCATATTTTAACAACATCAAGAAATTAAAAAAAAAAAAAAAAAAACAAAAAAAAAAAACACTTATCAAGTTTGATTTTTCGTTTACTATTATTTGAAAAATAATGTATTAGAATTAGATTCTTCTATTAAATAAAATAATATAAAAATTCCTTTAAAAAAAAAAATAATATAAAAATAAACATTGTGGCCTAAGTAGGGTATATGACGTTGTAGTTAATATTTAATAATTAAACCTCTACAAAATTACTATAATGTATATTCCGTATAAAACTAAAAAAATGGGAGGGGGCCTAGACAAAATGTTGCCGAGGGCCCAGAAAGCTCCCAGTCCGACACTGAAGGTAGATGCTAAGTGTTAGTCGTTAGAAGAACTATTTGAATCTAATAATACAGACAGCACCGGTAAAACTTGTTCAAAAACTTAAATACGAGTATATACATATAAAAAGTGTAAGAATAAACTTTAAGAAATTAAATACTAATAAAATTCGTTAACATAGAAGTTTTAACAATAATAGTTTGATTAAGAAAAGTTATATGTTGATCATATAGGAAATCAGCCGTTGGATACTGCTTTACGCTAATAGAGATTTATATTATAATGTTTTACTGCTGTTTAGAAGAAACTATAGAATTATATCTAATTAATTTCTTATAAACATTACAAAAAAAAAAAAAAAAAAAAAATCAATTATTTAAGACTAACTGTTTAAGACGTGTATCTACAGCGTTCTGCCAGTGGCGTAACTATAGGCCCGCACGGCCCCCGCCATCGGGGGGCCCCCAAATCAACGACGAGGGGCCCCCAGTTCTAAACGCAAGAGTTTTATTTGCGAGGGGCCCCCAAAAAGATCTGGCGGGGGGGGGGGGGGGGCATAATGCCCTAGCTACGCCACTGCGTTCTGCTTATTTGATCTATTACTGACTACCTATACTATTGCAGATACATAATATGAGTTTATTATAGATGTATGTTTTTTCTCATTGCAGCAGTATTAATAGATATAAATTTTGATTATAGTAACGGTTTTATGCGTTAATTTGTAAGAAACATTTTAAATTGAGCATTCCTTTTCATTCATTCAAAACACGTACGCTGTTAGGAAAAATAATTAACCAGAGAAACTGTATGATTATTTAAGATGAGATTTTGTTTGAGTTAGCTATTATATAGTAGGTATCGGAATATGCTGGGGTGCATAAAGTACAGTCAAGGTCAGATGCGAGCTGGAGGCTAGAAGGATGTGATTAATTTGAATTTACATGGCGGCAGAGAGAGGAGCTAGGGCCTGGCCTGACTCGTCGCGACCCAGTACAAGCTAGCTCTTCTATCTAGTTCGTTTGAAACTACCGCCGACCCGTGCAGAAAAACTCTTATACAAGCATTATCTACGCCATTCATCATCTCAAGCGACACTGTGAAAAGAGAGAGATCCTTATCTACTTTCATCTGAAATAATAATTAATATCGTATTCAACTGGACTTTCAAAGAGAAAACGATCGTGTAGATGATTTACTTCACAGTATAAAACCCAAGAGGTTCGATTAAGTTTTTTTTCTAATCCACCAACTAAAAGAGCAAAAGCGGGAAATATGAGTAGGTATAAGAAAAGCAATTTCCATAGTCAATTAAAAATCAAGTTTACGAAGTGAAAACAACAAGCCCTAAGGCTATGACTTATCACCAATATAAAGTTTCGGAGGAAAAAAAGTTCAATTGAATATTGAAAATAAATTTACATCTGGCTAAATTATTCGAATCTAAACTGGTTCTTTATTCATTCTCTTACAAAGCTTGTGTTGGAGGTCAGCGCTACCATTCCTGTATCACATACAATCAATGTAAATTAAACTTAGAGCTTAGAGTACAAAGACCTTCATAAGATTTAAACTCAGCAGAATAAATCATTAAGTATCAATCATTATAACTTACTATTTTCATTTGGATTTAAATAAAAAAACGTTAGTGGTAATCATCTAAGTGGTCGATTAAGAGTTTTATTAGTATAATTTCATGATCAAAGCATTATTAAAATATTAACCAAAGTTTTATTTATTTGTGAAGCTTCAATTACAATGAAGCAATTCTCACACATTCATATGACACTTCTTCTATGCAAACCACTAAATAACTACGAAAAACAGAAGATACTACTTCAACAATCTAATATCGAACATTGGAGGCTACATATATATACATATATATAAACAAATAAAGAATAAGAAATAAATTTGACAAAGAAAAGACGGGGAATACGGGTTTAGATTGAACAAATACTTGGGTCCTTTTGTAATAAGGAAGGACAACTATACTCCAAGGAATGGATCTGATCTTACTCTCCACTTCTAACATATCCCTTAACATAACAAGCCAATTTATTATCATCAATGTCTTGTGGTATATATGATCTTAATAAGGATCAATCAAACAATATTATCTTATCTCGTGGGTAAAGTTAATTTTCAACATCCTTAGAATTATTGTCACTTAACACTTAAAAATTAAAGAAATACGGAACGAGATCATAACAACTCAAACATTGCTTCTACAGCTAACGCATTAAAAAAAGAATGCATGCTAAGAAAATATTAGATATCTTTATTTATTTATTAAAGTTAGTTCAAAACAGAATAATATACTATTATGAGGCATATTTTTATTTTTATAATCGAAAATTAGTTGGGAATAAAATTATTATCTGTTGAGTTTCAAGATTAATCTTGAAAAACCCTAAACCTTCTTTTTTAAACCTATGCATCCAAATTTATCACACAGCGTTTTTAAAATTTTAAATTCATACATTTAAAAACTATAAATAATATAAGGAGTTAACCTCATCCTACTTGTTAACATTTCACTTTTCAATACAACTTTATTATCTATCTGCGTTTGATAGAAAATTCCTAAGCACCTCATATACGTTTTTAGGTTTATTGTGACAATCATTAATATGCGTAGCAATGCTTGTAATGTCATAAGTTAAAAAAAGTAATAAATCCTTCCCATTTAAAGATATAATACAAGGATTTCTTATATTATAAATTAATATAATAATTTTTAAAAAAATAGCAAGCCAAAATGAAAAATCTTACAGGCCTTCTTTCTTTATAAATAAAATAATTCGAACAAAGAAAAATGACGTATTTATTTAATAAGGATTCTGATTATATTGGTTTATAATAAGGTTGTTTACAATATCAAAACCTTGGACTGATTAGATACGTTGTTTAGTAATTTAAACGATAAAAAATAATAATCATCAATTTTGGACCCTAATATAATAAGGGTAAAGATACTCCTGACGCCACATTATCATGGCGGGATATCTCTGCTTATGTAGATATCAAATTATCAACAGTTATAATATGAACCAAAAATGATCTCTGTAGGCTATTTACTGACATAAAACGAAATGTTTTTATAATCGTAGTAAAGCGGTCTTATTAAATTATATTTTTGTAGTTTAAAATGTATTTTATTTGCTTTCGTCCTTGCATTTTATAATATACTTCGTAATAAGAACCAGACATTACATTTAGTAATAAGTGTACTTCTAAATGGACAATTATAACTTACATTGTTTTTTCATTATAGGATCAAATGAACAGTACAAAAAAAATGTCCAAGATCCTACAAACCATCCCTCATTGAATGAGGAAATTTCTATTTATAGAATACTATATAGAAAATATTATTCAGTGGAAATTTACCCACTCACTCATGCATATACATATTAATTCAGAATAAAATAAAAATATTTCTTGGTTATAAGAAATGTATTTCAAAAAGATATTTAATCAGTATTAATATTTTATCAAATTATCAATTATTATCTGTTTAGATTTGACCTTTATAATCACTCACACCATCAAAAATCATTCTATCTAAATAAGCATAATTTACAGTAGTAAATATATTCAAAAGATAAATCATACATTTTATTTTTCTTTATAGCTAATTGATAAATAGATTATGTCGTAAAATATATAATTGAATGATGTTACGAGGTTCAAACTCATAGCCAATTTTCTATGTTTCAATATTTTTTTTATTTTACTATACTTAGTTAATATTTTTATGGGAGAGCCAGCGTGGCCGTGTGGGTTAAATTACTTACCACTTCTGCTCGGTCATCTCTGAATCATGAGCGGTACGAGATCGTGGATTCGATTCCTCACCGTGACGCTCTGATTTATATGGCTCACTATTGATCACGTCTTACTCGCTTCTTCTTACAATGTACAGAGGTATGATGTGTAAAGTGGCTGGAACTTTCTACCACGGTTATAGTAAAAAGGCCCAAAGCGATGACCAAATTGCTAGGTTCGGACAAGTGGTTCGTCCTACCCGTCTAGCACTAGGACCTTACTACTACTAATTAATATTTAATTCTATACTTATATTCTTGTATCAAATCAATAATTCGTTGAACTAAATGAATAAACTAACTTTTTATAAAGTAACTTGATTTTCATCGGGTCGAAAACTAGGCTGATAATACAAAATATTTGTACAGTATTTTAATAAAAAGTTTAAAATAGAATATTATTATTGATAATTTATTAAAGGGATATAATTTAAATTGTTTTGTAATATTAGTTCGGTTTTTAATTATAGTTTTACAAATCGATACTCAAATAATAAAATATACACTAACAATTTTTTTTTTACGATTCTAGAAACAACAAAAACTAGTTATTAAGAAAAAACTTTATATTTAGACTTTAATACACATTAAGAATGTGGCCTGTATCGCATAAAAAAAAAACAAGACTGTTTTTATGACCTATGAGTTTTATCAAATTGCGAAAGATAATGCCAGATTAAATTCAAATATAATACAAAGTAAGCAAATATAAATTTATCAAACGTCATATTCAAATTTAAGCGTATATGCATCATATAAGGTTTTAAGAAGTTTCCTTCTAAAGATAACTTATTTCTTTTGAAAAAAATATTTATTTAAAATATTAGCCTAGAGTAAATAAATAAATAAAACGAAGATTTAAAAAAAAATAAAAAAATAAAAATAGAAGAGGTCAAAAGTCAAGAACATGGACCACAGGATCGTGGGATAATGATATAAAATAACATATCAAATTTGTGATGTAAAAAAAACCAAAGTGAACGTGGAACAATTTTGGAACAGTTATAAAAGTACTGAGAATTAATTCTAGACAGCAATTCTTTTGGGTCCGATTTACAGATTGATAGATGCATATATGAAAAGAAGTACCACTTAAGCGGTAAAAGCGGACCTAATATGTATTCGCATATAATTTTTTTTTGTAGCGATTTCCACATTTTACAAGACAGAAGTGCTATTTAGCGAGAGATTACTTAGTCTGGGAATTAATTCTCAGAACACCTTAAGTGCCTACCACTCAATAATGACTTGCAGCCTATTGTTACGATTGGTATAAAAAGTACATATTTATTAATACAAAAATATTACTAATTGAGAGTCCTTAAACACTGACAAAAAATAAAAGTAGCGTATAAACAAAACCATGCTTATTTTAAGTGAATTTTAATTTTCATAAATCCTTTTTGAAAAGTTCCTTCAGGAAGGAAAGGAATTTATCAAGTAAGGAAAAATATTAACAACTAATTGTTTTAAAAACAAAGTAAAATAGGACGAAGCAGAGAAAGGACTTGACAAGGAAGGGTCAGGTGGGAGAAGACGGTAAGTAAAGCCAAAAAGAAGCCCTTCTCCTCAAGTACTCTCTAAACACCTACTTTATTAAAACCAAGACACCTATATCTAACTTACTCTCATTCATTACTCCTTCCATCCTCTGCCTCACTCTACACAGCTTAACAACCTATAAATAACAGTCTTTTAATTTTGTACATTTATAACTAAGTTGATTTACAGCCTCCACTGGGGGTCCAGCCATCCTATTATCACTCTATATATTATATTTCCCGGTATATAATCTATTTTAACGAAATAAGGACGGTGTTTTTGACAGTATAATGCTTTAGGCATGGAAGTATTTTGAGAAATAGTGCATATTTACGAAGTTGTCAACAGAAATACTTTTTCTAAAAAAAGTTTCTAAAAGCTTTTACAAAGTTAAGTAATTTAAACTTTAATTATTTTTTTATTAAACTGTAAATTACTAACTAATTGGACAAGGAAGTACATAATAAAAGCACAATAATAGGCTTTATGTAGTAATAACACAGTTAAACTTTATTTGTTTAATATTTTTCTTATAACGCTTCGACATAGGACGTTAACAGTATCAAATTTATGATAAATGGTTCTGTTATTTATCTTTTGATAATAATTGAATTCTGTTATTTTTCATTTTTAGAGTTGAGCCCATCTTTATAATTTTTGTAAAATTTGTTCTATTTTGAAAATTTGGTTTGGTCTATGAAGGGTTATTTGTTTTTATATAATAAAATGAAAATGATCCCTCTCACGTTATGGCTTCTTCAGGCTTTAACATTTACAAAATTTTAACAAATTATTTAACACTACCAAATTTACATTCAAAATTAAAAAAAAATAAACATTTCTTTAGTTTCTTTAATAAAATAAAAAAAGCAATTCCAAAAAAGAGCAGAAACAAAAAAACAAAAAATACAAAAATTGATTCTGTTATTTGATTAATTACTTATTATTATTATTATTATTAGGTAGTATTATTATTTATAAGAAATAGATTCCTACAGATTTGGAATATCTAGGGTTGATCTTAGAGTTTCAGCCAATGACAATGGAACTGTCAGTGGCCTTGTAAATTGTAAAATGTATGTCTTGCCTATCGAAGTACAGGGAAATTTTGAATATTGACATTCTCTATGATTCCCTTACATTCACAATAAACAACTATTTTTAATGCAGGTATTGTTATAAATTAAATTTAATGAATGATTCCAATAAGATGTTCAGGATCACTTTAATTCACTAAATACTTAGCAAATTAAGTCCACCGTATAAAGAAAACCAATGCTCAAAAGTTATAGAAAACATCTAAAAAATTAAAGTGAATAAACAATTAGTAACAATTAAGAAAAATAAAAATGTTTTATAAATATAACTTCAAGAGAGGTCAATACAACAAGAGGATTCTTTACAAAAGTAAACTCACTTTTTTTATTAAAAAAAAAATTGTGATGGGAATTGATCGTTATCTGAGCAGCGAAAAAAAGAACAGGTGTTTTTTTTTTACCTGATTTCCCATTCGGATTTTGTAAAAGAAAAAAAATAACTGAAAATAAATTCCGTCAGTAATTTTAGATTAGAGATTCTTTTAAGGAATATTTAAAGGCCGTTGAAGGGGATAGTGACATGAAATGAGGGGGAGAGTACCGGTAGCTGTGCGCTGGCTGAATATCAAGCGGACTTAGGTAGACACAGGCCTCTGTCCCGCAGCTTTCCACGGACTTCGCATAAAAACACTGACTACACTTTAAAAATACAACGGCCCATTTACATAAGATTAGTTTTGATTCTTAATTTAGATTATTCTCTGAATAAAATTACAAGAAAGAAGTCAAACTGTTAAGGGGACACAGTTGGACAATGATGCTTGAATTTTAAAAGTATATAGGTATACTTAAAAACATTCCAACAAAATAATTACAATTTCAAATAAGGAACGATGTATTAAAGTTAGTTTGTTACATTAAAAACAAAACTTTTAAAAAAACAAGATATTTCACAACCATCATTGGTGGAAAGTTTGAAATACAAAACGAAATAGATGGAAATAATTTTAATTGTAAAAATAAAAGAACTTTTACACGAATTAGCTTGTCTAACCATATAAGCTGAAAGAAAATGGAAAGAACTTATTAAGAAAAAGTAAGAACTTTACGATAAACTTGATACTTACTATACACAAAACGCAGCAATAAGCTAAGTATTGTTATATTCATTAATGAGTAGAAAATCCACTTAAAAAATACTTTCAAATCCACACCACTTACGCACTTATTCCGCGCACATCAGTTAGTCTTACCACGAAATAATGATAGTAAGCTACACAGTAAATAATTATACGTAAAAAGAAAAAATACCTCTCTGTGAAAGAACTTATTGAGGATTAAATATTAATTTCTCTCAAAGAATACGCATTTTTAATTTTGAGATGAATTAATCAACTCCATTAAATTTCAGATCAGAGTATTAATATAATATTCTATAGTATAAATTAATAAAAGCAAATAGAAAAAAAAAATAGTAATAAATTACTCATAGGTAATAGAAGATTATTTAAAGTATTCATTGTTATTGGCAGGTTACATGTCTATTGATTCTTAAGTCCTGTAGCCACCCACAGAATTACTTACTACTTATTTTAGTCGGTTCCTCTTCTACCGGTAGGTGTTGAGGTTGACCAAAAGGATTACCAACGTTCTCTATTGGAAGCCACGGAATTAACATATACATTCATTAACTTTACTTTAAATACAACGGTTTATTTCCATATGATTGTTTTTTAAATCGATACTTATTAAATGATTATTAGAGTGTTAAGGGACAATATAGTTTATATACATAACAATTATGTTTAAACGTAACCAAATTTACATATTTATGTCATATCACTTTAGCAAATATATTTTTGAAATTAAAATGATTAATATGAAAAAAGGTTAATCAGAACTTCCTTTAAAAAGGTAGTAACTTAACTATTATAAATTATAATATTTTCTTCGATAATATTAATCCGTGAAATGAGGAAAGTAGAATACATTAAACGGGATCTGAAATCGGCACCGCTTACTAATTTTTTAAAAAGGTATATAAATGATTTTTACTTTAAGAAAACATAAATAATTAATTGTATACAAAATAAGTTAAATAATACAATAAAGCAATATGTCAATATACAATATGTCAATAGTATAGCAAGTAGTTCGTCCCATATAATCTTTCTACTCGTGCAAACCCTATGATGCATTAGATGTACAACAATTTCTTATTTTATTGATCAAAGCATCATAATACTTTCCCGGAGAAGGATTTTTTATCCGTCTAATCCAGCCATTAATTATATTGAAAGAATTTTAATCAATTTAAGAATGTATTCTACGTCAATGATTACTCCAATATTGTGAAATCTTTAATGAAAAAAAGTATTATTTTCCACACCTAGCTTTTTACCTCGGAACTTGGATCAATTATACAAATATGTGTAAACATTGCGTATTACTTAACATAAACGAATATTTAATTATTATTAGTTATTATTTATGATTTATATATTGAAATCTATTTTTCTTGATACCGCAATATAAAAATAATAATTAGCATAATTCGAAGAAATTGTTTGTTAAACATAGTAAAAAGAATAAATAAAACATATGTATAACAATGTATTTATTATATTCATACATTGTTTTTGCGTAAATTGTACATTGTTTCATTTATATCAGTATTATCTCCATTTAACCATCCTCAAAATAGCCAATAACAGGCTTGAGAATGGCTGGTTGGGCCAAAACGTTGCCACGTAAAATCTGAGTCAAGGATCTTTCAGAGCCTAATCAGGGTTCAGCCTAAATTGAATTTTATACATTTTAACAATATAAGCATTGTTATAATGATGTATACAGTGTTCACATTATATTAATTTTTAACTGCTAAACATTAGAAATTTGGTTTTTCATATAAACTATTCAATTTCTCTCTATGAATATAATTACTATACCATGTTTGTGTATATATATATATATATATATATATATATATATATATATATATATATATATATATATATATTAATCTACCTTAATCATTAATAATATTTAGATAAAACAAAAATAAATTATAGTCCGCTTCTTATAAAATATATACTTATCTATTATACTGCAAACAAACTCACATAAAATTTTACCATATGTGTTAGACAAAATATTCGTATCAAATTGTTTTATTATAATAAACTTATCGAATAAACTGAAAAAACTGATTTAGCAGGTGTAATTATCCATTGTTCAACAATGAGATTAACAATGCAATCAAATTCTAAAAGTAATTTGGCTTAGAAATAACAATTGTTAGATTGTATGTATTTTCATATATCCGTAATATCTACTGATAAGTTAAAGTGAAGTTACCTTTATATAAAATATAGTGGCAGAGCTATAAGCTATAAATTAACTATATTTATAATACTTGTAGTAATCTTAATTGATTAATAATAAATATTATAACTTTAGTGATCAAACTAAAAAATTGCCGTTTAATAAATAAATATTTTCTATCTTAACAGATTAAGGTCAAAATTGGTGGATTAGTTTTGCTAGAAATATTTCTATATTTAATATAGGGATAAAAATGTAATATATATATATATCACATTATCAATTTGTATCAAATGTCTGTATTTTAAATTGCATATATGCAATTTATTTTTGCAAAGTACAGTATTATAATACTTTAAGTTTTTTTTTGCAAAATAAGTAAATTAGAAAGAAATGGTTAATAAACTGCTTTTATAACAATTAATCAACTAGTATTATTTAATATATTAATAAATTATAATCTATTTTTTCATAATAAAACACTCTGATAAGAATTTATATTAGCATAATACGAGAAAATTATTTTTTTAAATTTATTGATGAATAAATTAAACAATTCTCGGACCATCTAGAATTGATAATTGTATTGGTAACTGGATCTCATTCATATCTTTTAAACAATTTACTTTGCTATTTTAAAATAATGATTATATATTTTAAGATTAAAATATTGATAAGAATAAATAGGCATAATTTAAGACTAAATAGAATATAGAGTAAATATAAAATAAACAGTATAAGATTACTTCTAGAAGTCTGTGTTTTACTTCATAAGGGGGAATTTCATACCACATGACTTTATTAATTACAATAATGCATTAAACATGAGATAGATGATATCTTTTATTGACCCTTCAACATAATAGTAGTTTGTTGTACCTCTCACATCTACTAATGATTATAATATTTCTTCAAAGTAGTTATAAATATATAGAAACAAAAAACTAAAAATTCAATACATTATAAATTATTTTATTTTATTTGTTGGAATATTTAACTAATTTATTTTTGTGTGTCTAAACAGTAAGTTATTTAGAGTGACTCAAAAATTAACAATGTTTTTCACTGAATTAAATTTGATTATTGATTTCAAAAAATAATACAAGACGGAGAAGAATGTTTTTCGACCAAACCTTTTAGCATTGTTGGAAACTTGTCATTTCAATTTGTCCATTTAAATATTTCACCTTATACTCAGTTAGATTTTAATTAAGTGGTGTATGAGGTACACTAAGTAGTAATTATATACTATTAAGTATGTATAAGTAATTTTATTATATTAATAAACTTAATGATATTTAAATACAAATATTAATTCCTAATATTTATAAATTAACTACCAAAAAAATGATAATATCAATAACAATAATATGGTATACTAAAAACTAATATTTCAATATTTAGTCACTAAAAATATATTTTTTTTTTTAAATTCGAACATTTACATTTATTTTATTTTCAATTATAGAATTCAATTGAAACCACTTATAGTGTTTAAGAGAAAAGACCAAGGAAACAAATGTTAAATAAGAAATACCACAATAATATTTTAAAATTACCTTATTATAGGAGAAATATTTGTCCAAAGCGTGGGAGAGATTTCGCTGAAGTCACTGCAACAACTGGAATTTAGCAACTCTCTAGCAAAAAATTTAGTCGGCTAAACACTACAATTAGAAATTTGGTATCACAATAATTTTCAATTTTTCTTCCCTGAAATCACTATGAATTATACTAATGCACTTGGTTATCGTCAGGTACGTAAAAAATATAAATATATTTATATAATTCTTTTTTTTAATTTAAAATTTGTTTTAAAAAAGGAAAAAAATGAAAATGGATAAATTGGACCCTGGAAGGAAAAGGAAGTTTTAGTAGTCTTTTATTTAGATTTTTTTTTTTTTAGAAAAAGGTTTATTTTACATATATATAATATAATTTTTTTGTTTGTCAAGTTTCGTATATAAGTTATTGTTCAATGCGCGAGAACGGGCTCAGTGTCCGAGGTCGATGAAAAAAACATCATTGTCAGTTTGTTATTTTCTTCTTTTTCCTCAGGTAAAAGCCCATAGTTTTGGGGTTAGGGAGCCGGCCTGTTGTCTGGAGACGAAGGGAACGGCATGACGTATCAATGACGCGTCGGAGGCGGCCGAAACGGCACCGCGATCATCACGAGATCGTCGGACAGACGACATAAGATACGGAGGCAGACTGAGCGGACTGAGAGCCGAGACTCGCGGGCCCCCATGGCCCTGGGACGGCGCAAGCCCCGCCTTCTCCCACCCGCCTTCGCTTTATTTTATCGCCCTCGACTACACGGAGAGAGAAAACTCAGTCCACACTAAACAATACACTGAGGACGCATAGGCGAACCCCCTTCGACATACTCACGAGACAACAGCACCCTGACCAGTCCCTTACACAGGATGACGCATTAGATGACTAAAGCTTCACCCCTTGACATGGTCTAACCTTAGAAGTTAGGAAGGGTCTGGTTACAAACTTCAATGACTATAAACCCTGAACGACTTGAAGAAGACCCCTAAAACCTACTCCCAAGCAAGTTACTTTCCTCCTGCCTCAAATTACCCTCATTACCATTATTATTTACAATAAATATTAATGATAATTTTCTACCTAAGACATTATTTATTATTATAAAAAAAATAGTTTACCAATTAGTTTGTCATATAGCTTCCTCACATCAAATCACGTGCTTTATTGATGTTTAAAAATTGTTTTGCTTACTTGTAGTAGGTAAATAGTAGAACATGAATGAATCAAAGTATTTATTTCGCAATATTTAATGTGCAAAGGTGGTTGAAATCTTGGGCCATCTGCAAGGTAGGTACTTTCGACAAATCGTCCAAATTTCATAAACATCAGATGTGTACTTTTGAAAATAAAGGCGTAAATTAAGGGTTGTTTGTTGTGCGTATGTGAAAGAGAAGCAAATGAGCTGAAAGGTTGAAATATATATGGGCCAAACAATGGGCATATGACCTACCATCCAAATTTCATGTGGCAGTTTTCAAGATATATGATACGTGACAGAGTAACACGGGACAAAAAATGTTTGTTCTTCAGAACGATCACATATAGCTTCCGTTACCTTCGCTAAGCTCGGAACCTAGTACAATAATGAATAAATCAAATAATAGAGTTCAAGTTATGTAGAAGTATAAAAAACAATAACGATACAAAACAATCATTGAACATGAATATATTTATAATAATAATAATAAATTATAAGATAATATTGTAAGAACAAATTAATTTAGGAGAAGAAAAGAGAATAAGTAATGAAAGCATGAATATTTGAAAAATTCTGCTAACATAGAATGAAACAATATTAATAAGCGTAATATAATAACACATAATATAAGCGGATAAGAGAAAACATAACTTGAACAACAGCATAAAAGATAAATTAATGGCATTTGAACCTTAATTAACTTAATTGTATCAGATTTTTGAACTAGCGCAGTTAAAATTACTTGAAATAGCACATAATTAGTTATAAGTTATTTACGTTGCTTAGGTGATAACTAGGTGTTATAAACTTGAGGTCTTGAGTTTTATTTAAATGAATATGATTTACATAGGTTAATCATTTATAGACGCAGTTAAGGTTTACAATTGTACGTATTAAGATTTTGTTCCTAAATTTAAATAAACAGAAGATAAGGATAATTTAGTTGTAATGAGAACTAATTAGTTACAGAGTGGTAAATTAGGAAGAGAATAAGGTCCATCTGATTAGAAGGCACGTGAGCTCTTGAGACAGGTCATTGTCCCAAACCTAATTTTAATTTGCTTTCTTTTATCTAAATCTTCCTTACATTCTTCCTTTAGTGACAGAGGAATTCAAACAAAAGGAATGCTCTCTGTTCGAATTCCTTTCTCACATGGGACGCATATGCAAAAGATTTGATAACCAAAAGGCCGAAGAAATTCAAACTTTTTATCTAAGCGAAAAATGTTTTTCTAATTTTGCAATTCTACTTTTAACAACTTAGGCTGATTTCTTTTTTGAAAAAAAAAGGGAAATACAACGCTGTAAAGAAAATTAAATTTGATTTTAAATCCAACAAGATAAGAGATAAAAAAAAATAATCTGGGTCAGTGACATCAATTGGGGTCTGGGATGCTTAGCAGCCAATTTTATTTTGATTCAGAGCTTACTGAAGGTAACGGAAGCTGTGAGATCGTTCTGAAGAACGAATATTTTTTTGCAAAAATTATTAGACTGAAATCTGTTTCAGACATCATGGAACATCTTTGGTCCCGTTTCTGTCTGTTGGTCTATCTGTCAGCCGTTGCATATTTGTAAACCAACATATATCTTAAAATCTGCTTGTTTATTTTAATGAAAGTTGGATAATAGGTCATTATTGGCCCATTGTTGGTCCCATTTCAGTTTCAACCTTCAGCACCATGTTGTTTCTCTTTTATTTGTGCACATCATTCTGAAAAACGTTCTTTGTCTGTCTTCGAATGAAAAAATTCAGAAGACAGAAATCCTTTTAAGATATAAGAGAATATTTTTGGTTCCGTGTATGTCTGTCGTTCAATTTTTGGGAACCAACAACGTGTACGATTTTATTGAAATTTGGATGGTACGTCATAATTAGCCCAATGTTGGTCTGTATCTGGTTTAACCTTACATGTTACTCTTCCACATTCGTACAAACATACATTTATTTACACCTATAGTATATCTTTAAAAGTATCCTCATCTGATTTTTAAAACACATGGGATGGTTTGAAAGTAGCCCGCAGATACCTAGCAGATTTATTTCAACCACTTGCGCACATTAAATATTGCTAAATTGATACTTTTGTTTATGTAAAAAAATCAAAACAATTTTAAAAGATTAAAAAAAGGGGGGGGGGGGGAATTAAATAAATAATACAATAGTGGGTAATAAAAGCATATAATCAATAAAGAATGCGCCATAGGAAGCGGGGAAGCTATATGGGCCGCACAAATGGCAGACTACTTTATATTTATGATCTGTATTTATATGATTCTTAGTTTATTATTATAATTGTGGCTGCCATGATATACATCATACGTGTTGTTGGTTATTACTCCCTTGTTGGTTTTCTTTTTATTTAATTGATGTAGTTCATATAGTTTTTCAATTTTGTCTTATAGTTTAGAATAGAAGCCAAGAAACCTTCATTAGAATAAAAACAAATCGGTCCGAGACAACTCAGACAAACTTTCTCATATACGAGTTTATAATTACTTAGCCCAGTGTTTCCATTTATTAGTTTTCAAATGTACATTTAAATATTATTGAACTTTTCATCAAAATTTATTATAAAAATAACTTCTCCTGGGTGGGGAATCAAACCCGGGCTCTCTACGTCCGCGTTTTAAGCTAATTTCTCAGGAACTAGATTTTTCCCGGGAAAACGGCTTATATCGTTGGATTCGTATTCAAATGGACTACATTTAAGAATTTTTTAATCAAAATCGTCGGAACCGTTTTTGAGAAATAATTTTTTTTCATGTTTTTTCAGAGTTTTTGGGGGGTAGCGGCCCCAAATTTAGAGCTAAAATTCATTTCTCGATTTCGCCTCGGGCTATGATTTTTCTGAACATGTATGCCAAATTTCGTCAAAATCGGCCCAGTAGTTAAGGCTCCAGGCTTCTGCACAGACGACAGACGACAGACGACGGACAGACATTTTTTAAAAACCACTTTTTTGGACTCAGGGGACCTCAAAACGTGTAAATCCATCAAAATCTCAAAATCGAATTTTCGCGCCATCACAATACTTTCTCTTTATATGAGAAAGTAAAAAGAAGGATGGAAGGAGAGGAAGATACAATTGATACGTATTTGTTTTTAGTTACTACCCTAACAATAATTTAGATAAGAAATTATTGTGATGAAGGAGATATTTTATAGTGAAACTATCACACCTTCCAATATTTATTTAAATACTTATTTGTATGATGTTTATTTATATCATGCACGAAATTCAAAATATATTGCACGTCAGATTTTTTTAAAGAAGTAATTAAATTTCGCATAATCAGTAAATGTGTGTTCAAATCCTTCAGACATATTTTTAAAGTAAAAGGTAATATTTCTTGTCTGATGAGGTGTCACGTAAGGATGCGTTCAGTCTTATCTTTCTTTCCACTATATAAATAACAATTTTTCAGGCGGATTCCCTCAGAAAAGAAGAAGAGAAAAAGTTTTTTTTTATTTTTGTAAATCTCAGCCAAAATATCTATCGATT
This sequence comes from Gerris lacustris, assembly GCA_951217055.1. NCBI lineage: Eukaryota > Metazoa > Arthropoda > Insecta > Hemiptera > Gerridae > Gerris > Gerris lacustris. Next base: position 63,925,505 of record OX578277.1, on the reverse strand, counting down.
GGCAGTTTACATCAACATTTGTTTTGATATAGTGTTTTACTGTTTTCTTTGTATATATTACATATATATCTTTGCATAATATTATTAATATTATTAGATGATTAACAGCATTAAAAAGTAATAAAATAAGCACCTAAATTATTTCCAGATCTTAATTTATATAAAACCAGTCTTCCTCCCACACTTCACGTGGGGCTCATGCGCTTAGATCAGTGGATATAATTCCTAGTGCTACAATGTAGACTAAGCCATGAAATAAAATGCGTAATAGTTCATAAAAGAATGGAGAGCCTAACAGCAACCATGTCCTTCCATCTTTTATTACTCTACATCTACTCAATATTTTTTGATAAACCAAAATCCCACTGACATATTAGCGCAATCCGTTTATAAAAATAAATAAATTTTCTTCAACCAGTTTTAAGTTTTAAAACTCAGATATGGAATGGACAGGGAGAAAATGCATGTTCTGTTCGGTTCTGTACGTGTTATTTAAGAAGTATCCATCAATTTCGCTATTCAGCTAAAAAAAAAAAAGGTCACAACATATTTACTTGTTATGTGTATAGATTAAACATATGTATTCATATTAATGTCCTTACTACAATCGTCGAATCAATTATTAATATCACATATAAGTTTTCTTTTTACTAATCACTCCCACTTTTACCCCGATTAATCAGTAATTTTTCAAATTGTTCACCTGAAGTAGTCGATATCAGCTTGTTTTCACATATTCAATGAGTATTTATCTAAATCGACATTGCTTGCTGACTATATGCAGTAAACCGTACTCTAAAAGATGCAAATATCAATAAAATAAATTCAAATTTTTAAGTTTTAGGTAGTATTCAATTCAAACTACGGAAAGATTAAATTTTAATTTAAATCAAATTATAATTATCATTAACTACGGGAGACATACACAGAAAAATAGACCCCAGCACCGGGACATGAACCACGGGCCTCCTATACATCCGTTACAGGCCCGGTGCTAGGGTCTATTTTTCTCTGTATGTCTCCCGTAGTTAATGATAATTATAATTTGATTTAAATTAAAATAAAATAAATATTAAGAAATATAAATATTAATATCGATTAAGAAAAGACGAGAAGTGATAGCTAAACTAGTCCTATGTATGTATAGGAGGTCTTGTAGGACGAGTTTAAAGGTTTGTTGTTTGCACTGCGTTCAGTTCGATCTAAACACCAGCTGTCTCAGTTTGTTATTTTTATAGAACAAACAAGCACTTCCTAAGCTTCTCTCTCTAATTCTTATAGCTATTTTCCCTGTTTTCATCTTGATAGGATTCTTCTTAACATAAAACAAAACATTCACGGCCACAGATTCTTACCTACAACCCACGGTAAAAATCGAGACATTAGTTAATGAATTTCTAACTAATAAACTAACTAATAAACGTTAAAATTTTTAACTAATAAACGTTAAAAGTCCGAATTTTAGGGTAGGATTCGTAATACAATCACTAAAATTCCGGAAAAATGGTAATAAAAAAAGAAATAATAAAAAGGAGTCATAGAAAAAGATTCACGTGATTAGAACGGTAATAACGAAAAACGGTAATAAAAAAAGTAAAACATAGAAATTACTAATTTTAAATTGTAAAAAACAACTCGGTAATCAGTTTGCCCATTAAAATAATAATTAATTACATTCAATAATAAATTGAAATACAACCAAAATTGTCTAGGAAAATTAAGATATAAATTCAACATTATGAGTATCATTTGCAGAATAGGATACACTTTAGTTATAAAAACCAATAAAGCTAAAAAGATTAAAGAAGAGAAAATTCACATTCTTGTGCAATAGAAGAAAATATCTTATGCTGCTTCCATAAGTTCCAACCATCATAATTTTTTATAAGTGCATAACAATCATTTGGTCTATAGTAGAATTGAAGCTATATACTCTTCACAAACAAAACTAAAACCTTGAACAAATTGATAAACTAACTTCGTCATTATACACTGCAAATTATAAAATAATTCGTAATTATAAACTAAGTTAAAATTTATTACTGTTGTATTATAATATAATCTCAATTTTATTTTATACTTATTTACTTTTACATTTAAAATGATTAATACATTTCAATTATCATTAAACACAGGAATAGTTAAAGTGTGTATTATAATAAATGTACGATTTATTAATTTCAATTAAATTATTCATGCTCCATTATATTATACCCTCTTCTATTTCTTCAGAAATGAATAATTCTTTGGGGAAAAGTCAAGAAGTAATCAAATTGAACGATAAGTTAAATAAGAAATGTTAAGACTGTACCTACATAATGTTATTAAAAGTTGCCAATCAGTTATTTGTACATGCATACATAGACAAGTCTTCACCTAAATTTGATAAACATGTTTTATTGCAATAATTTGAAGTCTTGTAAATTAACAAATAAGTTAAACAATAGTTAAAACAAAATAAATTATTCTGTAAATAGATTTGTCGATATAGATAGAGTGTCAATCAGAAAATGTAGTAATAATTGAGTGAGGAATTGAAAAAGTTCAGTCATGCACCAAGACTTAATGAGCGAATTTTCAAAGAAATCTGCGTATAATTGACTTATGATAATAGAGGACAATTTTGGTTTAGAATTTGGATGGGTGAAAAAAAAATTAGTACACTGGGGTACGGGGTATACAAAAGTCAAAATAGTATATACCCATCAAGACGCACGTCGTTGGAAAGCTTTTTAAGAGTACAGTAATTGTTCTTATGTACACTTTTGTCATATTTTCAAGTAAGGTAAAATGAAAAAAACACATTTCTTGCAATTTTTTACCCTAAATTGTCAAAATTGGACCCCTAAATGAACCCAAAAAATGCTGGCCACCGAACTCATCTTTTCTTTTGATATTATTGACATTTTAAAATTTGTTTGGATTTTTTAAGTGCATCCTATAGCGTGAGATATCGTCTGGAGTGACACATACATATATACATACATAAAAAAAAGTGTTAAATTTCAGGAATCGATTGAGAATGGTCTGAAACGGATTTTCATGGAGAAAATTTTCAAAAATTCGCATTACATAAATTTTGAAGCCATTGCAATAGCTTAATTTTCTTTGAAAATTCGCTAAAACGATATAATATAAAATAACAAAGCGTATTTAGAAATATTACAGCCAGAATGAAAATAAGGAATTATTGTTTATTATATTAGATATACATCATTCTTAGCCGGTAAGAAAAGCTTTAAGTTTAATCATACAAATAAGTATTTGCTTTAACTTCTGAAAAGTTTAAAAATTATACGTTTCAGCTGAATATCTGTAAACAGCAGGTAGAAACAAATTAGACTTTCACAAGAAGTAGGTCTTAGAAGTTTGAAACAAACTATAGAAATCGGACAAAAACAGACTTCAAAATGTTTTCTCTTGCGTCATTGTATTCTTTAAGTATAAAAACCTCCGTAGATTGTATAAAAGCTGTCCCCAAAAGTGAAAGCACGTCCCTGTTACCTCCTCACCTAGGTCTAGGGGTATGGTTGGATACACGTATGGTTCCGCAGTCAGAAGCTTTAGACTGAAGTTGCTACGGTCGTTTTTTTAGCACCCCACCTGGTGTTTATAAGCGTGTCGAATTTGGTTAGGTCATAAAGAGAATCCTCCTTCATTCCCGCTCTGGCTTCAGGATGGATCATAACTTCTATCTTCTCACCAGTAAGTAAACTAGCTCATTTTAATTTTTAGATAAAGTTTCGCACTGTTATAAAGATAATTCAAAATTATTATTTTTTCTAAAGTAAGTTAATCATTTAGGCTAATATTTTGTGAAACAAAATAAAATCCTAACAGTTGAATACAATTTTGAAATATTGGTAAAACAAAATGTATATATATTCGATTAAGATTCAATTTCAACATTTCCTAGTGATTCTCAATATTTTTTAGATAGATTAAAAATAATAAATAATATATAATAAATAAAATTTTTTAGATAGGTTAAAACTAATTACTCTCCTCTTCTTTTATATATCTAACGCTTGTTGTTAAGTTGTTATTAAATTATTTTCATAAATACATATATTCGCAATAATCTACAAAATAATTATAGCAGTAAAAAAAAAAAATAAAATAAAAATAGTCTAAATTTCTCATAGTGAGTAAAACTTAAAAAATATAGTCTGTTTGTTATCAGTTAAATTGCAATAGCGAAGTTTTAATATACATCGCCTTATCGACTCCCTAAATTGGTTATGAACAGTAAAATGTTAACAACTCAGTTACAATTACCATTGAGATGCTCAGTTAAAATGTTCTATTTAGTTTTAAATATTTACAATTTTAATTTGCCAATACACTGATCAATTTTTAGTATTTCAGTTTTAAGAAATATAATATTACGTTTACTTAACATAAATATACAAGAGCGTTTATGACGAGAATAAAACGAGACACATACACATACTTCTATTTTATTTTTTTCAAATATCCGACAAGAAATTATTTATATATTCAGAGGTGAGAAGATTAATTAACTTGGAAATGTGAAAAAAAATGTATGTCTAGTAGAGATATAAAAAAATGCTACATGGTTCTAAATAAGCAATTATCCATGTTTGTAATGAGTTGAAAAGTTGTATTATTAAAGCGTACACAAAATGCATAGTTTATAGTCAAGCAGAGAGTGTAAAGGTGAGTAGGTATAAGTATAGGTATAGTATAGCTAGATGTGTGTACAGATAGTCACGCCAGGAGGTACAGAGTAAATAGAATTCAAGGCTGTGAAGAGACCACTGTTCCTTTTCATTGCACGATTCAATTGTATGGACGAGTTAACCTCAGCGTCACCCTTTTAACCTTCATATCTCTTCAGTGTAAAATACTCACACTGCATAACTATGCAATATAATCAATAAATAATACATAATACATAATATATTGAAAAGAAAAAAGGTCATTTAAATACCTTAAAGTTAGTTATCACAAATGAGATTTTGTTAAAAAGTAATGGGTTATCATTTGATGCCCAAAAATTCTTCATTGGATTACTAACTAAAGACTTGTAAAGTTTATTATGACTGAGTTAATTTCATAAACCTTAATCGAAAGAATCAATGATATTTTTAAAAAAGTCTGTTGTTTTACCTTTTGTTTCTAAGCATTTTTTTATGGCCGTGAGACGTGAAAAATAACCATAATGATACCAACAGACTCCAAACATTCGCAAATCGTTTCCTTTGAGGGAGTTTTTGATATAAGATGATCAGACATCATTGGAACTGTTGTATACTTTGTGTTATACCAGAATGTACTCGCGATCCAGATCAACACTCCAGAGCACACTCTATAAGGAAACCACAAAGGGTCATAGAAAAATATGCACGTGATTGGAACACTTGGTCACCAAGAACACTTGTTTAAGAACGAGAATGTTCAGGAAAGAAGCAAATAAATGTGGCAAGACTTTGAGTAAAGTGAATAGGATGACAATCAATCGTTCCGCCAAGAGAATCTTTGTAACTGTCCTATGCTTGTCAAGAATGAAAGGAATTAAGTTAAGGGTATGGAACTAAGATGGTAAAGCTTACGAAATTGGTACCTGTGTATAACAACGTTATATAAGTTAAAGATGGTTAGATCCTATGTGTTAATAAATGTCCCTTTTATCTCATATCTATAGTCTTTTTTCCTTGATTTTACTGCTAGGGTGGGGGATTTGGCGTAAATACTCTAGAGATAAAATGAAGGTTCAACTTAAGTTAGTTCGACGCCAAATGCCCTCTAATATTTATTTGTAATGTTGAAACAAGTATTTTATACGTGAAGTGATCCTAGACAATGCATTTTTTAGAAATAATTCAGTTGCACATTAAATACTAATACAAACAAACTGAAACGGTAAAACAAGCCACAAACCATGCAGAAAAACTAGTCCTTACTTAATAAAGAAATAATAACGGGACCGTAAAAAAAAAGTATATATATGTTATAATCAAACCGGATGTAACTAAAATAAAAAAATATTGAATAACTACAAAGAAAACTACAAATTAAACCTAATAAAAAATAAAACTCAATAAGAATGGATGAAAAAGATAGTAGAAAAAGTGTGAAGGAATAATTACAGCTTGTTAGGAAACAAGGGATGCAAGATGCAGGTAGAGTAAGAAGTTTCGCTGAGGATCAAAGATATAAGATTATTACTTCTTCAACATTACTATAATTACGGGGTTGGTTTATATTTACGCCGGGAATATATCACAAAATGTTTTTAGGTGATAAATTTAGACGGGCACGCCTTTAAAATATAAATATCATCCATCTAATATTTGAAATTTCTATTTTTTTAAATTTATTTATTGTTTTTTTTTTTTTTTTTATTGCAGGGATGAAATATTGTTCTCATTGATCGATGAAAAGGTAGTGAAGGCATGTTTTATGGGACACATACATGTAAGTAGTTTTTAAAGAGTAAAAGATTTTTAGAAATGAATTACCAAACAAATAGTAATTCAAGATTTATTTAAAATTTCAAGATCCATGGATTTTTTTATCAGTCTAAAAATGAATAACTGTATACCTACTTGAAAATTATCTTAAGCAGTAAAACTGTTTAGAAATGTACAATGATACTTGTTTTAATAAATATTTTGTAAAATTAATCAAATTATCCTAATTCTTAAATAAGTTAAGAAACCTGTGGTCTGAATAAAACATTTGCTTTCGAGGATTATTAAAATCGTATCAATTTTTATGTTGTTTTATTTAAACAAATGTTAGTAATAAGTTCTAGTTAAAGACATTTCTTTTAAATACAAGGTAAAATAAAGCACATTTGTTGTTCCACCATTATTACAGTTAAACAAAAAAAAAAAAATAAAATAAAAAAACAGAAAAAAAAATCTATTTTTAACTACTAAACCCTCAAATCTTAGAAGCAAAGATTCAGTGAAGTCAAAATCACTGATTTCAGTAATTAGACAGGGACATTTAATGTCATTATATTTATTTTAAAATATTATTTTCTTTGATTCTGAAAAATAGCGATATATCCAATACAAGAAATAACTTTCAGTAAATAACCTAATCCATCTCTCCTATAGTTTAATAAATACTTAATCTAGTTCATTTTATGTTTTTAAAAATAGTTATTTATTAATACAATTTTTTTATATTTATTAAAGAAATAAAACCAATACATACTACATACTATTTACACTAATTTACAATTCACTATTTTTTGGTTTAAACATATATGTAAATACTCCATTTATGCAAAATACATTTTGAACTTTATCTTACGCGCACAAAATACATAATAATAATAATCTTTACATATATAGGTTTATTTTATAAATTCATATTTTAAGAGATGTACATTTTCAAATATGAATACATTTAAACTGTTATAATACACACACACTCATATATATATATATATATATATATATATATATATATATATATATATATATATATATATATATAAATATAACATTTTTCTTACCAGGTAATTGTAATCCCGGTTTGGTTGGGAGTGCGATACCCAGAAAATATTAACACATTCATGAAGTACCCAGGATTTTAACTCAGCTGAATAATTAAACGAGTGCTAATTTATTCAAACCGCCCTCGCTCTTGTTGAGGATTTTACAAAAGAGTAGGGTCTAACATGCAAAATATTCTGGAGAAACGCACACATTTAGACACTAGGGATGAGGGGAAAGTATAACTGTATAATGTGTCAAACTGCGGGCTCAAGGAACCTGGGCCCTATCCCTAGGTGAAATCCCTAAAATATAATCAAGTCTTATAATCTGGGATTTTACGTATAATATAAATGTTTGAATAAAATTGTAAACATTTTACGATTTCTTTGAACTTACTATGGGTAAAAAATATAATTTTTGTCATGATCTTATGTATATTATTTGATCCTTATAATATTACGAAGAAAATATTTTAGATCACAAACAGACGGAGAAAAAATAAATAGTCATATCTTACATTTATATACACTAATAATTATATAGTTAATAAATAAATATTTTTTAATATGTTTACATGGTACAATTATAAAATGCATATGTTTGCAGATTTTCAATTAAGCTAATCGGTAATACTTCTCAATTAAGAAAGTCTTTTCAAGTCATTTGACAAGTCTAACTTTGAATTAATCCAAACACCACTCCATAAATCTAAATACCAAGTAAATACTGCCCTCAGCCTCAGCAGAATTACAAGGAGAGTGGACATTATTTCTATGATACTAATTGTAAGAGCCTGCTAACACTTTTAGCAACTTAAGTATAGATAACAACTTAAATTTAGAAACTTAATAAGTTATGAACGCTTTCTATTTTCAATTGACAATAATTTCAAGTAATGACAAAGCAATCTTCATTAAAAAATAATACTCACAGATCAATAGGAAATATTCTTGAAGATAAAAAAATAGTAACCAAAAAACGCACCTGTAAAGAATAAAACAAAACATTATAACAATAATTAAAGATAAAAATATAGCACATTAAAAAAAATAGGCATTTAAATATTTTGAGGGTATGCCTTTTTTGGATTTAGCTGATTTATAATATTAACCTTCTCCCATATTATTATTATTTTATTTAAGTTTTCACTAGAAACAGTAGTTTCTTGTGAGTATAAAGTTCACATTTAAGAAGTTTATTATATGTTGAAGAATTTCTAACTATAAAGCATATTATAGATTATAATTTGCAAGCTAGACAGAGTGTGAAGTTGAAAAGACAAGGTAAGGTTTCATGGAAATATATCCGAAGCTGTGAGTTAGCTAGGCTCGTTAGAGAGGAGTAGGATGACGTCACGTGAGACTAAGAGACGAGATTTATGTGACGTCTCACCATATCAGCCCCTGGGCTTTCTCCTGTGACGTTATGTCGTCCTAGCTTCTCTCGGTTCCAGCTTGCTTCACCCTTCTGGCATCACCCCCCCCCCCCCCCCCCCCGCCATGCTAGGTGTAGTGTAACACGTCCCAGCACCCTTCTATAATGTCAGCTAAAATATCCCCCTCCTCTCTTCCCTTGCCACTACCTACTTTTCTGACAACCTCCTCTTTGTGTTAATCCGTCTACCTCTCTCTGACATACTTAACAGTAAACACATTTTCATAATCTAAAATTAAATTTTCAATAACACAAAAGCAGAACATGCATAGCATATTAGAAGTAGTTAATAAATTAAATGAGTAAAATCGTGTTTTCTTGAAATTACAAACATATGTACAAGTTATTACATATAATTATAATTATGTATGCACAAGGAATATATATTTTAATAGCATAGCTAGCAAGTACCTTATCAACAATACCAATTTTTTTGAGAGACATTTTATTTTTTCCCCATTTTTTTCACTTTGCAAAGATGTGTGCTTTATTATAAGATGTATGAGATATTCGTATATACAAGACAATATTACACATACGCTCTTAAAACATGATTTTGACTTCAGGCACTAATAATGAATATATTTAGTTGAAAAATCGTTCAAATAGTTATAAGTGATACCTAACGGTTTACTCCAATTTTTAATTGTGGAAAGAAATTGCAAATTTAATAAAATAGTATAATATAATTGAATAAAAATTGAGGATATATAATTTAATAAAATAGTATATATAATTGATCCCATTTATAGATGGATTTACTAATAATAATTCATCCTTAGCAGTGAATTTGGGTAAGACGAAAAGAGAGATAAATTAAATACTTTTGAAAATCAATACTACAAGCCAGAAATGTCAATTAATCCATGTATAGCATCTGTATAAGCTTTATTTATTTATTTTATTTTTTTAGTAAACTTATTTACGCTTAGAGGGATTAGTGTAAACGAGATTAGCGTTCTCACGGTTCGCCTTAAGCGAAGGTTAAAATCGACGTATCTGGTTATGGTCAGATTCTAAGAGAGGTACTAGACGTACCTCCTTACAACATACTAGAGGTATGTTTTACTACGTAGTAAGACATGCTTTATAGTGGTTAACACATTAAGTGGATGTGTCAAGTGGTTGCCTCCTCCACCTTCACCGTCCTTTATTAACCTATTATTATTACATTAGTGGAAATAGGACCTATTTGATCTAATATGTCTTCGGGTCCAACCCCAGGTAGATAAAAAAAAATTGAGTATAGTATTATAATAAAAATATTTCCATTCATTACTAATAAATGTGAAATGCGTAGATACATTTCCACACTAAGGATATACTTTCATAACAAGAATTATAGCCTAAAGGAAAGTTGCAATTTATGTGCAATTAATTCTATCCTATTTATTATTTATTTGAATCAATCAAAACATTTAATTGAAAATATATTGTTAAGTTAAAAATATTGAAAATTTTTTTGCAATTTTATTTTATTATTTTCTTCTTTTTTTTGCAGGATGAAAAGATTAAGGGAATTCCGAAGAGGCACGATTGCAGGAACTGAAGCTTACAATGGAAGAATTCAATTATCTTGGGATCCTGTTTAGCCCCAACAGCATGCTTTAGCCTCTAAACTCTGACTCAGAGGGGACAAGGCAAGGCCTTGGACAGAGCAACAAATCCCAGGCTCGCCGAATCATGTAACCAAGAGGCACCAGCCTGCTTAAACCACCGCCTCTAACCGCTGTTTTACATACAACTTGGAAACCACTTTTCCAGACATTGTCAGAACTAGTTTTTAAACAGATTTATTTTCATATATATATATATATATATATATATATATATATATATATATATATATATATATATATATATATATATACTATATATAATAATTATCTGGGATAATAATAATTGGAAACAATTATATTGTTTTTATTTTCATAGTATATTGCAACTATAATACAAATTGATGAAACCAATGATGATGAAAAAGCATAGTAACGTGATTGATTACATTTTCAAATTTAAGACGCCTGTCCAGTAACAGAACTAATTATATCAGAAAGCTTGATTGATATAGAGACCTATCTCTATTACATATATATGTGCCCCGTTCTTGAGAAATAATCAAAACCTATCAAAAATCTAAATGTATCCTTATAACTAATTTCTACTCCGATGATTATATATTTAAAAGAAGACATATCATTAGCTGGAGTAAATGCCAAGATAACTAAATTTTGTTTACAAATACTATTCTTTAGGTTGAAGATGTATGAATATTGTCGCTATTTTAAGAGGCCCAGAATAGTTGATAGGATTATAAAAGAAAAGCTGATAAAGGGCTAGGTGTTGCCGTTGGATTGTGCTAAGGATAGGAAGAAGGGGAGCCGTTTAGAAATGGCTGGCTGTCAATACTAGGCTAACCCATAGTAGGGGTTGAGGGTTACGAGTATGATGCACAACTGAGGGAAGTTATGGAGGGGTGAATTTCAACATTTCCCAGCTAGATTTGGCTGTTTGTACCCTCTCCTGCCCCCACATCTTCCTACCTCACCCTATAGTAGAGGCGGCTCGGCCAACTTCCTTCCGCCTTTGCTGTCTCCCTATACTTTCTCCCTCAATGTTTACCCAACTTACCCTCAAACCTTAGGGTTGCCTTTAGCCAACAACACAAAAAGTTATAAAAACTGCCACCCCCATCCTCCTTGGTTTATTCTACAGTTTCGGATTTTTTTGTCTTCTCCATTTTCTCCCCCTGAAATAAGCTAACGCTATTTATTACTTCAAAGACAAAAATATTTATACTTAAAAATTACTAGGTGTTTGATGTATTACTATTTTAAGCAAATAAATGTCCGACTGTTTGCATAATATCCGAAAATAATATTATATTTATATAAAATTGAACCAAAATTATGCATTTTTAATGTACTAGCAAAGGATATAATCAATATAGTATTTAATTTTTCAAATAAAACCTATTATATAATCTTCATACATATTTCATAATTAATATTAACAGCCGCTAATAAATAATTTATAATTAGTCTAAAGGAAATGACACTCATTTTATAAACTCACAACTACATGATTTACCTAAATAAATAATTAAACTGTTTTATTTCTTATATATGTTTTAGATTTCAAAAGAAGACGAAGAAATTGAAAAAAAAATGTATACACACACACACACACACATATATATATATATATATATATATATATATATGTAATACAGAGTGTTTAGTCGAAGATGTAACAAACGAAGAGGGCAGATTCTACCCATCATTTGCTACAAAAAACACTATACATTCCATGGGTCAATTATCAATAGTTTCGACACAATCATTTTTTTGTTGTTTTCCAAGATATTTTAGGTTCGACCATTTTACTCTAAAAAATCGATCGCTGCTCCTAAAATAATGATGATAGAACAGAAATAGAGATACCGTTGAAAAATTTCAGTTTAGAAAAAGTCTATTTTAGATGCCTTAAAGGGCAAAACATATGCCTAAATTTCAATTTATTGTTAATTTTATTTGAAAAATTAAAATGTATTATGGTTTCAGCCTGTAATTATACCACAACGGCATGTGCTACAGTTTGCCAAATTTCAGTAAAACTTCTTTATTTATTCCCATTTAGTTTGAGTATCCCAACATCATTAGATAATATGTAATTTTTTTGAGCTATGATTGAGTTTTTGTAAAAAAACGACCGTCAAATGCCGTACAGACCTATGCGTTACTGCGAGGAGACTGTCTTAATTTTTATTATTACCCTAATTAGAGAGATGAATGAGAGAATTTTTTTACATTTATTTAAAGAGGACTGCAGACCTTGCCTGAAGTCCATAGGTCAATCCTAATTGACCTATGGACTATGAAAAGGAAATTTTATCTCTTATGATATTTGACCGGAATGTAATTTATCATTATAAAAATATTAAGTATTAACTAAAAAATTTAATTGTTTTCAACTTAATCATGTTAAATACAATTATACGTAAAATAACTTGGTCACAACAAAAAGTCCAAACCTTATTTATACAATAGCATTATTATTTTTAGTGTAGTATTATAACTGTTTCAACAGAGTGCGTTGTGTTTTTTACTACGTTTTTATTAGCTTGCTTTCTTGTTTGTTTGTTTGTTTGTCCGGTACAAATCTGGCAATCGATTTCTGACTAACTTCCCGTATAGCTAGACATTTGAAACTTTTAGCATAGCTCAGAACACGACGACAATGCATTATTTTAATACTTTTAACCATCTTTCAGCAGAATTTAATTGGTTTTTAGCAAATTTTGCTGTATGAAAAGTTAGTTCGGAAAAAATCCGAAAGTAATTTTATTTGTTTTGCCATGTCTCATATTTACGCAATCTTCATTTTGACGGGTTTCAAATTTGTGATTTATATAAATAGAAATAAACATTGAATGACAGCAAAACAGGAAATATATCGATTATATTATTTATCGATTATATTATTTATATAATTTTAAATATATCGATGGCACGGTTTAGATTTGGTGTTGGGGAGATCCGTTGTACAAAGATTTGTCCTTTTATAGGTTTAAGATCAGCTTTCTAGATGTTAGTCATTTATGTGAAGTAAATAAATTCGGATTTTTTTTTTTTTTTTTTTTTTTTTTTTTTTTTTTTTTCCACTAACATTATATATTATATAACAATAACATATTATCAACATTAAATACGATTCAATAGAAAATTCAAAAACGTAGTATATAAAAAGTTCTTTTTATCTTGAAATTATTTAACAATAATAACCCTCATATTTTTATTCTTTAACGTATAATTGCATTTAACATGATTGAGTGTGAAAAAAAAATTGTTATTTCATATTTTTATAATAATAAATTAAATTCCGGTCAAATATCATAAGAGTTACAACTTCCTTTTACATAGTCCATAGGTCTATTAGGATTGACCTTACGTCAAGACCATAGGTCAATTAGGATTGTCCCATGGAGGTCTACAGTGCTCTTTAATTAAATGTAAAAAAATCCTCTCATTCATCTCACTAATTAGTGCAATAATACAAATTAAGACAGTTTCCTCGCAGTAACGCCTAAGGTGGTCTGTACGCCATTTGACGGTCGTTTTTTATTTTTTACAAAAACTCAATCGTAGCCCAGAAAAATTACGTATTAACTGATGGTGTTAGGGTACGCAAACTGAAGGGGAATAAATAAAGAAGTTTTACTGAAATTTGGCAAACTGTAGCACATGCCGTTGTAGCATAATTACAGGCTATTAATAAAATTAACAATAGAATGAAATTTAGGCATATGTTTTGTCCCTTTAAGGCATTTAAAATAGACTTTTTCTAAACTGAAATTTTCTCCGCTTTTTAAAGGTATCTTTATTTCAGCTCTATCATAATTATTTTAGGAGCAGAGATCGATTTGTTAGACTAAAATGGTCGTACCTAAAAAATGTTGGACCATAATAAAAATAATTATTGTGGCGAATCTATTGAGAATTTACCCATAGTATATATAGTATTATTTGTTCCAAATGATGGGTAGAATCTGCCCTCTTCGTTTATTACATCTTCGACCAAACACCCTGCATATTATGTACCATTTTTAGATCTAATATATAATATATACCATTAAACAATGACTACAAGAGGATTATTATAGATAAATTTAACATACATATGAATCAGGTATTAACCGAACTTTTGTCAAATAATAGCTAATCTTGAAAATAAAATAGAACTATATAATTGATTTATTATACACATTAAAAGAACATAACAGCCAATAAATAAATATATCATGTACATAACATTACAAAGATACTAACATCTCTATAAAATGTTCTTGTAATGGGTATACTTATACCTGAGTACAGAACAAAAAAAAATTATATAATTAAATTGATTAATGTTGATCCATTTTAATTTGTAAATTTTCGAAAAATATAAGTACGACAAACATTTTTTATGAATTAATTAGATTAGGGAATTAGGCTGTTTAAATATAAGGAAAATGGAAAAATCAAGACCATCCTATTCTCAAATTTAAAAAATATTAAACTTACACTAAAATTTGTAAAAGAAATAAATTACTCCCCTTAGCCTAAAATTGAAAAAATCTGGAGTCCACTCACCAACAGAAACCCACAAACGAAATAAAATTTAAAAAATAAATAAAAATTACTTTGGGAAAACATAGGAAGAATTTTGGAAGGACTCGGATCCACCCAACCTAATTGAGGTTTTCTGTGGTTTCCCTCAATTTACTAGGCAAATGCCAGGTTGGTCCACTCTTAAGTCAGTCCACAGACTGCCTATGATACCCGTTTAAATACCTGCAAACAACCCTAACAAAAATCCAATCAAAAACTTCCGTTTAGAAAAATAAAAAAAATATAAATATATACTCCAAAATTGTCCATTATACCCTTCCCCAAATTTGATTAAAAAGCTCCAATCCCTTACAAAATATCAAAATTATAAAAAGGCACAAAATAACCCCTCTCAAAATAACATTATGGCTCCGGTAAACACAAATATTTTTTTTGTTACTTATGCCAATAAAGAATTTGTTTAAAAAAAAATATATATATAAGGAAGTAACTATACACACCTCATAAGGGATCCCGCCTGAAACTACCCTTAAGCTTTATATTTCTTTCCTAGATGCGACAAGTCGCTGCGGGCGACTATCGCTCAGCGTCTAGCACTGGAGTCGCGTCTAGAAAAAACGTACCTTTATAGAGTTAATGATAAACTCTGGGATCGTAAGCGAGACCCCTCAACAAATTAAAATTGTTAAATGAAGAACCCTTAAACTATAAGCCTTAACAGATTACGATCGCTTTGTTTAACATCGCATATTCTTCTCAGGGATTTTTTTGCGTATATGCTTACAATATTCATTACACATTATAATATGTGTAGAGCTTCTCCAGCGAGAAAGTTATATTTTTATATCTATATTTTAACAACTATCAAAGGTAAGTCAAATAAAAAATAGACTGCCAATTAGTGTGGCACATAGCTTCCTCGCATCCTATAATGTACTTTATTGTGATATTAACATTACCGTTATATTACTTTATTGTTATATTGTTTATTGTGTAAAAACAATTAATAGTTTTTAGTGATCTTTTGAGAAATTTTTACTCCCAATTAGTGTGGCACATATATCACATTCCTTGCATCCTAGCACGTACTTTTTTGATATTATGCTTTTACAAGCCATTATTGTCTAATTTATTTCACTGTTTCCCCAATGTTTTAATGTAAAAATTGTTGTGATTTTTTACATGAATTAAAGTAGCAATTGATCATAAGTTAAAGAACGCAGACGGTTGAAATTAATCTGGTGCTATCTACCGGCTACTTTTGATAAACCATCAAAATTTAATTAAAATCAGATGAGTACTTTTGAAGACTTAGGTGTAAATAAATACATGTATGTGCTTGTGCTTATGTGGAAGAGAAACAAATGGGCACAGAAAGTTGAAACTTATACATGAGACCAACAATGGGCTAATTATGACCTACCATTCAAATTTCATTAAAATCGGACGCGTAGATTTTAAGATATTAAGAACGACAGGCCGACAGACAGTCACGGAACCAAAAATGTTCCCTGATGACTGAAACGGATTTCGGAGGCAAAAAATATTTCGTTCTTCAGAACGATCACATAGCTTCCGTTACCTTCGGTAAGCTCGGAAGCGAAATCAAAATAATTGTGACAGTTTTAAAAAATACTTGTTCGTGAAGTCTCACGTAAAAAGGGTTTCGTTGCTATCCTTAACATAAAACTAGTTATATTAAGGGGGGGGAGGGGGGGGGGCGTTAATTGTTGATGCTTTTTGGCAAAAGGCGTGGAAAATAAAACAATTAACAGGTGATATACATTTTTGTAATCTAATCTTTAATACCTTTAATTAGTTGCCCCACACAAAATTTTAAAATAATATTCTTTTCCTGTGGTGGGAATTATCCGCCATATTGGATTCCCAGTTAATCAGTTAAAATTACTATTCTAATTTTTCCTATGGTCCAGCAGACCACTTGGTATATGTTTTATACTTCTAGTAACTGCAGAAAATTAAACAATTTTCACGTGTTACAGAGGAAGAGGTTCCTGGTTCAATGTCCCGGGGGGTCACAATGTTTTTTATCGGTAATAATGAAAAGGTACATTAATTTTTTTCCGGAAATATTTATTAGTCCACCATAGGGTATAAGCGTGAATTATTTCAAAATTTTAAGAATGGTAGTTGGTGGGGGGACATTTGTATTTTTGTATATTTCGAGTTATAAATACAAAAAAAAAAAAGTTTTATTTTTGTAATCTACTCTTCAATACCTTTCATTTGATACCCCACACAAAATTTTAAACAAATATTTATTTTCGAGTGACATGAATTATCCGCCATCTTGAATTCCCAGTAAATCAGATCCAATTACTAATCCTAATTTTTCTATGGCCTACCAGACCGCACATTTTGCATATTTTTCTATATTGTTAGTAACAGCGGAAATACGATTTTAGGGGGAGGGGGACACGCAAAATGTTAATGTTTTTTGACAAAATGTCGCCGAAAATTAAACTAAATATATATTTATAACTAAATATATATTTGTAATCTACTCTACAATACCTTTCATTTGACACCCCACACAAAATTAAAAAAAAAATTTCGAGTGACATGAATTATCCGCCATATTGGATTTGAACAGCTGATAATTTTGAGTTCGCTATATTTTTCCTGTGTGCGCGTCAAGACGATCTTTAAATATTAGAAAGTTTCATGTTTTTATCTCTTTTTATTCAAAAGTTATTGGAACCGTACAGAGTGACAGACAGACAGACACATGAACGAAACTATATAAAGGTTTCTTTTTTTGGTTTTACCAACGAAACGGGGGAAAACTAATTAAATTTGACAATAATAGGTTTTAATAAGTATAAATATAATTAGTACCTATGCATAAAATAGAAAGCGAGGAAGCTATGTGCCACACTAATTTGCAGAGTAATTTTAAAAGTACTTATCTGATTTTTATATAAATTTGATGGTTCGTCGAAAGTATATCCCACAGATAGCTCCAGATTAATCTCAACCGTCTGCGCTCTTCATATTTTGCTAAATTGACACTCTACCTCCATATGAGGGCGTCTTGATAAGATTTAAAACAACATTAAATTTATAAAAATCTAATTAATATATACTAGAGGGCTCTGCCTCCTACTCGCTTCGCTCGTCGAAAAGCGGCCCCTGCCTTGAACCTTCGCACAATTTGACATTTTACAATTTGACACATTTGTTTGTTTACAAAAGTTTTTCAATAATATAGATAGATATTTATACAACATTTTATTAACCTGACTACTCACAACACAATAACATTACAATTAAAACCGACACCTGAAGTAAATGATGTAATTTTAATAAAAATTATAACTGAGAGTAACCAATGATTATTAATTAATTATTGGAGAAATCTAATCATTTGTAAATGTATACACATTATACATTATTATTTCTGCTTAAATTATTACACCTTATAATCCATGATAATTTTTTATTTTATTAGTAGAATAAAATAGGGAGTACCTACTCCTAAATTAAAAATTAACTCATTATTATTTGAAAAATTGTTTAGGATTGCAGTCGTTAAGGAATGGTTTTGTTTTGTTTCATGGTTAAAATTTATTTATTTATAATGAATATTGCAGACAAAGTGATGAGGCATATGGTCGCCTCCTCCCATGCCAGGCTGAGATGAAGGGTGAGTAAGTAGGAAGCAGCTACCCCCTAGTAGCTCAGGGTATAGTCTGAGAAGGGTATTGATTTAGGGGTTGCATGTCGGGATAAAATAGCAGGCAGGGATACTGAGGCGGAGGGGGAGGGTTCGGGGATAGACAGGCGGAGATGAGACTTCCTTTTTGTTGGAAACCCCTCCCCCTTCCACCGTGAAGGGAGGTTTGGAACTTTGGCATGGATCTAACTCGCTCTAACTCATTGTAAAATTCTATCCTCCGGCAAGAGGAGGAAAATTTTCGTCTCTCTCTGTCACTTTCTAATCCAATTACGAAATCCCCTCCCACTTGAACCTCCCCGAGGCTGAGACCCCTTGCAGATAATTACACGTCATACTGATCCGCGGGGGGGGGGGAGCGTCTCTTGCCCTAAAACTTTAACCCGGGCCCCTGGTCCTGTCCTTCCCTTCGACAGACAGTTCGATTTAATACAGACTCCTCTCTTTTCTTTTTATTTTTTAACTCACAACGCCCTTTTTTATCATCTTATACTTTTTTATTAAAAGAATATTAAAGAAAAATGTTTAAAAAAAATTTTTTTTTAAAAAATAAAAATGTTAATTTTATACACATATAAAATAAAAATAATGTATAAAAAAATATATGAAACAACTTTCTCAATCATTATAATAATTTATATGGGGCACCGAAGTTGTCGAATTCGATTTATATTTTCAAATTATAAATAACATATTCCGTACAGAAGTTTGTATTAGTACTGAAGTTTTTATACTTTGAAGATGATTTTACACATTATATTATAATGATCTCTATATGTAGTGTAAAATTTAATACTTACTTACTATGTGTAGAAATTAATAATGCAAATGTACAGATGTATTTGTTGCAAACTTGGAAGAGGATTTCAAAATTATAATACATAATCATTAATTATAAAGTCTCTTACATGAATAATATTTATTTATCGTCTGAAAATATAAAAATGCTTATAATTTATTTTATTAATAAAAACTTCATACTGCGCATAACTCAATATAAAATAATTAAAAATAATTTTATTACTTTTAATTAATCAATTTTTAATTTGACAGTACCTAGTACTAATTTGGCTAATATAATAATATTATAATTTTAATTATTAACATTATTATCTCGTTTTTTTTTTTTTTTTTTTTTTTTTTTTTTTTTTTTTTTTTAATATGTTTTAAAATAATAATTTTAGTGACCATAATGTAAGCTACTCTTCGTTTAAGATGATAAGTAAAATTTATTGCTGGTAGAATATTTTGGGTTCTATGTTATGAGCTATGAGGTAATAGAGAATTCAATTATTATAAACTTAACATCAAATTGAAATGGTCAAGAGAAAAAATGTAAATAATTGAAACCAATATATTTTATCATTACGATAATTATAGCATATTAACAAGGTAGTAAATCAAATAAATATGAGATTGTATTTAGGTACAATTTATCTTTACACGTATGAATATATAAGTCTTTATAAATAAAGTAAAAACTACATTTTCAGTAAAGAATTCTGTTATGAACAAAAGAACTAAAAAGGCGATAGTTATAAAGAAGAAGTCCAAAGCCCTGACATTTTCTGACAATAGGATGTCTGAAACCCATGGGAGCTAGGGGCTTCTCCCCGAATACCCGAAACTTAGTAACTTTCTACTCAACCTCCCCCTTCCCCACTTCTTCCTTGCTACCCAGATCTCTAGGGACCAAAACAACTTTATACTATTGGGGAGAGTTTGAGAACAAGGGTCTAAACAACCGATTCCTAAAGAAAAAGAAACTAGCCAATAATGATTTCGTCGATAATCACGGCAATGAAAGAAGGGCTTAAATAAAAATATATTTAAATATTAAACTTATTGGTTGTAGAAATCTTCTCGTTAACTTAAAGATGATCCATATAGGTGCCAAAATATCACAAATGTATAAGAATTTTAATTTTCATCATCAATAAGATTAATAATAAAAAGAGCAAACTGCACTACATACAATTAAATATTAAATTATATAAGTATTTTAAAGATGTGGTGCATTCTACATAGCACAGAGTAATAAATAAAATAAATTATATTATTATACTATTATAAAGAGGAATGAGGAAGTCGCTTAGATACGGGAGGAAGTCGGAGATGGAGAGTATATACGTCAAATGCTAAAATATAGAGGATAAGTTCAATGCAATTATGCAAAGGAATATGCTGAAAAGAAGAAGAGAAGGCGGAAAAGTGAGGCATGATGTTAAGAGCATTCAGGAGTGGAAGGAATTTAGAAATTAGCAAAATGGAAGAATCAGCACTAAAACATAATGCATAACTAAAGACAAGACAAATCCTAGTATGGTACAAAGAGACTGCACACGGAAAAGAGGAAAGCTGAGAGTGAAATGGGAGGAAGAATTTAAGAAAAATGCGAAGCAGTTAAACAGAAATAAGGTAAAGCTAATACATAAATAAATAAACAAGAGAAAAAAAACTCCATTTAGAATACACATTTAAGAATAAAAATTTGAAACATTTTTATTTTATTTATTTTATTATATATTTCTAGCTGGATTCCCGTTTTTCATTACAGAGTATGTTATTTTTAATGTATTTTGATTGGTTTACAGCACTACCGTCACAAGGCATTAGAATAATTTAAGTAAGCGAAAACAATCTTAATACCACAAAGTTCTATACTTCTCTTAACCCCCCTCCCCCCACGAATCACTTATAAATTGAAAACAATCCATGATAACTAATTGATTTCGACTTTAATTTATAGATTAATAGAATAATTAATTTTTTTCGGCTTATTCTTTTCTCTAGATTAAGGCAGATGAAAACTATAAAAAAATAATTATATTATATTTACATTGAATATAAGTTATAATGTGAACATTGTCAAAACGGAAATTTTCTCAGTATAAAAAAATGCTGTCAAGGTTAGATGAAGCTTACTGGCATTTATCCAGCCGGAAATGGGTAGAGGGTGAGAAACAGCAATAAGAACTCATCGAAAGAACCATTCACTTTCTGTATTTTTTTTTCTACTTCATACTAATAACGGTATTTATATATTTTAAAAAAAAAAGTAATATCCAACTTTAATGCTTAACCTGTTGAAAATTGGACCATCTATGGAGATTATTTAAAAGGATTTAAAGAAACTATTTCTCTCCTCGTAAATTAATGTTTTTATTGATATAAAAAAGCATTATTTTTGCGTACAGAGATAGGTTTCTTTAAATTCGCCTCGAGTGCAGTAAAGCAAATGATGGTTAAAATGCTGGTACTTGTATAGCCTGGTAAAATAAAATGGCCAATAAAATAGCAAGTAGGCATTTCTCACACACTTCGATAGACACAAGACCCTTAGTTTCTATGCCTTAATTTGTTAGAGCAAGTTATTTTTATAGGAACTGATAATTTTGCATGATTACCTGGTTGTACTTACATTCTTTCACTGCTCTTTTGTTTTAGCATATTATACATAAATAAAAACATTAATTTAAAAATAGTCTGCTAATTCGTGCAGCATCCTCGCGTCCTATCGCGCGCGTACTATAGTGTTCACACAGCTTACCCGCGTCCTATCGCTTACTTTAATTATGTTTAGCTATTTTTCCCTGTTATATTTAAATTTATTTAATTTTTACCCCAATTTTTTAATTCTGTGAATATTGTTTTAATTTTTTACATGAATTTAACATATAAGTACCATGTATTTATATATATATATATATATATATATATATATATATATATATATATATATATATATATATATATATATATATATATATATATATGAATAAATTCTCGACCGTAAATATAAACAGAAAACAAACAAAACTCAGGTTTCGGTCACAAAAATCGTCTTTATGTTACAATCCCGACGTTTCGGTTTTTACTTAAAACCTTCTTCAGGGGCCGTAAAACATCTAAACAACGACAGCCTGGAGTCGTTGTTTAGATGTTTTACGGCCCCTGGAGAAGGTTTTAAGTAAAAACCGAAACGTCGGGAGTGTAACATAAAGACGATTTTTGTGACCGAAACCTGAGTTTTGTTTGTTTCTGTATATATATATATATATATATATATATATATATATATATATATATATATATATATATATATATATATATATATATATATATATATATATATATATATATATATATATATATATATATATATATAGTATATATATTTAATCTAAATATCGATCAAACCTGACTAATGAAATTTAATAAAGGACAATAAAATAGCAAGTAGACATTTCTCACACACTTCGATAGACACTTGACCCTTAATTTCTAGGTATGTCATATTCTCTTGAATCAAATATAATTTGCTAAAATTATTAATTATTAATTGATTCTGACTACTGAAGAATGATCAACACTTTTAAGAATGAACCCTGTTTGTTGAAGTAAGAAATGACGGAATTTACACAATCTAAAATGCAAACTAATAGCCTAATATTATTAACATTATACAGCAAAGTATTAGAGTAAAGATTTTATTTTTAATACTTCTATCTATTAGTCAGTGACTAAAATTTAAATAACTATAATAATACTGTAAAAATACAGAAAGTGAATGGTTCTTTCGATGAGTTCTTATTGCTGTTTCTCACAGAAGTTGATAATGTGTAATAAAATAAAAAAGCATTCAGAATGAGAAAATGTAACTGCTATGCTATAAATAAATATACACACTATTAGAGCCTTTATTACCCCTGCTATTTACAATGAAAATAGGGCATATTCTTGAAACCATACATATTATGACTGTTACCTTGACATAATCTCATGATTTTATATAGTAATTAGGTTTGTCCCTTCTTCTAATCTTCGTTTTTTATATGGGTCGATCAAGGGTAGTAAATAAGTATTTCAACTAAGGTGAAATAGTTCTTAAACTTGGCTATATTTCGCCCCACTCCGGGGTATATTCATGCCTAAAAACATCGAAAAAACTTCATTATAAATTAATGTTCTTTAAATAACTATTTTACATGATTTAAAATCAATAAATTATTACAATAATAAAGGTAAGGACTTATTTCTTACCTTATCTTAAGTAGTATGGATCATTAAGTTAAAACAATTGAAAATAATGTATTTTATATTGACCACATAGTGGCTTCGTCAACACCTGACGATGATAAGGTGTTGACGAAGCCACTATGTGGTCAATATAAAATACATTATTTTCAATTGTTTTAACTTAATGATCCATACTACTTAAGATAAGGTAAGAAATAAGTCCTTACCTTTATTATTGTAATAATTTATTGTTTTTAAATCATGTAAAATAGTTATTTAAAGAACATTAATTTATAATGAAGTTTTTTCGATGTTTTTAGGCATGAATATGCCCCGGAGTGGGGCGAAATATAGCCAAGTTTAAGAACTATTTCACCTTAGTTGAAATACTTATTTACTACCCTTGATCGACCCATATAAAAACTCATGATTTTATTTACCAGGAACGTCCGGCAAAATACTCGCTTCTTAATTTGTTATTAAGAGAAATATGAATAACAAATATCCTACTGTAATATTTGAAAATTAGAAAAATATTAATAACAAATATCCTACTGTAAGATTTGAAAATTCAGATTAGTCTATCTGTTTAAAGATCATAAATTAGTCAATGCCAAATTGATTCATAAGAAGAAAATGCATTATCAAAATAACTATGAACTGGCTAGGAAAGGCATACACAAATGTTATATATTAATCAAAGTAATTGATCAATAAATTGTTCAATAATGATCCATAGTACCTTTTTTTAGGTAGCAGAGTTCATTTTCTTAAAAATTTCTCTCATGGTTGAAAATTGAAAATTGGCTCACGATAAATTGGCTAAGGTATTTTTTTTTGCTACAAAGCGAATGAACTATAATAGTGGTTATTTTGTGAAGAGCATGTCTCACATGAAAAGCCATATCTTTCCCACCTTATGCTGTTACAGTGACAGGAGGCAGTGCCGCGTATATTTTTAGACGCAGCGCATTGCCAGTTTATACTAAGAGTGGGGGTATTTTGTCCAATGGCATCGTCTCCCGCCTGATACCGTCCAATTAACTTATTTATGTTAGAGCTCGCATCGCATGTGAACTCCCATGATAGATTACAGCCTCCTGCATCTCACCTCGCTCAACCTAACAGCCTTCTAGTCTCTCATCAGACTTCTTTATATATATCAGACTCTTTTTATATATATAAAAAAAAAAATCTGAACAAAAATAAAAGTTTCATATTCCCACCACTTAACTAATGGAAAAAATCTTAACGTTATCTCGAGACTAGCATTTTTTGCAAGGACAAAAGTCAAAGTGTCTATCGAAGTGTGTGCAGAAATGCCTATACTTATGCTATATTTTATTGTCCTTTATTAAATTTCAGTACTCAAGTTTGATCAATCTTTAGATTTTAATACTTTTACCTATTATCACCAACTAACTTAGTTGTTTTAAAAGAGATTTAATGGAACTTAATTAATTTGCTTAGCAACATTACAATTATTCTCATTAAGTTGTAATGACTTCAAAAAAGAGTAAAATTAACCAGTTTACAGTGAAACCACAATAAAAGCTATTAAAATCTAAAATAATTTATTGACGAGTTTAAATTAAATCTAATAATACTAGGAAAATAAAAAATAGAAGAAACATGCCATTAAGTGAATAAAAAAGAGTGAGTTGTGTTGATTGATTGGTTTAGTGATGTAAAAAAAGATGAAATGCCTGACTAGGTGACATCGACGAGCAGCGACCTGAAGTAGCGAAGGCATTTTATCCGTTACCCTGCTATAAACTATAGAGACTTTACGCTTAAAACTCGCAAATTTTAGCCAAATTTATACTTGCGAAATTAAGAAAGACGTGGAATAGTACTAAAGATACGTGTATTATCTATGTCATAGTTCTGCTGAAGATAAAATTTAAAGTTTTACAATTCAATAAATAAAAAATGTAAAAAGGATATTTATAGCATATTACCACTTTATTATAGCATAATATATGGGATATTCTCAAAATATTAGGTTTAGATATCACTCATATCTACCATTATTAAAAGTTATAAACTTTTTTTAAAATATTGCGCATTGTAATTTATTCTGAAGTGCTGCGTAAAAGTTTGGTTGTTTCATTTTTGTTTAAGAAATGCTTGATATGAAGATACTCTTATATAATTATAATTATTCAAGGTTGCTTTTCCTGTGTAGGAGAACAAAAAGTAAAGATTGGAAGTTAGGAAGGAAATTCAATTTAGTCAAGATATTTACCTAAACACGAAAACAAAGTTTGTTGTGTCTATTCTTTTAGTACTTTTATCCAATATAATTTTTTGTGGTGGTAGGGAGTATAATAGTTGGATATATAGAAGAGGAAGGGATAATTAGAAGACAAACATAGATTTGATGTTATATCAGAGTGTAAGAGGAAAGGGTGGGGTAAGGTTAGATTGATGTTACTTAGTCACGAGATGTCAGTGCATAGTACCGGTGTTGAGGAGGTAGTAGAGCCTTCTCTAAGGTTCTCTTAACAGTGCAGGCTAGCAGAGGGAGTTTCTAATCTAACCTTTCCAACTAGTACACGCACGTCATCTAGATAGATCCGTGGAAATTGTGAAACTTCAATTTAACCTCTCTCCCTTGCCTTTGGCTTGCTATCTCGGTCCGTTATCCCTCAGTACAGTGAACACGACCCAAGATAGAAGAGACTTCACTTCATGGAATCAACCCCCCTGGCCACGCTTCCATTATCTATCTGAACCCTTCTCATGCTTTGCTACCAAGCAAAACAAAACACATTGTTTTTAGGGACAAACGTGTAAACATAGCTCTAACATTGCATGTTGGATTGTCAAAGATTTAATTTTGTTACCTGTGACTGGCTGTTAATGCTTCTTTTCCTTGGTAACATACAGAACTATATCCTAATTGCTAAAGAAATCAGTTAACAGTGAATTCTTTTTGTCTTTTAACTTCGTGTATTTTTACACATTTCTAATCAATTTTATGAAAGTTAAACACAAATAGTCGTCTACCGCATCCTCTAATTACGATTTGTTTTTACGGCCCATTGTCCCATTATAGTCTAATTGATTTAATTTGTCCCACTTCTTTTTTTAACTCTGTTAAAATTATTATTTACTCATACACTTATAAAAGTATCAATTTAGCAATATTTTAAGTGCGCAAGCGGTTGAAATTAATTCTGTTGGCTACTTTCAACAAATCCTTAATTTTTCCTTAAGTACTTTTAAAGATAGATATATAATAGTTTTTGATTATACAAAGTTTTGGAACTATTCCCGGAAGGGTCACAAATATTTTAAATATGTTGAAATTAATAGGGAACTAATATTACACTAATTATGACATAAACTCCAAATTTCATCAAAAACGGGATAATCAGTTATTAAGATTTGGTGATTCGCAAAGATTTTAAATTACACATACACGAGACCAAATATTTTCCCTGATTTCTGCCTTGGAAGTATTGAATTCGAAGACATAAAGAAAATTCGTTTTATAATGTTTGCTTTACCTTTGGCGATGTTTAAATGATTTCACAAAAATAATAACAACTAAATAGAGTCAATGCAATATTAGTCAGTTATTATCCATGATCTGCTCTCCGGGAGAAAACACAGGACTCTCTTTTCTTCAAGGCACTATCTCAAATTAAATACTAAGTTTTATTCAGCCTTGTATGGTAATTAGGTACTTACTTATTTTTCTAGCAGAATTTAAAACTAATTTTAAAGTACATATTAACAAGCTTAGTTGTCATAAGGATATAAGTCGTTAAAAAATGCAAATGACACAATAAACGTAAATTTTTCAGAGTAATTTATTAATATAGCACACCTTAAAAAAAAATAATATAAATAATATACTACTTTGGTGATTAAGGATTGCTCAAATAATTATAATTCAACGATTTAAGTGTTACTAAGATTTGGGTTAAGTTAATCATGGGTTTACTCGAACCGATAGTTCTGCCAGTTCTTTTCTTTTCTCTCTGCGACTGTTCATGCATCTGCATCTGGAATATGCACACGTTCAAATGAACGTCAAGCAGACAGACTTTTCAGTCTAAACTATGACTGGCCTACACCGGATCATATTTCAATAAATTGACAATAAGGTAAATTCAATAAAAACAAACAACTTTAACTTCAACTTGTCCTCCTTTCTTGACAATGGTGTATCTTATCAATTATCAAATATGTATATGATAAAATCGAAAGCATTACGATGAAAAAAAAATTACAAGATTTTTACTGAAGCATAATTATTATAAAATGTCTTGATCCAGACTGAGGTCGACCAATTTAATTTACTTTACTGTGGTGAAAAAGGTCTATTATTCAGTGGCGTAGGAATTCATTTTTGACGGGGGTGGCTCGGCTCCTCCGCTAATGGGGGGGGGGGGGGGGGTAGATACTCTTTATCAGACTGCAACCTATCCTCTCTCTATCCCCCCCCCTTCCCCCCCCTATAGAAGGGGGGTCCGGGGGTCCTCCCCCGGGAAAATTTTGGAAAATAAACGTTCAAAAACAGCATTTTAAGCAGTTGTAGACATATTTTAGATCAGTTCTAATATTCGTAGGTTTCGACTTTTTAGAGAACAAATTTAAATAAGTATTTCTCTCATGATGTCTATCATAATTTAATAAATGTATAAGAATAAATTGTATACACTGTTTAAAAATGAGATTTTATGCACTATTTAAAAGTATGAAAATAAATAAATTGAGATTGAGGTAAAGTGAATGGAGTCAAAAACAATTTACCATTCTCAGTTTGACACGATTCGCGAGAGAGCTAGGACCTGACTAAAGAATCAAAAAAGGCCGGGTAAAGAGGAAAGAGAAGAGAAGTCTCCTTATCTAGCTAAAATTCATAGTTGATAATGTCTAGAAGAATAAGGGTGGTTCAACCCCCTACTACGACCGTGGTTGTTTTTTGATAAACGGGGTTTGAGCCGCGCTTCTGAAACTACTGATAGCAAGCTGACAAAAATCAGTCTGATAAATCGAACGAAACTTTCTTGTCATCAACGACAGAGCAGGTGCTATTTATTTTGATTGACTCAGTTCATCACGTCATTAAGATTTTATTTAGTTTAGTGTTGGTGAGAAATAGAAGTCATGATAACTCTTTGTGATGTGCCGACTGCCGACTTGTTGGCTTTACTAGCCGCCCTTATCTTCCTATTTAAACCCACCCGTCGGCACTTCAAATAAATTAAATGTTTATAATAAATACCATTTTATTAATGTTAAAAACATTTATTTGAAATAAAATATAAATGTATTATTTTCCAAATCATTCAACAAAATTTTAAGCATGTACTAATTTTTATTTTATTTGTAATTTTTTTGCCCCTTCAAATCTGACGGGGGGGGCTCGAGCCCGATAGCCCCCCCCCGTTCCTACGCCACTGTCTATTATTCATATAGCTGTTAAGTACTGTTTGCCAATAAACTACCTTAAACTTCCTTTTTAGGGTCCACAGGCAAAACCAAGGACCCTTATATTTTCCTGCGTGTGTCTGTTTGTCCGTCCGTCAGTCTCCTGCTCTCACGGCTACACCTTTTGTCCGATCATTTGAAATTTGGTATACATGTGTATAGTACCTAACCACAAATTTTAAAAATTTAGTGACTTAAAAAAAATATTTTTCTACAAAAAAGCGTAAAAAAACATATAAGGGTTAAAAAATATATTATTTTTGGAGTCGTGAGGGGTATTATATGAAAATATAATTTTTTGGTTATAGTTAGAAGCTTACTTTTGATTAAAATGCTAAAATGTAATCCACTTGAATTCAAATCTAACGATATGTATGCCGTTTTCCCGGGAAAAATCTAGTTCCTGAGAAAATAGCTTTAAACGTGGACGGAGAGTTTTATGATACATTTTGATGAAATGTTCAATAATAATTAAATTTTTCTACGGAAACATGAAATCTAATATATGAAAAACACTGATGGGCTAATTAATTATGACCTCTTCTCTTATATGAGAAAGTTTGTCTGAGTTGTCTCAGACCGATTTTTTTTTTTGTTCCAATGTTATGTACATACTACACTTAAACAGCCTATATCACGTTAAATAAAAACAAAATAAAGAGGTCAAGTGTGTGCAAGTCAGCACACTTCGAGGGTCCGTAGGCAACTCGCACTATTGTTTAAGTAGTACCTATTGATGGTGATTTTAAAAATGCTAAAAAGCCTACTTTGAACTATCCTATGGGTCTGATATTTTGAAAACACAAACAAACTTCTGATAAAGTATTTTTTGCTAATGAACCGGGCTATAAACATATAAATACGTACATCGAAAAGAGCATAATTTTAAAAAATCGGTCAGAGACAACTCAGACAAACATTCTCATATACGAATTCATAAATACTTGTCCCAGTCTTTACTATTTATTAGTTTTCGTTGGTACATTTAATTATTATTGAACACTTGATCAAAATAGGAATATCATAAAAATAACTTCTCCTCGGCGGGGAATCGAACCCGGCCTCTCTCCCTCCGCGTTTAATGCTATTTTCTCAGGAACTAGATTTGTCCAGGGAAAACGGTTTATATCGTTAGATTCGTATTTAAATGGACTACATTTTAGATTTTTTTAAATCACAATCGTCGGAACCGTTTACGAGCAATAATTCTTTTCACGTTTCTTCAGAGTTTTTGGGGGGTAGCACCCCCAAATTTGGATCTAAAATAATTTCTCGATTTCGCATAGGGGTATGATTTTTTTTGAACATGGAAGCCAAATTTCGTCATAATCGGCTCAGTAGTTTAGGCTCCAGGCGTCTGCACAGACGACAGACAGATATTTTTTTAAAACCACTTTTTTGGACTCAGGTGACCTCGAAACGTGTAAATCCATCAGAATATCAAAATCGAATTTTCGCGCCATCACAATACTTTCTCTTTATAAGAGAAAGTAAAAATTAAATTACAGTTTTTATAGAAGTGACAGACATATACATATATAATAATTATAGATAGACTTACTTCAAAGTTTGATAATAATGGTTAATAGTGTATAAAAATTCGAAAATAGATAAATAAATAGAGTAATTTAACAAGTAATGCCGCGGAGAAACAAAAGCTTGATAACGTGACTGTAGCTTGTTATATCAGTTTTAAACAATTCTAACAAGGTCCCTCCTTTAAATTACTTCCAAGTAATAGTGTGCCAACTTAGTAATTGTTGTGGGGAAGAGAGAGGGAAGGGTAGTTTGTTAATGAGCGGTGCTGGTGTAATTCAAAGGCATTAAGACAGAGGGAGTTTAGTAAGGGGGGAGAGGAACAGGAGTTCCCTAAGGACACCGCAAAGCATCTTGGGCTCGTCCCAAGAATCACTTAAAGATGTCCACAATAGAGTTTAAAATCTAGTTAAACTTTCATACCCTATGCTAAATACTAACCTTGTAACTTTTCCATTAACAGTCTAATTGACTTGAAGAGTGAAAATATGGAATGCATGGCAGACACATTACACAGAAGTAATGTAGATATATTTGTGAGAGAAAATTATTATATAAAATAAAACACTGTAATGAAATATGTTCCTAATATATATTAAGAGCTTTTAAAATATATACATCAACAATTCCACTGCTAATTTAGTCAATGAGTTATCAAAAATAAAAACTACCAATTAGTATACATATAAATTAGTGCAAGCAGAATATGTAGTAGATGATATGTGAAGTTTGTTACCTGGCACCTTGAGTTTTTTATTGAATTTATCACCCATATTTTGAAAGCTAACATATTATACTTTATTTTATACATATTTATGTGACAATTCGTTTAGTGATAGTACACGATGAGGCTATATGCCGAGTTAATTGCCTGACATTTTTATAAACCGAAACACTCCTAGCTTTCGTTATGTTAACTTATTAACCATATTTTTAATCTGTAAAGACTTCTGTTTAGTGTACTCAATAAAAATATTACTTTTGTTTTTAGTACTGAAAATTTAAATATAGTGAAGTAAAAACACAAATTTATCGAAACTTGTAATGCAGATACATTTTTTAATAACTTTTTAACACCAATGTTTTCATCTAATGGTTTTCTGTTGCCTTTTGCTTTATTCGTATATAGTCATTTGATGTAGAAACAAAAATTATATATATTTTAATCTAGTTGGACTATAGGAGGGCAGAGACCGGAGTGGATATGGCGGCGGCGGATGGAAGGGAAGCACGTGTAAGCGTGTAGGGGCGTTCCGTTAATAGGCCAGGATATTCCTTGGATTCCGTCCAAATATTCTTCCTCCTGGATCCAGCGCAGATCTCTATTTTCTTGACAATGCAGTGTCAATTATTATAACTATTACCGACAGAAAATATGTTTATGTTACAATGAGATCATCCCAAAATCCTCCAAATTTTCCTTGAGTTTCGTAGATCCATCTCGAAACCCTTATCTCGAGACCCTTATCTCGAGATATGGTTCATATCTCTCGAACCGTTTAAGGTAAAAAGTTGAAATTTAAAAAACTGGCGCAACTTTTTGACCCACATATAGGAAAAATATAGAGAAGAAAAAAATTTAATATGCGCATGCACAATTCGCAAAAATATGGTAAACTCAAATATTTTTTTTTTAATTTTCGAGTGTGGTATCAAATGAAAGCTGCTGATAAGTGGGTTACAAATATAAATATACTTTTTTAAATTTTGCATTCTTTATTGGCCTAATGAGTTGAAATAACCTTCAAAAAAATGTCGCCCCCACCCAACCAACCTATAAATGCTAGTCCCTGAAATATTTCATGCCAATACCTTATTAAGAGCGAAAAATTTCAAATTTTTATAAATTGCAAATTATGGTGGTACACAATGAGCATTGAGACCAATTTAAAAAAAAATTGAGGAGGCATCAAATGAAAGCTCCTAAAAAGTAGGTTACAAATATATATTACATCCCTATATGCTTTTTTAAATGTTGCATTCCTTGTTGGTTTTATGAGTTAAAATATACCCCAAAAAATCCCCCTCCCCCACAATCATCCTATAACGGCTAATAACTAAAATTTTGAAATAATTCATGCAAATACCAATACCTTATTAAAAGAGAAAAAATTTCCCGAAAAAAATGCTTTACCTTGTCATAAAAACAGATCGAACCAGGGACCCTTTTATTTTATTTTTGTTTTTTTTGGGGGGGAGGGAGGGCGCCTGAAATTGTTTATATTTTTATTATTTTCATATAGAAGAGGATGGGGAAATAAAATAATGTTATTTCATAATATAATAACGTATATGATAATAATCTACGAAACCCTATAAAGTATTTGGATGCAAGTACTTCCCTGTGATTTTTTCTTAATAATTCTTATAGCAGCTGACATTTAAATGTATCATGACTATTTTGATTTGTCGGTTTTTCGGTATGCCTAGCAGTTCCTTCGTAGAATACTCTTTATTTTTCCTCTTTATTAAGAAAGCAACAACTTATTAATTTATTTTACTATATTGTCTTAGAAATACATTCAGTTTATATTAGCTTTGAAAATTTTCTATAACTAGTCACATCCGAATCCTCTAAACAGTGTATATACTATTGTTAGTGTAATACATGTGTTATATGTTAGTATATACTACTTAGCTGCTAAAATAAGCTACAGTAATAAGTGGCTTATTAGCTAGTACAATAAGTGTAATACATCAAATAGGATTTCTTTCGTCTTGTCTGTCGAAAGTAGGTCAGTTAAATACCTATTAACTTCAATAAATGTGCCAGTTCGTGCAAAATATTCAAGGCTTTTTGAATCTTCTAAGAGTATTTAATAATTTCGCAATGATATTGCAAAGCGCTGTGAGTGGGTTTAGCACTATTTGCAATAAAGCCCCATAAATCCTCTCTTCACACTTAGTTCCAGTATATTGAGAACTGACTTTAGAAAATCAAATATTATATTTAGACCAGCTAATATTGTAATAAAAATGATATTCAAAATAATTCTAACATTAAAAAGAAGAAAGAAAGACGATCTGAGAACATGCGTTTCTTTAAAACGATGAAGACACAATCTGTTAAGAAGTGGCTTTCTTTTATGTCTCATTATCCGGCTGGAAGCTAAGAGTTTAGGCTTAAGCTCTGGAGATCGGTGAAGTGAATAATGGGAATAGAATATAGGAAACGAAGAGATAGTGTTCGGAGTGAAATATTACTGGGAGATGTCTAGGTTTGAGTATGGAAGATGGTGAGGTTTAGGGGGTGCACGCGGCCCTGCCCTGGCTCAAAGCCATACCGCACTGTGGGGGCTTGGCCGGGAGAGATCTCAGGCTCGACTACGCCACGACTGGCAATGACTCACGAGGTAGCCACCATGACGCTCACCCCATCTAGCCCAAGAAACTACAAAGCAAGTATGAAAAAAAGTACAATAAGCAATGGCAGAAAATTAATTGAAATAAACGTTGTTCCGTGATGAATAGGACGACCGCGCATTGATTAAAAAGCGCATTGGTCGGTGGCAGTAGGAGTGCGTTAATCTAACTGGGAACGCTTTTACTGCTTGGCTGAACACCTAGTAATGAAAAAGCCTATACTCTGAACTATATTTCTACTCGAAAAACCTCTCCCCTCTGCTTAAACTTTTTCCTCCTCATTTAACTCTAATTCTTAACTCAATTTCAATTTTCAATTAATATTTTTAAATAAATATATTCATTCGTAATTAGTCTTTCTTTTACACTCGTTATATTATACTTATACAATACTCATTGTATAGTGGCATTGATTATAATATATTAATATTAATTGATTCATCAACATTTTATTTACTAATAGTAATTATATAACAGCATCATATACATTTGGAACCAATAATAAATAATTTAAGAAAATAAATAAATTATACGGCAAATTATTAGTAGTAGTAGTATTATAACTCTATAGTAGTAGGAACTTAAAGATTTTTTTTTTTTCACTTCATATTACGCGAGTGGGTGGGTTAGTTAATAGTAACTATTTTAATTCAAGAAATAAAAACGAATTATTTATAACATGCAACACATTTCTGCAACCAGAGGTATGCATTTATTTTTACCGTAATAAACAGGCTTTGAAAAACAGTTTAAAAAAGAAAAATAAGAAAGAAATCAGAAATAAAAATAGATTTTTAGTAAAGAGAAAGAGAGTGAACAAGCCCAACAGCCCCCATATATTAGCTAAATTACAATGATGGCTACCAGAACTCACTTGGTTGCCCTTTCTTCCATTATATCACCTTTCTAGAAAGGGATTCACAGTTCTATTGTCATTTAGTAAGGGTCGTCCGGGGGCTAAAATTACGTCACAATGTACTGTTAAGGGATCCCCTAGCTAGGCCCTACAATATGAAGATCTCAACTGTCAGTTCTTTGCCTGGCTTCCACCAGTGTTTTCCTCTAACTTTCTCCTCAACTCTCAAGGTAAGATTACAAGGTAGCATATTTTACTTGAGTTTAACTTCATTTCACTAATTTTATGATTTGCTTAAATAAGAGAAAAATTATGACGTCATCTACAAATTTCGATCCTTTTTTTATTTTAATTAAGACTAAAAGTAAGGTTAAGTTTCTGTGAGTTCTTTTTTTGAAGAAATATAATCATAAATTATAAAATAAGAACAGAGTTTGTAAACTAATATTTTTCAGATTACTTTGAATCAATTTAATCTCACGCACCATCAATATTTATTAACAATTAGGTATTTTGGCCCAGCTTAGTAAAAAATAAATTTGAATAAATGCCATCATAATATATCAGTATATTTTAAGTTGATAATATTAGGTAACACGTATCATTTCAAGTCTATTACAATAATTCATCAAATCTTATTAATCAGAAACAATCGATGAAGAGCTTATCGACCATAGATAAGTCACTACACATTTCCTCGCTTAACAATGTTTTTTAACTTTCTACCTCTATTACTCATCTAAGAAGAAATATCCATTGCTAATCTGTATGTATAGGTTCGAAATTAAATTGTGTATAAATGTTACTTATAACTCTTTACTTCTACTTTTTACTTATACTTTATAATGTTATAGAAAGTAAAATAAATAAAAAATCTGAATCCTATTATAAATAGCAGATTAAAATTTCTAATGTAGTCTTAGATATTAACTGTAACAAAATACATTTCAATCATGTTTAGTAATAATTAATAAATATAAAATAAAATATAAGAAATCGCTATAAAAAATTGTATATTACAACTAGTTTTCATTTCTCTTGTATGAAGATGCCATATTATGTAAGATATTATAGGGTATTAGACTTGTTTATTTTCTAAACGTCAATGTACTTAAAAGAATTTATGTTCAATGAAGATACTATATACCAGTCCTAAAATAATAAATCGAAATGAATTTCTACAAACTAGCCATAATTTTCACGTTAACAAGAAAGAGGTTGTTTCGTAGTTGTATCTCTAGTTTGTGTAGCCAAGGTTTGTTTAAACACAAACAAATAAATTTTAAAACAAGTAAAAATACAAAATAAAAAAGCAGTGATTAATTACCTATATCTCTTAAATATTTATTAGTTATTTAAAAATAAATATAGATTATTTATTTAACCGTAGATGCTCATATGTTATTTCAACTCAAGATTTCTAATCATTTACATTTTTTCGGAGATAACTTTGTGGTTCTGAATACGTAGGTAACTTGCGATAATCCATTTATATCCATCCAGGGTGAGACTCTTTCGTTAAGTCGTCGAATCATATTGGTACGCAGTAACACTAGCTCAAAAATTGTCCAACCCCAAACTTAAAAAAAAAAAATTCAAATTGTTCTCTACCCTTCTCCAAGTAAGTGATAAAAAAGGGTTTGAGGGGGAGGGGAGTGAAAGGGGGGGGGGGGGGTATTTTTTCTACAGGCTTCATTTTGTACTTCTATAAAAACCAAATAAATTTACTACAACTTCATTTCTTATGACTCTTCTCGTAGGTGAGAGGTTATTGCCGAAACGAGAGCAATACTTAAAATTTCCATTTTTTGCGCAAACCTGCCCATTTTTAAAGAGTCATACATCGGTAACTATTAGACGTACCGAATTGCCGTTGGGCGTAAAAGAAAGCCAGTTAAATTTGCTACAACTTTATTACTTATGACTTTTCTCTTAGGTGAGCAGTTTTATGCCGATATTCGGCCCGAAACGAGAGCAATACTTAAAAATTTTATTTTTTTTGAAAAAATTGACGTGTCATATCTCGGAAGATATTAGATGTGCAGTGCTGAAATTGGGCTTATGCTGCTACAAATTTACTTAACTTTAAGAATAGTAATAACGACTAATACTAAAAAACATACTTTACGAGTTATATGGCAAAAACTAAAAAAAGTCCGATTTTTTTTTTCAGTTTTTCACGTATTACGCAGGTATTACACAGGTATTTGCACAGGCATTTCGAAGCTGCAAACTTAGGGTCACAGTACCCTAACTGGCCCTAACTACAATAAAAAGATCTTTCCAAAAAGTTCCAAAAACTTCAGCACATAAATCCATAAGCCATTTTTACTTTCTCATATAAAAGAGAAAGTATTGTGATGCCGCGAAAATTCGATTTTGAGATTTTGATGGATTTACACGTTTTGAGGTCCCCTGAGTCCAAAAAAGTGGTTTTTAAAAAATGTCTGTCCGTCGTCTGTCGTCTGTGCAGACGCCTGGAGCCTAAACTACTGAGCCGATTTTTACGAAATTTGGCATACATGTTCACAAAAATCATACCCCGAGGCGAAATCGAGAAATGAATTTTAGCTCCAAATTTGGGGGCGCTACCCCCCGAAAACTCTGAAAAAAGTGAAAAAAAAATATTTCTCGAAAACGGTTTGGACGATTTTGATTAAAAAATTCTAAAATGTAGTCCATTTGAATAAGAATCTAACGATATAAGCCGTTTTCCCGGGAGAAATCTAGTTCCTGAGAAAAAAGGTTAAAACGCGGACGGAGAGAGCCCGGGTTCGATTCCCCGCCCAGGAAAAGTTATTTTTATGATAAATTTTGATGAAATGTTTAATAATATTTAAATGTACATTTGAAAACAAATTAATGGAAACACTGGGCTAAGTAATTATAAACTCGTATATGAGAAAGTTTGTCTGAGTTGTCTCGGACCGATTTTTGTTCACAATTTCATGTAGATTAATTTTGTATATTATAATGTTAACGCTAAACCTCATAGTTTTCGAGATATTTTCGAAAAACGATTTTACATACCCTTTTAACCCCTCTCCCCGCAAAACCCGACGCTGCAATTGGTGCAACATTTTATCACTCACTATGAGGAGGGTATACAACTATTTGGCGTGAGGTAGAACTTTTTTTTTTTTTATGTTTGGGTTGGGCCTTATTTTACTGTACTATATGTATGTATTATATTTTATTTTAAAACTGTTCGGTAATCATGAAATATTTATATTCAGCACTCTTGATAGGTGCTTAAAACCCTAAAACGCTTACTGTACGTAAAAATTACGTAGGTTTAGTTAAATGTGCATCACAGAAAAACTGTAAACCACACAATCTCCACTCCCTAGCAGTGCTTCGTCTAGACCTTCCCGTGGCAGTATATATACTCACTTCAGTTTTACCCGATGTGTTGGTGAGGATTGACAATTATTTTTCATTAAGTCACCACGCAAATATTACGTATAGTTAGTCTCAAAGTAGTATAAATTTCTACAAATAAATATAATAAATGAACACAAAAAGTAATAAATAAACACAAAAAAATAATAAATGAGCACATAAACAATAAAAATAAATAATAACAAAATCCAAATAAAATAAAAATAATTAAAATTCGATTAATACATAAGAGTTTGGGCTTGTTTCATTTCAATAAAATTGTAATAAATTAATAAATTAACATGATAAACACGCATAAGTAATAAATAAACACCTAAAAAATATAAATAATAAATAAAAATAGAAATGTTTGCTAAATAGTAACTTAGATTCGTGATTAGTACTGCGTGTACCTACGTAAAAAAATACGTAGATTAGCGTTAAATCACCGAAAAAATAAGGTTAGCGTTTAAGGGTTATATTAATTTAGGATTAATAGGGAGTATGGAGACTTACAACACGAAAATATTTAAATTTCATATCCAGTATTATAAAATCAATTTCTAGTTTATTGAAAGCTTTAACTAACTACTGTTTTCATTATTACATATTATATATTTTCTACTATAAATTAATGTAAAATATAATGTTCGTACACGCACGCAAATAATATGTTCAACGATTTAAACAATACCATAAGAATATTTATTGATTAAATAAAAAAAGAGACTAAATGAAAATAAATATTATAAATTGAATTCCAAAAAAACTGAATCCGTATTGTTACCAAAACAAATAATAGGCTTATTCGTTATCGTGTGTTCAGGATTTTTTGTTATTTCGT
Source organism: Gerris lacustris (assembly GCA_951217055.1). Lineage (NCBI taxonomy): Eukaryota > Metazoa > Arthropoda > Insecta > Hemiptera > Gerridae > Gerris > Gerris lacustris. The sequence goes on along the minus strand of OX578277.1, from coordinate 63,886,336 downwards.
CTCTACTTTTGGACATTTTCGAGCAATTTACTTGTTTTATTTTCATTCATTTATTAAATTAAAGAGTCTGCTCATCAATTATTAACTGATAATGTATCACTTCTTAATATCGTCATATTGGAAGATTGAGTGAGGAACAAAGATTGCATTATGACTCAATAGTGATGCCTGTTAATAGTGTATTCACTAAAAAAATTTTATTTATTTCATATTATTTATTTTTATAATATTAGCAGCATACGAGAATGCAGAATATATACAGTGTGTACCCGGATCGACGCATGAATAGGTGAAAAAAACTAAACATTTTTTTAATTGAAATTTCATCTTCTGGGGTTCAGCCCTGCTTGGGTAGAAACTAATTTATGTCATAATTTTAGTTTTAGTGTTCAGAAAGAAAAACTGAGTAAGAATGCAAAATTTTAAGACCCTCCACCTATACTTTGCGATATATTGCATCACTTTCCAGTTTTTTGAATCGTTGAAGATATTAAATAATTTCAATAGGAAAATTTCTTACAATATTGATAAATTAGGCAAGCGAAAAAGTTTTAGTTTACTTTCATTCGTCTGTTAAGACATTTAGATAATTATTATAGGAATAAGAATAATAAAAAAAAACAAAAAAAAAAAAAAAAAAAATAATTCACGATTTAATTTAATTTCATACGAATATATTAATATTCACAGAGGTATTTTCGAAGATTGAAATCTATTTTATGGCACTGAAAACACTGCTTAAATTTTTAGTTTTAACAGCACGCTAGGCAAAATATGGAATGGAATAATAAAAAATTCCAAAGTAGCCGGACAAGTTTAAAATTTTGTATTACTCAGTCTTTCTTTCTGAATAACTTTTTTAAATAACATTTTGTCGAATCTCCTAGAGAAAAAGCATTTTACTAGTGAGTTAAATAACTTTTTTGTAATTTTCCAAGACACTTGATTTTTCGAAACTAAAATTATGACATAAATTAGTTTCCACCCAAGCAGGGCTGAACCCCAGAAGATGAAATTTCAATTAAAAAATGTTTAGTCTTTTTCACCGATTCATGCGTCGATCCGGGGACACACGTATAAAAAGAAAATACCTATATACATAATATAATATACCTCTGTACATTGTTAAAAGTATAAAAGTTATGAACTAAGAGTAGGCAATGATATCAAATGTTTTCTTTTAACAGGTGATGAAAGTATTAATAGGATAATTATATAGAGAAATTAATACTTTGATTATTGAAAGAAGTAATAAATAAAACATTTTGTTTTATTAAGCTTAGTTCAAGTTATTAGTTATTAAGTTTAGTTCAAAATGGGAATTATTTAACTAAAGAAAAAAATTGGAACAAAAGAGGAGAAGAATAAATAAATAGATTAAAATCTATTAACCAACACCCAAAAAATAAATACTCTAGTACCTTTAAATTATATCCATGATTCTCTGTTCAGTACCGTTCACTTTCGAGGATAAACAACTCACCTAAACAATAAAAAAATAAAAAATGCATTGATAAATAAAAGAAATAAACTCCAAAAAGAAATATGAGATGAAAAAAAATTAATTAAATAAATAATATAGATTAAATAAAAAAAATAAAAAAATAAAAATAAATATTAGCTTACATAGTTTGTATTATGGCACATAAGCGGCTTAATTAAAAATAAATAAATAATGTTTACGGATGGAGCGATAGACAACCAAAACTGTCCCCGGGTATTTGAAACGCGTTTCTATCCAGAGAATTATGAATTTGGAGACAAAAAATATTTGTTTTTCAAAATGATCACAATGCTTCCGTTACCTTGTGTTGCTGGGAAGCAGAAAAAATCACAATAATAAATAAATTGTAAATATAAGTGGTAACAATAGATGGGCTAACACTTTATTTTAGCCTTCCTCAGATAACCTACAAACGAAGTAATTGAGTTAAACTTAAGGTATAAAGAAAGGTAACATTAGATAGTAAAACAAATTTATTTTAGTTTTAATAATTATTATTAATAATGCATTATTAATAAATTTCAATAAATAATTTATGTGTACAATATAGTTAGTTTTTTAATATTAAAAAAAAACTTCCTTAGACAGTGTTGCGATGATTTTAGGATATGACTCCCAAAGATTCTACGTATGGATGTGTTTGACTTATAAATAATCAAGAATATTCATATTTAAGAATTTTTTACATAATCCCCAACAAAAACACTTATACAAAAATAATTGTCTACGTCGGTGTTACTTATATACAATACATTAATTTAATTGATTATGATTATAATATTGTTGATGGAAAATAGGGCCTAATATATTCAGGGTTTTTATATATATTTATATATTTACATATGTATTGAAAAATAGTTATCACTACAATTCATAGATTTTTTTTTGGAGATAAGAAATAAGAATGATTTATTACTAAATTATCTTTTTTTTAAATATAATCTATTTCAACATTTTTATTTGTTGGGTAATTTCAAAATGTCTGAAAAAGTTTTAGAGAACTTGCAGAAAATTACAAAATTATGTTTGATAAAATGTATGAAGGTAAATCATTAAGGTTTGAAGAAGACCGACGTATTTTACATTAAACCATATTTTCTTACTTTTTGGCAATGCATTAAGAATAAGAAGTAATATTAATGTTAAGATTTCTAGATTTATTTGTTCTTGTCTTTCTGCATCAAACATATTATATTTTAACTGAGGAAATATTTTACCTGTAGTTTGTACAATGTACCGCGGAGGATTGTCGAATTCTCAAGTATTGTATCCTCATCGAAAATCCTACCCCCTTTCAGAAACATGGAAATATTCATGGCCTTAGAGAAAGGCTTGAGAGAGGCTTTCATTGACTTAATGAATATGCATGAAGTTTAAAATGCATGAAATCTCCTTGGGATCATAGGATGAATTTATGCATGAAATAAGAAGGGGAATGGTAAAAGCAATAGAAGGAGAAACTAAGCTCCCCGTCTTGAGTTCGCTTTATATCTCATTATATCCTGCTATGAAATACAAATAAACAAATCTACACAATCCCACTGATAATCTAACAACTCTATATAAGAGGACTCACAAAGACCAATGAAACAATACCTTTACATAATGTAATTCCTAGGTAAAATATTATAATTCTCGACACAACCTGCCCTATCTATCTTAATCCTTCAAATATATAATTTTTATTATACACCAATTTGATGTAACATAGATGTCATTTTAAATAAAATCTGTGTAAATTTGGGTTTTAACTAATCCTATATAAAATAAAGTTTCGTTAAAACTCTTTTAGGAGAAAATAATGTAAAATAATATTTCTCTGGATCAAATTTACTTCTTATAATTAACCATTTCCTAAAATTATAATCGTCAATGAAGTAACAAACATCTTGAAATATAATTATTTCCATTTTTACTTAAAACACCCTGTTACTAAAGTTTCATTTTAAAGTTATTAGTTAGTAGAGTTATAATTATTTAAGTTTTAAAATTATTTTGATAACGGGTTCTTGTAGCCAACCCTTAAAATTTAAACTAATTAAAAGTGATGATTTACTTTCAGAATTTAAAATAGTGGTAATAGTGTTTTTCATTAATTAAGAATAAGTGTTGACATATTAGCCTGCCAAATAGTGTAGGACATAGGTTCCTCGAGACCTATTATCGGGAAGTGATATTGTAGTTGTTTAGACCTGGTTTGACCCACTGGGAATCCCCAGTTAATTTTACATGTGTGCAGAAGACCAACAGAAGGCAAATTATAACCTCCCATACAAATTTTATTGGAATCGGACGACTAGTTTTTTAGAAAATCTGCCCAGGAATTTTTTAATAACGGAGTATAACAAATTTCGTTCTTTAAAATTATTACACTGCACTTGTTACTATCGGTAACCTCGGAAGCAACAATTTAATAATTAAATATAAATTAAATTAATAAATAATACACTGTTTACTAGTTGAACACAATATAATCTCATGATGCGTTAATATATCGATGTTTTGCCCTGTATCGGTCTTGCCCAATAGTGTATATACTAACGGCATTAAAGGTAAAATTAATTTAGATTTTAGCTTGGATTGACTATAATAGCATTTTTAAAAACAGGTCCCTCAAAAAGTATAAGTTTCCCTCGGTCCCGCGAGGAACTTAGTTCTGTTTTTTATTTCATATAAATATAAACTACACTCCCGAGGGCATATATTATAAGCTAAGTACAAATAGAGATAATATGTACTAAATTATTATTTTTTAAAAAATAATAATAAAGATAAACACGATATTTAAAAACCGGGTCCATGGGTTTCATTTACTTCGTATCCGATGGTATTTAAAACGAATCACGGAAAAAATGCCCACGGAAAAAATGCCCAAGGAAAAAAAACCCAGGAAAAAATGCCCACGGAAAAAATACCCACGGAAAAAATGCCCACGGAAAAAATGCCCACGAAATAAATTTCCACTAAAGAAATGTCCAAAATATAATTTTGATATGTCATAATTATGTCATAATTTATGTCATAATTATGTCATAATTTTGAAATTTCATTCAAAATATAATTTTGAATGAAATATTTTTAGCAAAATATTATAAAACATATTAAAATTGATTTTATTATTTTTTTAATTTCTAAAATTCCGTTGTTTAGTCTCATCGTTTATAAGCACAAAATGAGTCAGTCTCAATTATCATTTTCAATTTTTTAATTTTTCAGTATATTTTTAAATTCAGGTACCATATTAATTTATTTTGTATTATATTTATGTATTTCACTAAAATTTGCGTAATACCAAAATTTAAGTGAAAGTGGCGCGGGTCCTCTGTCTGGACAATATGGGCACAGAATTGAAGTATAATCACGTACGATGTCAAACAGTGGCTGATTCTCTTGAAAAGAAAAAAATGTTGCTAGAATTTTTTTTTTTTTAAAAAAGACTTTTCCTCCGTGGGCATTTTTTTAATGAAATTTGGAGGGTAGGTCATAGACCTAATTAGTCTATAAGTTTCAACCGTCTGTGCTCATTGATTTTTCTTCCAAAATATCTGTACCATCCTAACTTTAGTTTCGACTTTTTTTGGATTTACAAATCTTGGTAGAGATTTTATTTCAAAAGAAATTAATTAGAAGGTGTAGTTAGTTTTGTGTTTAATATTTTAAAATATATGCTAGCTTATTAGAATGATGATTGCCATACAAATCTCTGTAAAGGCTATATATTATTATATTCTCGTATATTTCTATTGAAATTTACCGAGAAAAGATCATTTAATTTTACTCCTTAGTTAGTAAGATAATGAAAGTTAAAATTCATAATGCCTACGATTTTTTTCTTGAGAAATGTTTTTTAGTAAATGATGTTTTAAGTTTTTAGAATTATTTGTTCTAAAATAGGTTTTACTCTCTATTCACTGTGAAACTGAACACTAGATTAAACTAGCCTAATCCTGAATATTTATGGTTATCTAGACAGGAGTGGGCGAACAAATCGTAATCCTACTGTTGCACCTGAACTTTGTCGGTATACTGATGGACATATCCCTTTAGTACCTGTGGTAATCCACGGTTTATGACCCCTCTGGGGAAATGTCCTGATTGTCCTTGGTCTGTTATTATGTTTAAACTTATCTTTTGACTTACGCGGTTTCATTGATGCTTAATCTTTAGGAAAGTATGAATGCTTCAAGGAAATCCTAAACCAATATAATTTTTAGTAAAATTTATATTTAAATATAAGCCTAAGTTTAACATAGGATTCTTTTGTCTTTTGCGTATAAAATCATTTATCCATGTTAGAACTAGTACTGTTTTGAGTCTGTGTTCACATTTTATCAAACTCAAAAAAGTTGTTTACCGTAATGGAGGGATCAGGGCAAGCACAGAATGGATCAAACCACTAATTGCGTTTATCAAAATTATTATTTAACAACATATACCTATAATATGTTTTAACATATTAGTATAAGGATCTTTCAAGCCAAAAATCATTTGAACCAACATTAGTGTATACGATCCTAGCTTCACAGCCCAATGTAGTTATCCTTTGCAGTAGAATTAGATTTTTAGGAGCCTTTGCAGCTCCATGTCACAGTTTTTTCTTACTTACCGTACCTTACATTCAGTAAACTTGGAAGCATTATGATCGTTCTGAAGAGAGATATTTTTTATGTCTTCGAATTAAAAAAATCGAGTACGGGGCACCTCGGAACTTTTTTAAATTAATAACTTTCTTTTTCAACTTACTTGTATATTATAATATAAGGTCAATAGTCTATATAGGGTATATAATATTTATAGTAATCAACATTGCTATTTGAATCATATAGAATAGCAAGGTTGATTACTTTATTATATACCCTGTAGACCTTAAGGATCTACCGCTCTTTGAGGTTAGGAAAAACAGTAAAATTAAAATTATTCTGGTTCTAAGCAAGATATCAAAAATCTAATCACAGGCTTCATTCCTAATTTCAATTCTGCACAATTTGAGCCCTATTGCAACTTCCTATGATAAATAGGGCGCCATTTTAATACAACGAGTTTTATCTACCATTAAACATTAAAGTTTAATTATTTTGGACATTGGAATTTTTTTCGTGGGCATTTTTTCCGTGGGCATTTTTTCCGTGGGTATTTTTTCCGTGGGCATTTTTTCCTGGGCTTTTTTTCCGTGGGCATTTTTTCCGTGGGCATTTTTTCCGTCTACCATTTAAAACACCATGGAAAGGGTGAGTTCAAGACCACAACAGCAAATTTCTATATTATATTGAAACGTTTTTTTAAAAAATACCATGAAAACGGGTATTGAATTGAAAACAGAATTGAGGGTTGCGCAGTAAGTATGATGATCTGAGATATATGATAACCTGACGGAACTATAACTAGTCTGGGAGTTTATAGTTTTCAAAATTGTTCTGAAAACTGTTTTTTAAACTCTTTATGGAAACACTTTCGGTGTGAAACCAAACCAGTTTTCAAGTAGGTTTTGAAAACCCATGGAAACGTAATAATTAATAAGCATTTCCGAATTAAATAGTCACTTAAAAGATCTTTAGTTAATTTAACGAGATTAAAAGTAAGTATAGGGTTGACCAATGTAAGTCTAATAATAAATAATAAATCTAAATAATAACTAGTAAGGCTAGCAATATAAGTAACTTCTTTAATTTATGAGTTCTTAATTAATAGTTATTGGCATTATTTTTATATATTTTCGTAACTGTCTCAAAAAGTAAATTGAGTTTAAACAAACTTTCTTAAATTATTAGTCCTATAGCTGTTAAAAAATTCATTCTTTAAAAGTTTTTAAAAAAGAAATGAAAGTAAAATTAGAAACAGAAAAAATTAAAAAGAAAGACAAAGCATAATAAAATATTTGGATGCAAGAGTCTAGACTGCAAGAATAATAAAATTTGAATAATTGGGTCAGCGTGCCAAAGCCAACAGGTTGTGACAGAGAATTAGGTCGTTAAGCGGGCTGTAAATCTGGCCTATGTAAAAGCGAAAGCAATTGAGAGACGTTAAGGAAGTGTTAAAGGGGTAAAGAGGTAATAAATAGGCAATAAAAACTGGTTGTGGGCTGGGGCGGTAGTTTAGAGCAAGAGTCGTAAAGTAGAGGGCTCGTGACAGTTAGTGAACTCGGTAAGGGAAAAATTCATTAGTAGTGTAGCTGCTGCACTCTGTCGACCACTCACTTTAACTACATACTCCCTACACTAGCTCTATCTCGTGACAAACAAACCCAACCACATTTTGATACTACCGTCAAAATAGTATTCGATTACCTAAATCATTTTTTACATAATATTTATTCAACAAAACAATATTATTTAATTCTATTATAGCAAGTTTAAATGGCAATAATAACAAATAAATCAAAAAATCAAAATGGCGAAAGATATATACGTTTAAATGTGAAGTAATTATTTATTTTAGAAAGGAGTAATTGGTTCGAATTTCAGATCAATCGGCAAAATAGTTCCGATATTATTAGCGTTTAAGTTTCAAAGTTCCAAAACACACATCACGCAAAAAACCACTAAATCGCAAAATGGATAATTTCTTTGAAATCTCGGTTTTGAATTTTTAGGGTGAAAAAAAAATTGAATAATATAGAACTGCCAAATAATTTAATATTAATCAATTTACTTTTACGCATGCATTGATTAATGCATTTACATTAACCGTATAAGCTCAATAAAAATAGCAATCATTTTTTGTTAATTTCTTAATTTTATTTCATCCATTTTTTGTTATAAAACAGAAGGAATATTATTATTTTACATCATATGAAATTAAGGTGGAGACAAAAAAAATTCGTTTTTCATAGTTATCTTCGGTAAGGTAGGAATCAAAATAAGTTATTCAGTAAATTAAATTAAATTTAAATTACTAATTAGTGTAGAATTATACAGAATAAAATACCAATTTAAATCAATAAATATATATAAATTTTTATTAACGAGACGTTTCGACCCTGTTTTAAGGTCATTATCAATCTTTAATTAATAATAATGATGTCTGTATGAAGTCAATTTTAGTGTAAAATCTATCTCTAAACGAGAGGGTCATATTAAGTTAAAATAACAAAACTACTTTCACATATACAAAAAATCATTAATATGAACATAACACAGAAATTTTGGTTAAAAAAGTAACATATAAAAACATCAAACTGGAGATGTGGGTATATATATTATATTACTACCACACCTTATTTATCCATCAACTTAAAATTTTAAGAATCATTAAATGATTCTAAAAATTCTACTGTATTCAAGTCAGAATATAATAACTAAAATAATAATAATTATAAATGTACGAAGTAAATAAATAACATAGCTAAGATTAAAAGGCACGGAAAAGCGGCCCCAAGGAATTTCAGTAATTCTAATTTCTCTGCTCTATTTAAGGACCGACATTTTGGGATAGATCCAATGACACCTGCAGCTTCTCCTAATGAAATTCTTTGTTGAGAATAGTTTATACAATTTTTTAACAACATTAATCACTTTAAAAAAGGTTATATTCTTTCTCAGCTATTGGATATGATTTTATATTGATATAGAACTTACAGAAACTTATATTTAGTTATACATTTAAAATTACATACTTTTGCACATTCCATTTTTTTTTTTTTTTTTTTGCATTTGTTTCAACACATACTGCCATGAAAAGAGAGAAAACGGAGAGCGCTAATTTCCCTCTATGCATTACTTACGGATGACATAAATGGTTTTATCTAACTGATATTAGTTAACAATATCACATTCCCTATTAATCATTGATTGTTCAAGTAAGCAAATTTTAATTTTTTTTTTTAAGTATATTTTTATAAATATACAAATTTAGCATATAAAACAGTATGTAACCATTTAATCTGTTTTTTATTTATTTATTTTCACACCTAAATTTATTATAAATTAAATATTTCTTAATTATTAACTTTCCCCAAGGTATAATAACTTAATTACTGTATTAAAGTCATGCAATTACTATGTGCAATAAAAAGTAAATGTGAATGAGATACCGCCATTGATAATTAAAGACATTTTCCAAAAGAAAAAAACAATTATAGAAAGTATAAAATTAACTTTATAAACACTGAAACCAACAGTTAAAAAAGATAAGTAAAGCTCTATATATGATAATGCAGTTCTCTTATAATAGTGTTTCAATAGTAACACAGGATTAGGCAATTATATTAAATTATTAATATAATATTGAATGATTATTAGAATAGTCTGCCAATTAATTATTGCATATACTAATTGGATTCCTCACGTCCTTATGCTTTTACAACCTAGTATTATCTAATTAATTTAATTTTCTCCCCGTTATTACTTCTGAACTTACGGAAGGTAAAGAATGTTATGAAAAAATATATTTTGTGTCCGAATTACAAAATTCCAGAGCAGAAATCAGTTTCATATATTATTAGGAGAACATTTTTGGTCTCGTGTCAGTCTGTAGATCAACTTTTGCGAACCAACTCATCTTAAAAACTACTCGTCCGATTTTGATCAAATTTAAATGACATATATACACCATACATATATTTACACCTATATCTTAAAAAGTACTCATGTGATTTTTGATTTCCATATTAATTTCAACTGTCTGCGCCCATTAAATTAAACTAAATTGATAAAATATTTTTTATAAAAACTGAAACAAAAGCAATTTCCGGGTTCGGACACATAAAAATGTTCGTTCCTTATAACGATCACATAGCTTCCGTTACCTGCAGTAAGCTCAGAATTATTTCATATTACTTGTACAACACACAAGACAAATGTTTTGTAATAACTACTGTCGTTCAAAAATTTAAACCAATACTAACAGACTTGGATTATAGTGTGACAATCATTATTGTTCTTTATTTATATTGATTTATAATATTATATTACAAGGTTATTGCTTCCGAGATTACCAAAGGCAATGGAAGCTATGTGATATTTCTGAAGGACGAAAAATTATTTGGTATCCGATTTAAAAAATTCCAAGACAGAAATCCGTTTAGACATCATGGAACATTTATGGTTCCGTGTCTGTTTGTCGGTCTGTCTGTCGGTCGAGCGCTCAATTTTTGCGAACCAACATATCTTAAAAACTACTCGTCCGATTTTATTGAAATTTGGATGGTTAGTCATAATTAACCCATTCTTGGACCCATATAAGTTTCAACCTTATGCGCTTATTTGTTTCTCTTCCACATGCATGCACACAAACATACATTTATTTACACCTATGTCTTCAAAAGTAGTTATCTGATTTTTATGAAATTTTGATGGTTCGTCGAAAGTAGCTTCAGATTAATTTCAACCAGATTAATTTCAACTCGCTGCGCTCCTTAAACTTTGCTAAATTGATACCTACTTTAATTAATGTAAAACATCAAAAATATTGACAGATTTAAAAAATAAATTGGATGATAATAGGTTTTAAAAGCATAATATCATTAAATTTTACGGAACAGGGCGCGAGGAAGCTATGTGCCACCCAAATTGGCAGAGTATTTTTTTTTAATTCTTCCGTTTTCATTTTATTAAAACGTATCTATGTAGAATTGGTTCATTAATTTCTCTTATTTGATAAGGATTTACCACTATTTAGTTAGTCTGATAACAGAACTCCTCAGTCGAGAAAGTTTTAATACTTTGCTTTTATGATAAAGACAAATTATTCGAATCAATAATATTAGAGGAGAAAATCATAGAAATTATCTGCTCTTCTATCTGTGTTTTATTATGAACATATAATTTGAATTAATCATGAAGGAAAAATAACAAATCGATCTTAAGTACGTAGGTTCTATAATGGATTAGACAATGTGAAAAATTGATGGTCCACAAAAAAAAACCGAGCAGATACCAGGTCAGGTTTCAACAGAGAGGAAAATATTTCCATCGGCTTTCCCTTCAAACGAGGGGGACCAATTTTAATATCAGGGGGAAAGGGTTTGTTGACGTTTAAAATTAATTCACGGGTAAAACCGTCGGATTGCACTAGGCTTCGAATATCCCAGAGGCTATGGTTATGGTAATTTATATTTTGAAGTGAATTTATTGAGTGCTATTAAGCGATAAATCAATGGGAGTGGGGAGTTTTTTTGATTTTTCAAAGGCTGTCGGTTTGGAGAAGGAGGAAAGGTAAAAACGAGCAATTATAAGGCTTCGGAACATGGAAGGATCTATAAAAAGAGTTTTGAAAAGCTTACTACACAAGATAGAGTGGGTTGGACCGGATCTATCGAGAGATGTGTAACAGAGTGAGGCCAACTATCTAACAAGTGGTCTATTTTCTCTCTGATATTGGGAGGGATGCTCTTATCTGTACTCATAAAACGTTTAAATCCTAACCGCTTCCCTCTCAAATTTACTTTTATGACATCCCTCCCTCCAATTTTAAACGATTCTTTTTTTCCATTTGTTTAAGCTGACGCATTAAAAAAATCAAATTACTTCCTCTTCAATTTTTCATTTGCTTAATCGCTAATTACAACGCTTCGTTGAATTAAATTTATATTTTTCAATTAATTTTGCAACGATTAACCTACTCTACGACATTGTAATAACGGTTTACGGCCAGTTTAATTTAATTATAAAATAAAGCTGCTGTCTTTGTTGCTTTTTAAATAGCCTGTCCACTTAGTTTAACACTCATCATGTTAATCGCTCTCGGCGAGAGGGAATAGAATATTTTATTGTAATATTTTTTATTTGAACGATAGAATATTTATGGTAATACAGTAATTTGTCTTTTAACTAAGGATACAAGGCAACAGTAAGAATACCTAAAATAATTTTTTAATCATAGTACTTCAAAGAATAAAATAATTACGATATTTTTAAACAAACAACTAAAAATCATTTGTCTCTACAACTAGAATCATCTTCGCTAAATCAGGGATAAAAAGAATAAATTATTAGAAACGATACACTAGCACTAGAGGTTATTATAGTTAACATGGCAAGAAGAAGGTCATTCCATACTGCGTTTTGTATCTGTTAATTTTTCATAAACAATAATCTAATAGTTAAAGATCATTTTCAGTTATAAATTTATTTTTCACAATTTCTTAAATCTCATTTTTAGATAACTTTCTTAGAGTAATAGATTGAAATGTATGTTAGAATTTTTATACCCTCCCTTGTTCTTGAGAAACTGTTATAGTGAAGAAAAGAATTCACTTAACTTTATAATTATATGACTATATCAAACATTGGTTTCGCTTCTTGCCCCTTAAAATTGTTTAGCGTGTAGCAGAAAATTACTGGCACACGAAGAGAAACATGACATTATCCAACTGTCACCTCGAACCGTGACTTCATCAAGTGACGCTTGGGATATTTAATTTAACACAGATTACTTGTCTTTAAAGGACTCATTTTTGCCTTCTCGTGTAAATTATTACTCTGTAGATACGTCGCAGTTTAACAAAAAAACTAAGGACGTTATACCATTTTATAAAGTCTGTCAATTAATGTGGCACGTAGCTTCCTCGGGTCCTAATAATATAATTTTACAACGTATTATTGTCAAATTTATTTAAGTTTTAATAAATAAATATATTATAGATATTTATTAAAAATAAAATATACATCAATTTAATTTATTTATGTAATTTTCCAAGACAGAAAGCGGTATCAGATATCAGGGAACATTCTTGGGCACGTGTCTGTCTGTCGGGATGTCGCTCAATTTTTGTGAACCTTTACTTATATTTTGAAAAATATAGCGCATGTAAAATCTGGGTTCAATTTACATTTATGCCTTAAAAATTCGCCCATATTCTGTGAACATATTTTAGCAGAACCGTTTTATAATTCAATTAGGGGATCCTCGTTCTCATTACATACGACGAGATAGCATTTTTATGTCAATTAAAGGAATATCAAAGTAGGCAATTGAATTTAAATTCAATAGTTTATTTCTTAGTTATGATTTTCACGGTTAGAAAAATTATTCCAGTAGCGGAAATACGTACTTAACTGATAAGCTGGAGCCACTTAGCTTGAGCTGTTTTTAAAGGAAAAATAATGGGCATCATAACAATAATAATGGTGATAATTAAACCTAATTCAAACAATGTACCTACATAAAAAAGGAAGTTACAAGATAACATAGTGCCCTTTTTCATAAAGGGACAAATTAGGGATAATCCTTACAAACTATACTGTTAATTTGTTGTTTATTCTTTTAAGTGTATTCAGTAATCATATTAATTGATATAAACACTCCCTCAATAGTTTTATTGAAACCATTGAAAGATAAAAGAGAAGAAATTATTAAATAAATTAATGTTATTTTTTCTGTTTGTCGGACCAGACAGTAGAGGGAGGTGATGTGGGCGATTTACCAAGAGATTTAGTACAGAGCATGGTGGTGACATCTGGGGGACGGTGTTGCTAGCTGAGCTAGGGGGAACCCAGCGGTGCTGCCTGGTCCTAGGGAGGAAATAGCAGAGTCAGCCATAGCTCCCTTCTAAAAGAGGGGAGGATACGCTCATTTTCAAGCCGCCATATGAAGCATGCGCATTTCCAACTACCATAGCACAATTTGCAGAAGTCTGTATCAACAACAGACATTTTCACTAAGCGAATCATAAGAATTGCAACTAAGCATAGTATCCATGAATCTTGGGATAAATAAAAGGTCAATAGACCAATATTGGAATTGTGGAAGTAAGACTCAAGCAAAGAAGGGACATTCAAGAGAAGAATGCACATCAAGAATCGAGACTTCCTCAAATTCTTCCTACAATTCACAACTCATCCTCTTTATAAAATAATCTGACGAACAGTGTGGCCTCGCTCCTTTAATGGTGTTATGCTTGAACAATCCATTATTGTCTAATTTATTTAATCCCCCACACCATTTGCTTTCGAGCTTACCTTATGTAACGGAAACTATGTGATCGTACTGAAGAACGAATAATTTGTCCATGTCTTCAAATGAAAAAAACCCAAAACAGGATTTTAAGTTATGAGAGAATATTTTTGGTTCCGTGTGTATCTGTCAAATTTTGTGAACCAACATGTCTAATAAACTACGTGTACGATTTTATTGAAATTTGGATAGTACGTCATAATTAGCCCATATCCGTATATGTTTTAACCTTACTTGTTACTCTTCCACATTCGTACAAACATACATTAATTTACATCTATATCTTCAAAAGAACTCATCTGATACCTGTACTAGCATTCGCCCTAGGAATCAGTGGCTGTATTATTATTATTCTATATACCTATTGTTATCATATTTGTTTATTGTTTATTGAGTAGGCCATTTCATTAAATATAGTACTTTATTATTTGATAAATTCAAAATGGCGGCCATATGTTGAAGTGAAAGTACCTTTCATTTTCATTTTTTCTTTAGCTACCATAAGTCTATGTACCAAATTTCAGATCTCTAGGTCCACTTGAAGCTGAGATAATAGAATGTGAATATATCCAAGATGGCGGCTATAATTCAATGTGGTGGCCAAATATCGAAATAAAAATGGCCGCACTTTTCTATTTATGGTATAATCTATCTATGTGCCAAATTTAATCTCCATGTCAATGGGAAGTAGGATAATTAGTGATCAATCAGTCAGTCAGTCAGTCACTGTCTTAGTTTTATATTATATATATACATTTGGATGGTTTATCGATAGTATGCCCGCAGAGAACCCCAGATTAATTTCAACCACCTGCCACACATTTAAATATTACTTAATTAATACTTTTATTCATGTAATATCAAAACAATTTTGATAGGTTTAAAAAAGGGGGGAAAATTAAATAAATTTGGCAATAATAGGTTGTAAAATCATAAAATTAAGCTACTTGCCCAAATAATTGGCAGTATATTTTAAAAACTGAAAATATTGTTTTAATATTTTACATGGAAAAAGTATTAGACCAGGAGATAGCGTGCAAAAAAAGTGTCTGACGAACATCAAGCTAGAATTTTGTGTATAAGTAAATCTTTTGGTGCCTTTTAAGAATCGCGGTTTGCTAAGTTTCTCTGTGGGACATAGCTTGGCAATAGGCATTTAAAGAAACCAACCGATGGAGAGCGGCCATGTCCCGCCTTTTTTCTTGGAAAATTTGATTTTCATGATCCTGGGTACGAAATTAGTTAGTAGACCAAAAATCAAGTTGATGGTAGTTTGTCACTTAATAGGGTACCTCTTTATGATTTAACAAAAATTAATTAAAATAGTCTGCCTATTAGTGTGACACTTAGCTTCCTTGCTATCAATTTCGTATAATTTAATGATTTCATGATACAATAGGTTTTTTTTTAAATTTAGTTAATTTTCCCCCAGTTTTTTTAAATGTGTCAAAATTGTTATTTATTATTTACATGACTAGGACTATCAATTTAGAAAAATTTAAAGAGAGCAATCTTCGAACTATTTTCGACAAACCATTCAAATTTCATAAAATTCAGATGAGTACTTTTAAAGATATAAGTGTGAATAAATATATGTTGTGCACATGTGGAAGAGAACCAAAAAGCGCAGAAGTTTGAAACTTATGTGGACCAGCAATGGGCTAATTATGGTTTACCATTTAAATTTAATAAAAATCGGACGAATAGTGCTTTTGATATAATGTTGGATCGAAAAAATTGAGCGACAGTCAGACACGGAACCAAAAATGTTCCCTGGTGTCTGAAACGGATTTCTATCTTAATCATTAAAACATTTATTTCACGGAACGTTCGCAAAGCTTCCGTTACCTTCGGTAAGCTCGGAAGCAGAATTTATGTCGGACACTACTCGAACTGAACTTTCACATGAACATAATCACTCTGTCTAGTAGTTTTTATTTATTTAGTTCTTTCATTTTATTATTATTGGGAAAGTATTATTATAAAATTATTATAAATTATTTTATTCGCCTAAGCGATAGGACTTAGCTGAATAATAATATATAGTGACAAATAAATTAATAATAGCAGACCAAAAAACCTAAATACTAATACATGGAGGATATTACTATTAAAATTCGACTATTCACATACTCTTACTAGTTTATATTTTTTATTATTTTAACATTTATATTGGGTTATTTACGAGTTAAAATTAAAACTAACAAATATGTTATTTACTATGAAGAATAGACTTAAAGAGTGAGGATTATTAAGTAATATTTATTTTTTGAAAATAGCTAAAAAAAAAAACTTTAGTTAAAAACCCAGAAAATGTTGATAAAAGTTATTATTAATCAGGAAATCCATGCCTGAATCATAACGCGTGCATGCGTTTTAGACATTTCAGTATAGCTCACATCTGTTATTACTTCGCTTAACACGACCGTGATCTTTAACTTTTACTCAATTAGAGCAATAAATAAAGGAAACGAGGAGCTAATGGAGATTGCAGTGGTTAAAAGGAGATTTCAAATAAATCAGTAGTTACGCGTGTTCGCAGGGTAACGTAAGAGGCTTTTAACAATAATAGCTTTGTCAAGGTCAAGATTTCATTTATTGAGTTGCAATAATAATGTCAGATCATGATTCAATTCAACTAGAACATTCTTAAATGCCTGGGAGACAGTGATAAAGTGATAAGTTGATATATCACGGATCTATTTATTATGCATTATGTATGTATATATATAGTTCTAAAATAAAAATAAAATGAAATAACCTCATAAAAAGTGAGCACAAATGATCACTGACTTAAAAGTGGGATAAAATGCTGGCAAAAGTTTTTAAAAAAGAAAGAAAAAGTTATAGTATAGGATCAAAAAGCTTATATACTTAATATTTTGAACTGTTAAAGCATCTCAACTACTCATTGACTGTAAGTAACCTAAGAAGACCAATTATCGTTCTGGGCCTGAGTGGTCCCTCGCCCAAGATGCCGGGCTGACATATAAGAATTAGTTGTAGAGTCAATTCATCAAGGAACCCTCGAGGATTAGAGACAAGGACGAATGGAGTATTTATTTCCTACGAGGTCCTAGAGAGAGGGGACGCCCCTTAAAAACACTTGAAGAACAACAACCAACAACCCTCCAGGCCTTAAGACTCCATATTGGGTAGGGGAAGGTGCAACCGAGAGTAGAAAGCTGCACTTTGCTCAAGGAAAAAACAATTCAGGACCTAAACTACTAAGAGCAATCTTACCCCAAAACCATGGACCACCTAATCAAAGGATAAATCTTTAAGAAACATTGTCCGACTACAATAAATTATCGATAAAAAGTTCACAGAGTCAAATAGTGTATTTCCGGGATTAAAAATATCCTCAGCGAATTATTGACACAAATAAATAAGTACGTAAGGAAATAGAAGTTTTAGATGATATTGCTAATTGTTATATTAAAGCAGTGTAGCTAACTTACGACAAAATAACTCTATTTCTACTCTATTTATAACTAACTACAAATACTTGTGGTTAGTATATATAATCTGTAGTATACATAGATATATTCTACAAAATATATTACTATGAAAGATTTCTGATCATTTTGATGTATAATATGTTAAGTTTACTTTTACTGTGTAATGACTAAAAATATGAATATTATGGTTAAATAACTTAAAATGGCTTCAGCTTCGGCCATTTTGAGATACTTAGGTCATTAGAAAAATGGTAATAAGTTGGGCCGTAAAAATGTCTGGAGTCTAGTTCATTAGGAGTCTTAAATATCTCGAGTACGTTTAGAGCGCTGTTTCTAAGAGAGTAAACCCTGCAAATGCTAATGATAAATATCGATCCATTGGTAAAGGGTTAAGTTAGGCCTAACTAAGGATCCTACAGGTATATACTCTTAAATTGTGATCATCTTCTGGTTAAAGTAGTCAGATTTATCAATGCCATACTTGAGAAATTACTCTCAGCCTGGCTATTGGTTGAATCTTGACGTGCAGTTAAAACCATTCTTTCAATCCAGCCGCCTCTTAATTCTTCATATTCTCCCCTACTTCTGCAAGCATTCTTCAACCTTAAAAACCGAGTATACAATTATTGAAATGGATCCGTTTATGTATATAGTTTCTTACATCAATTGGACAAATTATTTCAATTAATAATAATTTCTCATCGTTAAACTCTATTGTGGACAAAAAAAAAAAAACCCGGTCTTTTTCTTCTAGCCATCTCTTTATACACTTTGGAGAATGTACTATGTACAGGTACCTATGCAGTGGCGGTTCCAGGCCTTGCGGGGCCCTAGGCGGTAAGATATGGCGGGGCTCCCTACCCGGAAATGTTTTTTGAAAATCGCATGCTTAAAATCACTTTTTACGCTATTTAAGCTGATACTGTTAAATCTGGATTCTCCATAATATATATTTTATTTGTTATATTTTATACAACTGACATTGAAAGCTTATGTCAAACATAATGATTGAATGCAGGCATATAAATGTATATATATCAGGGTTCCCCCCCAAATTTTGAACCCCTTATTTGATTTAGGTGTCTTCGGCAAACAGTCCCATTCCTTAGCTTCACTAGATAAATGACTCGTCCTTCCCTTTTGATGATTTCTCCTGCCTCCCACTTGGGTCCTGTCCGTTGGTAGTTCCTTGCCATTACTTTATCTCCTATATTGAATGTCTTCAAAATCTGCCGAATTCTTTCCTCGCCAGCAACTGTTCTTTCGCTTGAATTTCCTTCACACATTAAGTCTAATCGCGTCCTAACTTTCCTACCAAACATTAAAGTATACGCTGATGTTCCATCGGTCTCTTCAATATTCCTTAATTGCATCAAAAGTCGTGCTAACTGTTCTTGTTTATCCCCCTTTTCATTGGTCATAGCCTTTAGATGTTTTTTTATTGTTTGTACTGCTCTTTCTGCCAATCCATTCGATTGTGGGTGGAATGGAGCTGATGTCATATGTTTTACACCGTTATTTTGGAGGAATTGTTTAAAGATGTACCCCGTGAATTGTGGCCCGTTGTCCGTAACCACAGTTGCTGGTAGGCCAAACGTTATAAATAGTCTCGTTAACACTTTTACACACCAGTGTGCCGTTGTATTTTTAGTAGGTATAACCTCAATCCATTTGGAATAAGAATCAACTGCAATAAAATAGTAAGTACCTTGAATTGGACCAGCAAAGTCTAAATGGATTCTCTCCCAAGGGCTTCCCGCTGTTGTCCACGGTGAGGGTGTCGCTTTAGGTGGGTTATTTTGTTTTTCTTTGCATGGTACACAGTCTCTAATCATATCTTCAATATCCTTATCTATATTTTTCCAATAACAATATGTTCTCGCCAATTGTTTCATTTTTGTCATTCCAATGTGTCCGTAATGTAATTCTGCCAGGATAGTCCGTCTTAATTTTTTTGGAATAAATATTCTCGAACCTTTAAAAATACATCCGTCCTGTAAAGTCATCTCATGGTCATTATAGCCAAGTCTTTTTAAAGATCCACCTCGTTTTAATTCATCCAATATTAATTTTGTTTCGTCGTCACTATTTGTTTCGTCTTCAATTGTCTTTTTGTTTATCGGCAAGGAATTAATTTGACTAATTTGGTAGAGTTCACTTTCATCTTTACTCCATTCTGATGCTGGTTTTTCTGTTGGGAACCTCGACAGGAAATCCGCATTTGCATGCAGTTTGGTATTTCTATACTGAATTTCATAATCAAAACCAGACAAGAAAAGGCTGTAGTGAAGTAAGCGTGTAGCAGATAAGGTTGGTGAGGCTGATGTTGGGTTAAATATTGATACCAAAGGCTTGTGGTCCGTGACTAGTTTGAATTTTCGGCCATAACAGTAAGGAAAAAACTTTTTTACACCCCAAAAAATAGCAAGTGCTTCCTTATCAATTTGACTATAATGTCTTTCACTTTTGGTTAGGGATCTTGACGCAAACGCTATAGGTTTTTCTTCCCCTCCCGGCAATCTATGGGATAACACTGCTCCCAGCCCAACTGGACTGGCATCCGTTGCTAACACAAGTTCTTTTTCTGGATCATAATGCGTGAGGACATTTTCGCTTGTAATTTCTTTCTTAACACGTTGGAAACTTTGTTCACACTCAGCCGTCCATACATATTTGGTGTTCTTCTGTAGTAGTCGATTAAGTGGGTTTAGCTGCGTCGCAAGGTGTGGGATGAATCTATTGTAATAATTTGCAAGGCCTAAAAATGTTCTTAACTCCTTTATATTCTCCGGTCTGGTCGCATTTATGAGGCTCTTGGTCTTCTCTTTTGATGTTTGTATGCCATTTTCATCAATTACGTGTCCTAAATATGTTACACTTTTTTGAAAAAAGTTACACTTGTCTTTATTTAGACGCAAGTTAAATATTTGTAGTTGTTTAAATACATTTTCAAGTCTTTCAAGCACTTCTTTGTCCGTTTTTCCATGCACTATGACATCATCAAAAAAATAACTGACCCCTTCCAATCCTTGAAACATTTTTTCCATGAATTTGTTCCATATTTGAGGAGCAGTCTTCACTCCAAACATGAGTCGGTGTACTCTGTATAGGCCCTTGTGAGTGCTGATAGTTTGCATTTCAGCACTCTCATCATCAAGCTTCATATGAAGGTACGCATTTGATATATCCAGGGTACAAAAGTACTTAGATCCGTTCAAAGAAGCGTAGATTTCTTCTATTCTAGGGATTGGGAATGACTCATCTTTAATAACCCTATTAAGTGTGACTTTATAATCAGCGCACAACCTTAAGCTACCATTTGGCTTTATTACTGGTACTACAGGTGTGCCCCACTCACAATAGTCAACTTTTGAAATTATGTTCTCACTTACTAATCTATCTAATTCATTTTCAATTTTGGTTCTCAAGGCAAATGGTATTGGCCTTGGTTTAAAAAAAATTGGCTTTACCCCTTCAAGTAAATGAAAATGCCCCTTAAAATTTGGAATTTCTCCGATCCCTTTAATAAAAATACTTTTGTAAGTTTCGAACAATTTATTCAATTTAAACGTAACGTTTGAGTGAACCTGTCTAATATTGGAAAACTTTAGATTTGCTTGACGTATCCACTCTCTGCCGAATATTGGGTCTACGTTGGCATCTATTACGTAAAGCTTACCCAAGAAATTTGTCACGTTGTGGCTAACTTGTACATATGCCACACCAATTGGTTTAATCAATTCCCCCGTGTATGTTTTCATTATAACATCCGTTGGTTGAATTTCCGATAAAATGTTTAATGATTTGAAATCCTGTTTTGATATTGAACTCAACGCGGCTCCTGTGTCAATTTCCATAATGAATTTTTTGTTTTCTATTTTAATATTTATCGTAAATTTGTCAGATGTCCGTGACTTCAGCGAATACATCTCATACTGATTTTTAGTATCATCTTCATTGTTTTCCTCTTCGTTGTTTATATTCATGCTCTTGATTTCGGCCTTCTTCTTGTAGCAAGCTCGTTCAATATGGCCTTCAATTTTGCAAAAGTTACAAATTTTTGTTTTCATTGGGCAATCGTGGGCCTTGTGAGAGGAACTCGTGCATCGGAAACATTTACCTCGTAGTTGTTGAAATTTGTGTGTCATTGTTGCCTTTCTGTTTTTGTTTATAGGTGTTATTGATGTATTTCCAGCGTTCGTTCTGTTTTTTATTTGTAAAACTGACTCGCTAGAACCCCTACTCGTTTCCATCACACCATTGTCAATCTTTGCTAATTCAATAGCTGTTGCCATATTCACTAAACTATCAAACGTCACCTTTTCTTCTTTTTCTTGCAGCATTCTAGTTCGAATATCAGCATCCTTGAGTCCTCTAATAAATTGTATTTTTAATAGGAGTCCCGTTACTGACCTTTTACACGAACACTCAAACTTGCAGTTCGCTGTCGCTTTCCTTAGCTCTGTTGCAAACTCCGTCACTGTCTCATGCTCTTTTTGTTCTCGTGTTATGAATCTGTGTTGCAGAATCCATGTGTTTGGTTGAGGATCTAAATTTTCTCGCAGAATATTTACCAGCTCTAAGTAAGTTTTAGTTGTAGGTATGTCTGGGGTACATAAGTCGTAAAGTCTTTGGTGTAATTTCGGTGTCAATGTATGAAGAAAGATATCCCGTGAAGATTCAGGTAAAAGATTGCGCAATTTCAGATAATGCTCAAATCTGTTAATGAAGTTGCTAAATGTCTCTTCTTCTTGATATGGTGTAAAGGTAATGCTTGGTGGTATGGTCCTTATTCTGGATTGGTTTTGCTCTTCTGTCCCGATTCTCGAATTTGTTTGTTTTGGTGTCAGTAATGAATGAATTAGTGATTTTAAATTGTAATAATTGTCTTCTATTTCTTCATTCTTTGCCATATCTTCTCCAGGCACTTTGTCTTCCTCAAATAGCCCCTCCATTTCATCTTGAGTGCTGAGGAACTTCTGCCACTGCTGCTCTAACGCCACGTCCCTGACTTTGATGTCGTTCTCTGAAAAAGTCTTGGTCTGTTTAAAGTAGTTAGTAAGTCTTGTAATGTATGATTTAAATGATGTACGTGTGCGCTTGAGGTATTTGTATCGCTCGTTCCAGCCCCCCTGACTTCCACTGCCTTCTTGCGTTTGTTCTTTTTCTTTACTCGTCGCCATTGTTAAATCTGGATTCTCCATAATATATATTTTATTTGTTATATTTTATACAACTGACATTGAAAGCTTATGTCAAACATAATGATTGAATGCAGGCATATAAATGTATATATATCAGATACCATGCCTACACTGTTGTTATTTTAGGAAAATTCTTTCTTTATCATGCCACATTAACATTAAAAAATAAAGCAGATAAAAACACCCCCTTGCTCTTGCTCATGGACATACTTTTGCTTTTTACTATTAATAAAATCCCGACAATTACTTGCCAGCAAGTTACTAAAAAGGGGTTCTTAGGCAACAGAACTTCATAAATAGAACATTGTTTTTTTATTTTTTTTTTTAACTAAAATATGTACAAAAAAATGCAATTTTGATAAGCAAGGTGTGCATATATACATTATATCCTTTGTCCTTTAGTATATTAGGTGTGCACTTATTTGGATCTTTTAAGGGTAAAATGGCCGCCATTTTGGAAACGCCAAATACATTTGAGAACCGAATTTCAATACCTTTAAAATGATACCCAACTTCAAATTTTCGAAAAATAAAAATGTTAGGTCTCCATAGTTACGGCCACCTAAAATTTCTAAAATATGACTTCTTTATATCAACTGCTAGAAATATCATTGGACCACAGAGATGCATATTTTCCTTATTTTTAGGAACGGTCCTAATGGAGTAAAGGGGGGACATTTACTTTGCGTTTTTAAAAAACTTTTGGGGGTAAAATGGCCGCCATTTTATAAAATCGATATGTCTTTGTGAACCAAATTTCAATACCTTTAAAATGATACCCAACTTAAAAATTACAAAAAATAAAAAAGATTGCGATCAATTCGCAATTGATCGCTAATCGCAGAAATTTTGATTGGTTATGTTCGCAATATTTTTTTATTTTTGGGCAAAAAAAGTTTAACTTGTATACCAAATTTCAAATCTGTAGCTTTAGTAGCTCGGGAGATATATTCCAAGATGTGACGGACGGACGAACTACCAAAAGCATAAGAGTTTCTAGGATGACCTCGAAACCCTAAAAATAACTATGTTGATACTCTTTTTTAATCCAGTTTGTATATTATGTAAGTACCTTCTTATAATATAATGCATTTAACTAGTTGTAACTTTCTATTCTTTTATTTCAAATTGCTGTGCATTTGAAATTTGAAAAGAACGTCCAAAGCCATTGAAATTTATATTTATTTGAAGTTAAAACAGCTAGGAAAGTTAGGAAGTGTAACAAACGAGTTAAGCTTTGCTACAACTAATAATTTCGGAATTTGTTTTTTCCGTTAAGACAGGTTTCCGTGTTTAACACAGTACGTTTTAGTCAGGTTTTACTGTTTTATATTTTTAAATTAATAAAATAATTAACAAATAATAACACAGATTTTAATTTTTGTAATTCGAAAGTACAAAATTTGAGAAAAATCCCCCGGAAGCGCGGGGACCGGGCGGTCGTCCGGTTTGCCCGAGCCTGGCGCCGCGGCGCCACTGTATCTATGAACTTGAACGAGTATCCTTAAATTAAAAAATATTCTGAATGTATTTCTATTTCAATCAACTTGTTACAGGATTTAAAGAAACTATTTTTCCATGCTTTATTTTATAATTGTTATTTGTGCAACTAGTGCGCAAAGTGGCACTTTGCTGCACTCGAGAGAAATATTTACGCACGAGCCGCAGGCGAGGGCGGAAAGGTTTCTCAAGTGCAGGAAAGACACTTTCAGCTCGAGTTGCACATTCAATTTTTCCTATAGTTTTTAATCTGTAAATAAAATATAAATAGTCCAGGCAAATAAGGAATAATAGGGGAGATAAATTATGAAGTTTCGCAACTTTGTGAAAACACTCTTAAGGGGTGGAGTAGTACGAAACAGTTAAGTTCCTCCCTCTTGGGAGGGCGCGTCCCCACCTCCCCCTCCTTAAAGTTCGAAATTTACTTTTTTTCAGTTTATACGCAATACGGCTTATTCTTTTGAAAAAAGTTTTATTAGCAAAAATATTTTTCACATAATTCTGCACAAAAAAGATCCTATGCATGTTTGAAGTGAGACAAACCGTTTTCGAGATTTTGTAGTATGAAAAAGATAAACTTGTTTATGCAAAATGGATTGTAATCCATTTTGCAAACCAACATTATTTAATTAAAAACTCTACCCATTTTTATGAAATTTGGATGGTCGGTCATAATTAGCCAATTGATGGTCCCATATAAGTTTCAACCTTCCATGCCCATTTTTTGGAACGAAGTTCCTTCTGGCACGTTCTAGAGCCCGGGAGTGAATCCGAAAAAAACGACCAAAATCACCGTCACAAAATAACCGTCACAAAATAACCGTCACAAAATCACCGTCACAAAATCACCGTCACAAAATCACCGTCACAAAATCAACGTCACGCAAAATCCGTCACGAAATCTACCGATGGGGATAACTTGTGTAAAAGTTGACCGACTTAGTTGAAATTTGGTACACATGTTCATTTTGCCAATGTTAGGGACAAGTTCGTTGGACAACGTTATCCGCCCAAGCGTTCGCAACGCTCGCGTAAACGTAAGCTTCGAATTTAAAATTGGAATTTTTGGACGGGAAAAAGTTCTAACTTCATCTATTTAATGAGAAACTTTTATAAATAATTTTTTTTAGTAAAACGAACACCGAAACTACTATGAAGTGATAAAGATCGCTAAATTTATTAAAGCGGACCAAGCCGATTAAAATAAAGAAAACAACGTTTTTACCGATATCTTACGTTCTAACGTAAAGATTTAAATGAAACTTTGTATACATCACCTACAGTACAATTGAAACAAGCATGTAACATTTCAACCTGATACAAGCAGAAGTTTTTGTGAGTTAATGATTTATATTTTTTATTTTAATATTTAATTGGAGTAATATGCCGACGGGGCCTGGGAGGACATTCCTTTTTTCTCAATATACAATACATTATTTATTGAAAGACGCTCGCTTCAAAGATAATAAAAAGATTTTCATTTAATTTTGCCTTAACTCTGCTAGTACAAATAGTTAGTTACTTTTAATTTTGTCTCTTTTCTAACTCCACCATGTATACGTAGTAATTACAGCGATTTTATAATTTATATTTAATGAAAAGCGTAAGGAACTTCGTTCCTACCAGGTTTCCCACGACACCACACTTTTTGTATTTTTTATCTTCCACATACATTTATTTACACCTATATCTTCAAAAATACTCAACTGATTATTATGAAATTTGAATGGTTTGTTGAAAGTAGCCAGCAGATAGCTCCAAATAAATTTCGACCGTCTGCCCTCTTTACATTTGTTAAATTGGTTCCCTGTCTGTCTGTCTGTCGATCAATGTTTTGCCTACCAATTATGAATTAAAGTACCAAGTTAGCAAAATGTAAAGAGCGCAGACAGTTAAAATTCATTTGGGGCTACCCGCAGGCTACTTTCGACAAACCCACCAAATTTCATAATACATAATCAGTTGAGTTGGTACTTCAGAAGAAATACGTGTAAATAAATGTATGTTTGTGTGCATGTGGAAGAGAAACAAATGAGCGCAGAAGGCTGTAACTTATATGGGACCAACAATGAGCTAATTATGACCTATCATACAAATTTCATGAAATTCGGACGTGTAGTTTTGAAGATATGTTGGTTCGCAAAATGGATTGTTTATCTTTTTCATACTACAAAGTCTCGAAAACGGTTTGTCTCACTTTAAACATGCATAGGATTTTTTTTGTGCAGAATTATGTGAAAAATATTTTTGGTAATAACACTTTATTCAAAAAATAAACCTTATTGCGTATAAACTTAAAACAAGTAAATTTCGAATATTAAGGAGGGGGGAGGAGGGACGCGCTCTCCCAAGAGGAGGGAACTTTACTGTTTCTTAATACTAAACCCCTTAAGAGTGTTTTCACAAAGTTTCATAACTTTATAAATTATTTACCTCATTTGCTGTTTTTTCTAGTAATTTGCTTGGACTAAAAATAATAAATTAGAACAAGGTTTTACAATATCAACTAAACCAGCGGTTCTGTTTATAGCCAGTGTTACCTATTTGGCTTATTCAGCAAGCCTGACCAAGCGCTGTTATTATTTTTCATCATAACACTTACTTATCACATTTGATTCTTTTTTTTAGATTGTCTATTTTTACTTTTTTATATTTTAACATTTTTGTATTTGATATATAGTGTTTAAATCATGTAGTTAGTTAAAATATAATCATTAGTTGTCATTTTTACTATTATTATAATTTGAATTATTTAATCTTTGCTTAGATTTAAGTTCTTTATGTTGAAACACTGGAGTGCGGTAAAGTAGTAAGTGCAGGAATCTGTCGTATTATTGCGTACTATTTTGAGTGCGAAATCAACCACTTTATCGCTCAACTGTAGGAAAACAGCTTTCTGCTTCTTCACTCTTTAAAGCTACTAATAATAATTCCGAAAATATGTAAACTATTGCTTCCGAGCTTACCGAAGGTAACGGAAGCTATGTGATCGTTCTGAAGAACGAAAATCTTTTATAACTCCGATTTCAAAAATTCCAAGACAGAAATCCGTTTCAGACATCAGGGAACATTTTTGGTTCCGTGTCTGTCTGTCGGTCTGTCGCTCAATTTTTGCGAACCACCATATCATAAAAACTACTGGTCCGATTTTAATTAAATTTAGTTAGTAGGTATTATACTTAGCCCATTGTTGGTCCCATATAAATTTCAACCTTCTGCGCTTATTAGTTAATCTTTCACATGCTCACAAACATACATTTATTTACAGCTATATCTTTAAAAATAATCATCTGATTTTTATGAAATTTTTATGGTTTGTCGAAAGTAACCTGCAGATAGCACCTGCCTAATTTCAACCGTCTGCGCACTTTAAATCGTGCTAAATTAATATGTCTATATACTATAAATCCGCATGGCTAACTGACTCACTGACTGATATGAATGTTTACCCACTTTCAGAAGAGCTAGATACTTGTGGTTTGCGCCATTCGACGCGCAACGTCCACATTGTGAACCAAAATAATTATACAAAGTTCACTTTTCCCTCTCCTTCCCCCCTTAAAAAAAAAAAAAATGGCCGACTTGATATTTAAGCTGTATTGGGGACTTATTGCGGCTAAGCGGCAAGTCGTATTGGAAAACGGATAGCACCAGCGGTATCTGATTTTAAAAGGTCTACAACTTTGGTCCTATGACTTTTTGTCGTATCATCATCGGTTGTACCTTACATGGTGATAATTTTGGTATTTTTTTGGTTTTGTTTTTTTCCTTTTTGTCTTAGAATGCCCATAGTTTCTATAATAGTTGACCGATTTTATTTCTGATTGAGGCACTTGAATCTTACACTAATGATCTTTAAATTGATTATATTTTATTTCATTAGTTCATCATATTTGCTGAGAACATGAGAGTAAACTTATTCCCGTGTGCCGTGTCACGTGACCACTTTTTTTGGTTTTTAATATTGTGTCGTATATCATTTGAAAGGCCTTGATATGTACATTAAAGCTATTACATTGGTTTATTATTAAAAAAAATTGTACACGTACTTTTGTACCGATTTTTAATTTTGTTGTAGGTTAGAGGGTTTAAATAATATTTTTTTATTAGGTTTTTTATTTATATTTATTTACTAGTTTAATCAATGCCCTTTTGTATTGTTTGTTTTTAGAAAATATAATTTTGGTACCTCAAAGTACAGGGGTACAAATGTCAAAGTTAATCTTTTATAATATGATGTATATCGTTGAAAAGCTCTTGCATAGTAGATTAAATTTTGTTACGTTCTATTTTGTGTTATTTCTAGTTGTGAGCGGGTAAAATTAAAAAAAATGTACCAATTTTTTTTTTTTTTTTTTAGACAATAATGGTTTGTTAAAGCATAAAATCAATAACGTACGTGAATACGATGCAAGGAAGCTATGTGCCACACTAATTGGCAGTCTATTTTTTCATGGGTCATATTACTATAGGTTCTTTTATAGAACTATACTAATATATGAGTATATAGTATATAGTACTAAAATTTTACTCTTGAACTATATTATGATGAAAGAAGGCTTTTAAAAATAATTCTCTACCTCTTTGAAAGGTTTTGCTCTTATCATTTGATATACTTAGTTATAAATAACTTTGGTCAATAGAGAATCAAATGACTATTATTTAACAAGCATCACTTAAAAACAAAAGTAAATAAATAAAAGAATAAGACAAACAATAAGATATTTGTACATATTAAATAGTTTTTATCTACGATTGATACGAAATATAAACATTGTATCCCTGTTTAGATGAGTAGAAAGTGATTCTTTACGTACTTGTATTCATTGCGCATGCGCGTCTCATAGTTCTGTAGAATTCCTCTTCTTTACCACCCTAGGGCGGTAAAAAAGAGGAATTCTTCAGCTTTACGCACGATTAGCGAGTTTGTTTACATTTAACAAAACTAATTTGCTGTTCTTTTATTAAAGTAACTGTTTATATCGAGTTTTTAGTGAAAAACAATGAGTGAATCAAGTGACTTTGACGAAAATGTGGAGAATAATTCTCCTCCAGAAATAATTAATTCGGCAAAAAATACAACTCAAGAATTAATGCCAACTTTATCAAGAGAGAGATAAGAACTTACATATAGCAAGTTTATTTTTTTTCTGTATTTATTATTTAAATCTAACAATCGTAGATAAAGTACGGTACGCAACTCGAGCGAAAACGGAATTTTGCATTGCTCGTGTGGTTTTACACCCTCGCTGTCGCTCGGGTGCCAACTCCACACTCGCATGCAAAATGCTACTTTCCGCACTCGACGCGTAATGTACTATTAACGATTATTTATCGAAGAGTTGAAGTTAGTTCTCTGGTGGCAGTCAGTCAACTTGTTTCTCGTAGTCTTGTTTTTTCAGCGTAAAGAGTTTTGATAGAATTCGTACTTTAAAAGTCTTTAGATCCTATTATAAGCTGATATTGTATTTATTAAGAATTGGTTTAGATCCTATATAAGCTGATATTGTATTTATTAAGAATTGGAAAGTATCGACTGTGAAATAATTAAATAATACTTTATGGATAGCGAGGATCAGTCAAAATTAAAAAAAAATATTTTAGTTGGTAAACTAAAATATTGTGTTTTTTTACTTTTGACTGATCCTCACTATCCATAAAATATTATTGTATTTTTTTAAATAATGGAGATATAAGATATAAACAAGTGATTGATTGTTAAACTAAAGTATTCTGTTATTTAATTCGGCCAAAGGCTCTGTAATCTTTATGAAGATGGATTAAGCAAGTAGTTAAATCAACTTATCAAGTAATAGATTAATAATTGTAAATCTGTCTTAAAATTAAGTGGTAATGTCTGCTATTCAAGGGGGTATGACAGTCTAATCACCGCAAACTTTCTTATAATTTTATGAAACCTACTAACACTTCGCTTCAATAGTAGCTTACACCAAACTTTAATAATTATAAATGTGCACTAATATTTTTCTCTCTTTTGTTTCATAGGTTTTAAGGATTGGAAGCGGGATGGGTAGGGAAGTACAGAATGGAGGAGCACTGAAGCCGAGCGGCAACCACCCCCACAGGCACTCAGGCCCTGACTAAGGGGGTAGTTTCCACCCCTCTTCAGGACCTCTTTGAACAAGAAAACAATAATGGCCGTCCCCTTCCCTCCATCTGTCATTGCCAGGAGCAACCCACCCCGATTGATTCATGGCCGACCCCCACTAAAACCTAACGCTAGAAATAATTTAAGCAAAAATATTTCCATCGCCCTGACTCTGACTGAAACCTTTCTCCGTCGGGATAAACGACCTGTTTTTCGGCTCCTTCCTTAATATATTTCCTTCCTTAAACTTTTCCATTTATAAACACAAATTACAAAATTAATATAAAACCTGACGTGGCATTCCACAACGTAACTCTAAATCACATCAATGGCTGAAAATGGTTTTCATCAAAATTATCCATATAAGAATATGTATATTACAATGAAATAAAGTATTTAAGTACATTGATCCCTTGAGATATTATCTACTCTGGGAAGGGAAGTAACCAAATTAAAAAATGCAGGTAAGTGCAATATTGATATTGAAGCTTAAACTTTAAGTAAGTAGAATTATAGATAGGTAGCGTTCAGTCATTTACTCAAAAGGAATAATACATTGGTAAACAGTAAACACTGACTTTTCCAGTATTAAAAAGAGAACGAAAATATAATCACGTTTCATGAACCTTATAATAATATTTTAATCGTGGAAAAGGTTAATACGAGCGAATAATAATATTTAATATCATTCCATGGGCTCAAAACAAATAAAATAGCTCAAATAAAAATAACTTAAATAATAATTATGATAATGAAAATAAATGTATTAATTAGAGTAAGTCTAAAAGTAAGACAGAGAGATTTTATAGTTTGTAAAAGTATTAAAATTAATGAAAAAAGTTATAAAGGCAATTAGAGTAACTAAAGTTCACACTTTGTCAAACTTTACACCGAATGTTAAACAGCCTCATATGCCTATTATTCTTGTTTATTTTACCACTATGGAACTTCCTAGTTCTATTTAATAGTTTAAGGCCAATTATTTTAACTCCTAGTAAGACAAGAACCGAACGAAATTAAACGGGACGCTTCGCTGGACGCAATTATGTTTTCTGTTTCAGTCTAATGGCCTGATGTTTGTAGCATTGTTTGTCCTGAAGCATTGTTTTAGAATTGCGCGAACCGTTTCATATCGATGGAACTAAACCAGCTGGTATTGGGGCTGGCAATACTAGCACCTGGGTACAACCTCTTCCTTCCACGTAAAACCAGACTTGAATAACAGCTGCGGCTGCGGCTGCAGAGGAAAATCCTTCGTTTTTTACCTCTATATAGCTTAGTAAGTTAAAAACAAGTTCACTTCATCCATAATACTAAACCTTAGTCAAAAATTATTTTTTAAATTTATTTATTTAATACTTTATTGATAAAATAAAAACTAATGATTCGAATGAAGTTTATATTTAAATATCAAAAGCTAATGAAGTGTTTACTGATTTCAAACACTTTTATCAGTCATTAATAGACAGACACTACAAATAATAAAATTTATTTTAATACAGTATGACTAAATTCTACCGAAATTTAGGCAAGGCAGGAACTTACTAATAATAATTTTCAGGAAAGACCCTAGATTTTAGATAACTATGACAGCGTGGGTATAATAGTATGTTTATGAAAAAAATAATTAAAAACCACAACTTATAAATAATACAATAACTCTAGATTTTTATGAATTATTGTTTCTTGAGACTCGTTTACAATTCAACAGTAAAATGAACTAACGTTATCTTTAAGAAAACCCTGTAAGAGTGCAAGAGATTTTTTTTATAAACATGCGCAGTTAACGGTTGAATGGGCTAGGTATACAAGTGTTGGATACAAAAAAAGACGAAAAAAAACTTTCAATTTTCTTAAAAGTAATTATTTGTCTTGTAAGGTCATGCGAGAGTCAGGATGAGGGTATTTTTAAAAGAAAAAATAAAAGATCGGGGCTCAAAAGAGAAGGTCCCGTTAGAAGGCAATAAATCACCCTAGGCAGAGCGTGCAACGCCGCACAGGCCTAATTGCACAAGAACTCTACTGATAGGTCAAGCGAAAAAAAAAAAAACGATCGGGCCATAGCAGGACAATAATGTATAAAAAAACAAAAAAAAAACTAAGACTCAAGACTACGCGAAAGACCCAAATATAACATTTTAAGTTAGTTTTAGGGCCTGAGATTACAGTTTAAAAGATCTAAAAAAATATATATATATATTGATTTAAATTAATAAATAAATAATAATAATTACAAGATAAAAAGAACTTTTTATATACTACGTTTTTAAATTTTCTGTTAAAAATCATAAATTTGAAACCCGTCAAAATGAAGATCGTAAATATGGGTCATGTCAAAACAAATAAAATAACTTGCGGATGTTTTCCGAACTAACTTTCCATAAAGCAAAATTTGCTGAAAACGAATTAAATTTTGCTGAAATATGGCTAAAAGTATTAAAATAATGCATTGTCATCGTGTTCTGAGCTATTCTAAAAGTTTCAAAAGTCTAAGTACTCGGGAAATTAGTTACAAATCGATTGCAAGATTTGTACTGGACACCCCCACAAACAAAGAAGAAAGCAAGCTAATAAAAACGTAGTAAAAAAAGAAGGAATTAGGAGTTTGTAGTTTATTAGTTTATTTGATTTAGTTCTGGAAACTTCAGTTTACATTAATACAGTATAATATATAAATTGATCAGTTTATCGTTAGAGTACCTAATATTTCTTTTCAAGTTTTCATTCTGGGGGACAGAAGAAATTTCTGTCACGCAAAAAACTACATGAAAAATGTGACGCTTTTAAATATTGTGCCAGGAAGTTAGGAGTTAACAGGAGGTCGATAGGTTTCCATTTATAGTACAATATCTTGACGATAGGTGGGCGGGGCTGAAGTTCCAATAAACGACATGCAAAATGTGACGCTTTTAAATATCGTGCCAGGAAGTTAAAATATAATAGGGGGTATATTGGTTTTTTCTTGTATTCATCGTAGTATATTTCGCTGATAGAAGTGCTGAAGTTTACTTTCTAAATTTTATTTAAAATGATATCAAAGCTCCTAGCGGACCAAGTGGGAATCAAAATAGATTATTGCTTCATAATTTCAGACCTTAAGATCCATTTACTATATCAAATAGAAAATGTATACTGATTTCCTTCATTTCGTGGAAAAACATTGAAACGTCGATGTGTGGATTCAATCCCCAAAAACAAATCCTTGATTTAATATTTTTCCATGAAATGGATAAAATTAGTTTTTTTATTTTAGTTTTGTAAAAAAGTTAAGGATAATTTAAGGATCTGAGGAAGAATCGCCAGAGTCCACTTTTAGGTAAATATGAGACAATCAGTAGCGCACCCAGAATTTTGTTTTGGGAGGGGCACAGATTAAATAAAAGGGGGGGGGGGGGGCGTAATGTGGGCTTAGCATAATCACAGATAATTAAGAAGTCTGGGTTTCTTTGTTCTTAAATTACTTCATATCAAGGGCGGATCCAGCCAAGTTTTAATGGGGGCTGGGCTCTCTTTTAGGGGGGTCTGGGGGTCCTCCCCCGGGAAAAATTTTATAGTTTACGTTATTTGAAAACGTCTTTTTAGCCTATTCTAAGAGTATCTAAAATGTTATTTTTATACAAATAAATATAAGATTTTTATGAACGGGACATGAAGACCGAGGTATTTTATTTAAAAAAATTATATACGAATAATATTTTATTATTAAAAGTTGTACATTATATAATAGATTAATGTTTTATTTTAGTAGCCAGTTAAACAAATTGGCACATTTTAAAAATATTTTAGTTACGTGAATTAACAAAAAAAATAATAAGTACGCCAAATGTTTTGAGTTCAACAGAAATTAGCTGATAGTATTAGGTTAAAAATAATAATTAATATAAAAATGCCATTTTTTAAAACTGGTCTTATTTTCAACTTTTTTTTTTTTTTTTTTTTTTTTTTTTGGTTTCTGTATTCTTCACCTTAGTTGTATCTATGTGCAAAATGTGGGGAAGATTAAACGACGGTAAGTGGTTCAAAATTGGGGTAATAGGTGTGCGATGAAACTTAAAAAGCAAATAAATTTGACGCCAATTTTTGTTTTTGTTTCTGTATTCTTTACCTTAGTTGTATCTATGTGCCAAATTTGGGGAAGATTAAATGACGAGAAGTGGTTCAAAATTAGGGTAATAGGTGTGCGATGAAACTTAAAAAGCAAATAAATTTGACGCCATTTTGTTTTTGTTTTTATTTTTTTTGGTTTCTGTATCCTTTACCTTAGTTGTGTCTATGTGCAAAATTTGGGGAAGATTGAATCACGGGAAGTGGTTCAAAATTGGGGAAACGGAAATGTGCGATGAAACATACAAAGCAAAGTAATATAAGACCAGTAAAAATAGTAGGGTATCTAACAGTCCAGAGTCTTCCTTGCCTTAGATCGGGGGTATCTGCAACTTTTAAAATCGTATTCTACAATTGAACCCGTTTCTAAATTAATTAATATTAATTATTCGATAATTAAAAACTATTAAAATGACTACTACTAACTATTTTAATAACATTTAATTAATATATTAAAGTAAAACTGTAGATTAAAATAAGAACCCTTTAAACAAGAAAATATTTAATTAAAAACTTGATTTAAAAATGTTATATTGTAACCTTTCATTCAAAATAAACAGGGGGGGGGGGGGGGGGGGGGGAGGATACGTCTTTTTAAACACAAAACAAAATGTGTCGGGCAAAACTAGGTATATAATTACTTATTTTTTTTACATTCATAGCACTATTACTTTAAAATGTGCTGCGGAAATGCATACTTAAATTTCAGGTCTTTGGCTTTGGGGGGGGGGGGGGGGCATGTGCCCCCTGTGCCAACATTGAATCAAAATGACCGATTGGAAAATTTTTTTACACAAGCAACTTAAAAACTAAAAAATTGTTTCCGAAGATATCGCATTTTCCAAATAATGGCCGCCATATTAAATCAAGATGGAAGATCAAAACGATTCTTAGCGAAAACCTAGGGGGTATGAGGAACCAATCAAATAAAATGGTTTCGGAAATATCGTGATGAGTATGTCAGCCCAGTGACATTTGGATTTCATATACATAATATTTAAATTATTTCTGTGTTAACTTATACCTTAAAAAAAATCCACGTTCATAAATTAATAAATAATGGTTTTTATAATGCACCGATATTGTAAAATTAATAAATATTTCCTAACTGCTATAGAATGGCAAAGTTTCAAATTCATTTTTCTCAAAAACTGATATCATGGGCTCTTGTTGGGTGCTTCATCCTCTTGGCCCTTCAATTATAAATTATAATAAGATAATTAAATGGAGAGATTTGTTATGGCAGTGAAACTATCTTATATTTTTTTAGTTTTATTAAGTAAAAAGGAAAATAAATGTGTGTCAACTAATGGGTGCAAATTTATAGAAAGATAAAAAAATTCTGCTACAATTAGAAACAAAACAATTTTTAAGTATTGCTTTTATTTTTTAAAAAAAATAAATAAAAGAGATACCTGCAATTAAGTGCAGGAAAAATAGAGCAGCTGCTCCAGGTGAAGAAACGATATTATTATAGCCCTAGCTTTAGAGTAGAAAAATAAATCATATCATTTTTGAGTCGATAAAATTATAGTTTGAGTTTTACCCCAGGAAGGATACATTTTTTTACCCTGCTGACTAAACGGTGTAATATATTGCTCTATTAGCTAAAAGGACGAGCTATAATTATTGGTTTATGACAAGCCCTGTATTCAATTAGTTAGATGTTTAGAAGCCAGAGCTATTTTTCCTTTAAATTGTAGTAGTATATTATCAGATAATGGACCAATACGCTATATGCTTAAGCCTAACATTAATCAATGGATTTTTCCTCTTTTCAAAGGACACTCGAAACTCCAAACCCAATAAGTTCACTACAGTCTTCGACTAGTACGTCTTGTACGGTTTTCTGAGGATCAAGAATGTTTTCTTATCTACTACACCTAATATAAGTGGAAAAATCTGATAAGAAAGCAATATCTTGCTTCTTTCTTGGCATTTCCATTTTCATCTTTAACAGAATCTAAACATTGTAACCAAAATTTGCTTAATTTTGGTTTTATTAGTAGGCCAAATCAGTGGATAAAGGCCGTTAGGCTTAATGTGATTCACTTTAATAATATAATGGACAAGCTTAAAAATGCACTATTTGTTTAAATTATCATAATATATAAACTTTGGATGCAAATGAGCCAAAAACTATTTCACTAATTAAGGAAACAAAAAATTGATTGAATGAAATGTTAATGGAATTAAAATTATTGGCACTCATATTTTTGGAGTCTTAAAAATGGCTCTAGAATTTCTTTGAGGTTGTAGAAGGTATGATGGGCATTTCAAAATACATAATTGCAATAATCATTTGCATCACACAGGGAAATTTCTCTATGTAAGTTATTGCTCTCTTCTAGCGATTCATTCTTTAACCCATGGTCTATGGTAGATCGAACGTTTGGATCCACAAAATAGTAATATGGCTACACATGGCTTTTCTCTATTCACTGACCAATAAAAATAAAAACTGACTGAATATCCCACACCATTTCTCGAGGCAAACGAACATAGAACATATTTTTGATACCATAACTTTCGATCAAACGTAAACTTTGGGTTAAATATTGATTAGAGTGTTGTATTGCAATATTCATATAAGGATTGACAATAATATTGACATATCTGACCGGAAAATCAACATTTTTCGCCATCTTGAATCCAGTTTGTTGAGTCAGCAAAGTTGAAAAAATCTTAAAAATCGAGAAGTGGTCCGATCGAGTTTTCTTTGTACATATTAGATTAACTTTGAATTTTATTTATTTTAGGAAGTGTATTCCTTATAACTGTTATGTTTTATAGAAAATTGTAGCTACCTTATAAGTATACCTTTTTCAAGCATATTTCAAAAGTAATGAAATGGGCCAGTTTTTAAGCTCTTCAGACTTCAATGGTGACTATGGTATTAACAACGTTATGGTGGTTTTCAAAATCACTCAATTGTTTAAACTACTCTAATTTCACATTGTAAATGAGTGCAAGTTCCATTTTAAATGTAATACGTGGGTTATATATATATATATATATATATATATATATATATATATATATATATATATATATATATATATATATATATATATTATATATATATATATATATATATATATATATATATATATATATATATATATATATATATATATATAGGTGAAGTAAAATTAAATTTATTACCTCCGCAATTTAATAATAAGACGTCAAGTTGTCAAACTTGACCCTACGTTTTCATTCCAGAGTCTGAATTTTTGTTTCCTTTCTTTTCTGTGATAGTTTAGACTATAGGTACGCTGATTTAATTAATTTAAAATATAATATACATACTTATAAGTATAAAAAAAAAAAAAACTTCTTTCGACAATACACAAATTTATGTTATCACAATGTCACATTAAAAAAAAAAAAAAAAAATGTATATTAATATCATGATTAAGGGGAAAAAAAAATGCAGACCGTGCATGACATAAAAACACCATTAAGTATAACCATTAAACATGTGTTGTAAGAAAAGGACCATGCAAAAAAAAGTTTTGGAAAACAAATGTTCGACCTTTTATTGTATTGTACCTGGTATTCCATAAGTAAATTGGATTCTTTACCTTATACTTATATAAACCAAGGTACAAGCTAAAACGTAACTCTGGCATAACAGTCAAAAGTGTAACACAACTAAAAGGCAATTGTATCTCTCTGCAATTATTACTAGTGAAAGTTTAACGCAGGCCCCTAACATGACCTTGTCGGTTATTTATAATAGGTCAGTGATGCAATGTGCCCAAATGTCAAACAAGTAAATACACCATTGAAGGACAACAGTTATTAGAGCAATAAACTATTCAGGTCGTTAAAATGACTCAATAGACCCGCAATTTTGTTTTCAGGTATAAAAAAAAGTTATATGAAAGCGAAGGGAATTAGGTTAGCAATACAATAAAAATGTTTATACTATAGTATGTTTTAAAAAGTACTATAAAGTTTTTTAGTACAGGTAATAAGTTGGTCCCTTCGAAAAATGATCAGGTGCATTCAGTCATCTAGGTACCTCAGTAACGACAACAGTTCAAATCAAGGAAACGACCAGCTGGTGGTAAACAACTTTTTGTAAGTATGCTTATATTTTCCCGCGATGAGTATAAAATTTTCCCCGTTTTGATGATAAAGTAAAATTACATTGATAATAGCCATAAAAAAAAACAGCTTTTGATAGATACTTCATTAGTGCCGGAGAAGTTTCAAAATAGGGAGGAGAAAAAAGAGTTGACAAAACTCACGTTCAAATTTCTTCTCCTTATCCATGCATTGTTGTCGCACTGATGATGATATTTGGTTGGAAACCGACTCTTATTAAAATGTACTTTTATTATTGGACTATCAATATAGGTAACGTGGTTGCTTTTTCTCCTAATTTTGCCATTTATTCAACTACTCTTCATTCCCTTAAAACACTTTAGACTCTTTTATGCCTTTGCTATCTCTATACATTTTTTTGGCTCGACATTGTTTGTTTTGCCAATTTATAAATCTATTAGTGATGAAATTAAAATAAATTATTAATTTATTTACATAATTGAATCTTACATTTCACAAAAACGCCTAATATTTTGAGGATTCTCCCCACAATCTCTTGAAAATATCCCTTGCAATCCACAATTAAAAGAGGTCAAAAGTTTATCTACTTGCGTCTGGTACTCAAAGAATTCATCTTTTGAATTTATACATTTAACACTAAATTATTTACTCACCAAAGAAATGGTTTGATTGTTTTATTTATCCTCAAAATGCAGATGTGATAAATAGTTTCTTTAAATATTATAAATAATAATTATCCTAGTTTGATAGTATATGCTAAAGAAAATAGCTCTCTTAGTTCCATTTAAATTAAAGTTCAGAAAAGTGACATAAATTATAGCAAAGTCTAAATTAATTTTAGTTGCGAATAGTTAAAATTGCAGCCAACTGTAGTGTTTTATAAAGTCAAAGGTGCAGCACAAAGGGTCTCACTTAATCAAACTCAACTATGCGGGTCGGAACTATAAAAGAATGTTGAAGACCTAATATTGAATACAAGGTGTAGGCCAAGTAAGAGCGGAATACATTCACACCTCTGAAAGCTAACTAGCGAAGTATTCAAAGAAGTTATCACGACTTAAGTGTTCTCCAAACAAAAAGGCTCGGAATTGGTGTTCAGGATTTTAAATCCTATCTAAGTGAATTCATCTCTTATAAGTTCGAAATCATACCAAACAATCTCAAGGTCTTGCAACAATGTTTTTTTTTAAAGTTAAAATGACCTTCAATATTGCAACTCCTGACTTCTTGACCTCTGGCCCTAAAAGATCAGAATCTTCAGTCTCAAACTGACAGACCTCGCATTTAATGATCAATAAGATAAGATGAAATAGTACTAAAATATATAAATATAATAATTTAAAAGTTTATACATCTTTGTTTCAATATTTGTGTAATTTTTTATTATTATTATTTTTTTTGTCATTCAGAAGCTAACATTAAAAATAAAAATGCAATAATATAACTAACTGTTAGTATTTAAACACTTTCGCTATAAACATTAAAGCTATTTATTTCCAACCAAATATACAGATTAAAAATAATTATTATTTTGCAAAAGAATATAATTATAAATCTCTTTGTCACAAGTCCTCCTCCGCAGAAACTATCCGAGTCTCGTTGACTGATATTATAGCAGTTTATTACGGAGTAGCATATTGAATAATAAACATATAAATATTGATTAAAATGTATTATAGTATCATTAATTTTAAAGTAATAAGTTATTAATGAACACTAAAAAAAATAGACTGACAATTAGTGTGGAACATAGCTTCCTCGCATCCTATCAACTACTTTATTGTTATATTAACATTAAAATTATTGTTATAATGTTTATTGAATAAATACTATTAATAGTCTTCATAGCGGTGTCGCTGTTGGTTTTACTAAAAAATTGTATTTGAAAAAAAGTTTGTGTCATTGAATAGATGAAGTTAGATTTTTCCCCGACCTAAAATTCCAATTTTAAATTTGAAGTTCAAGTTTACGGTTAGTTCATTTCAACGCTTGGACGGATAACGGTGTCCAACGAATTCGTCCTGGTCATTGGTGATATGAACATGTCTACCAAATTTCATCAAAATCGGTCGACATTTACTCAAGTTATCGTCACACGTTTCATAATTCGCGGACACACAGACCGACAGACAGACAGACACGAGACCAAAAATGTTCCCTGATGTCTGAAACGGATTTCTGTCTAGGAATTTTAAAATCGGAGACATAAACGTTTTTCGTTCTTAAAAGTGAACACAATGCTTCCGTTACCTTCGGTAAGCTCGGAAGCAATATACACTATTAA
Organism: Gerris lacustris; assembly: GCA_951217055.1. Classification (NCBI taxonomy): domain Eukaryota; kingdom Metazoa; phylum Arthropoda; class Insecta; order Hemiptera; family Gerridae; genus Gerris; species Gerris lacustris. Next base: position 63,845,202 of record OX578277.1, on the reverse strand, counting down.
AAATACATATAAAAATACTTAGTGCAAATAAAAATGTTCATAGAATAAATCAATTCTATTTTTACTTTCTCATATAAAGGGAAAGTATTGTGATGGCGCGAAAATTCGATTTTGAGATTTTGATGGATTTACACGTTTTGAGGTCCCATGAGTCCCAAAAAAGAGGTTTTTAAAAAATGTCTGTCTGTCGTCTGTCATCTGTGCAGACACCTGGAATTAAAACCTTAAGTACCTTTACCTTTACAATTAAAAAATTCTAAAATATAGTCCATTTAAATATACGAATCTAACGATATAAGCCGTTTTCCCGGGAAAAATCTAGTTCCTGAGAAAATAGCTTAAAACGCAGATAGAGAGAGTCCAGGTTCGATTCCCCACCCGGGAAAAGATATTTTTATGGTAAATTTTGATGAAATGTTTAGTAATAATTAAATCTACGTACGAAAACTAATAAATAGAAAACACTAGGCTAAGTAATTATGAACTCGTATATGAGAAAGTTTGTCTGAGTTGTCTTGGACCGATTTTTTATTAAGTCGGTATTTTAAATCTTAACTCCAAGGAGCAGAATTAATTATGATCAACAATTTGGGAGATAAGAAGAAGAATATAAATAGCTATAATTATGTCGATGACAAGTCCCAATATATTTGGTAAAATCTTAAAAGGCCAGGATCAGAATACCGCTTTTTGTAGCGGCTTTTTTTATAAGGACTGGCATATCAATGAATAAACCATTTTTTAATTATATTAAATCTTATACAAAATGTTTTAACATGGCAGTAATTTACATCAGGATCAACACCGTAGTATTAATTGAGAGAATAAATCTTATAAATTAAATAATTATAATATAATTGATTAATTTAAGTTTATATCGGTAAATGTATATTTTAAACGTAAATAAAAAGTAAAAAGAAAGAACAGATAAACCCGAAGAGGATCATTTTGTTAATAACATATTAGAAAACGATTAATAGGTTTTTACGATTTCAAGTTAAAGATGGAGACGCGGCAGGTGGCCTAAGTCGTAAATAATGCCGAAGCCCCGGACCACGCCGCGCCACGAACCGCGCGCTCAGCCGTGAGAACAATGCCATTGCCTTTGGGCTCGTCGGTTTTACCACTATCAAGGTCTCTTACAGACTTCTTCTCTCTCCAGTCTCACAACTAGGGTTATTTTTAATCCTGAACAACTTCACTGTGTTTATTCTATACGTATAATTAAGATCGGAGCAAGATTGTGAAACGTCTGTATCGAAGAAATCAGTAGCATCTTTCAAATAGAAAAGTACAAAGAAATTTAAAAAATAATCATATCCATTCGAGAGTGAGAAATAAGTTTTAAAATTAAACTGTTGTTCGACAGAACTATGTTACAAGTCTTATCATTTATTGGTGTCGCAATAAGGCCAGGAATTAGCTAAGCAATAGTACATTACGCGTCGAGTGCGGAAAGTAGCATTTTGCATGCGAGTGTGGAGTTTGCACCCGAGCGACAGCGAGGGTAGTAAAACCACACGAGCAATGCAAAATGCCGTTTTCGCACGAATTGCGTACCGTACTTTATCTACGATTGTTAGATTTAAATAATAAATATAGAAAAAATAAACTTGCAGTATGTAAGTTCGTATCTCTCTCTTGATAAAGATGGCATTAATTCTTGAGTTGTATTTTTTGCCGAATTAATTATTTCTGGAGGAGTATTATTCTCCACATTTTCGTCAAAGTCACTTGATTCACTCATTGTTTTTCACTAAAAACTCGATATAAACAATTAGTTTAATAAAAAAACAGCAAATTAGTTTTGTTAAATGTAAACAAACTCGGTAATCGTGCGTAAAGCTGAGGAATTCTGTAGAACTACGAGACGCGCATGCGCAATGAATACAAGAACGTAAATAATCACTTTCTACGCATCTAAACAGAGATATAATGTTTATATTTCGTATCAATCGTAGATAAAAAATAATACACTCTTGACGTAATATACTCGTAGTAAGATTATCAAAACTAGAGAAAAAATGAAAACGAAGAAATTGTCTCTCCATGTAAAATAATACTTGTTTATTTATCAACAGCTTTCGGCTTTTATAAACCGCCAAGTCGAGCACAGCCGTACCATCCTTTACTGGGACCCCCCACTATTATCCTATTGAAGATACTTAGATTTATAAAATTAATTTTCATGACAAACTGAACCAGAAATAATTTCACACCTCTCACTCATTCATCATAATTCTAAGACACTTGTAACAAGCCTAGAAACTTGAAAAATCTGGTTCTTTGTCCCTTTCAAGGCTAAAAAAAAAACTGCCTATTCAAAATATTGTAAAAAAAAAAAAAAAAAAAAAAAAAAAAAAAAAAAAAAAAAAAAAAAAAAAAAAAAAAAATGTAAACATCGCCTCTAGTGAAGCTCTAGCTACCTAGTGGAGAACGTTAAACCTAAAAAGTGATGTTGAGAACATTGAGGTTGATTTGACAGTATTAATAATTGACAGTTATCTTAGTGCAAACATATTTATTCCAGATAATTTTATTTAGTTCAATTTGAACACCCACTGACGAAGAAGTTACACGAAAGATTAACAAGAACAAAGAAGGAAAAAAGACCTAGAACAAAGAATGAAATACGAAAAATTCTTCGGGGCAATGAAAAATTACTTACAAAAAGAAGTGAAATCCCAACAAAACACTAGTGTAAAAAAATAAGCCAAGTCTCGCGTAAAAAGTTATGAGATCATAGGTTTAGCCAAGTCTCCCACTGTCCAAGTAAGTTCTACTAGGTATAATTTATCCAGTGCAGGTACATGAGACTGTCTGTCCCTCTCGCTATTCTCTTTCCCAAATTACTCTACACGTTTAAATTAAAAAACATTTTCTGACTTGGCAAATACACTAAAATTAAATGCAGTGTCGTATACAAATTTGTATCATTGTGCTGCGACGCTCAAATGAAAAATATTTGTTATTTGATTTAAGTTTGTGGTGTGTATTTGCCAAGTCAGAAAGTGTTTTTAAATTTAAATGTGTGCATTAATTTGGGTAAGAGAATAGAGAGGGGCAGACAAACATCATGTACTTGCATTGGATAAATCAGACCTATATAGCAGAACTTATTTGGACAGTGGGAGACTTGGCTAAACCTACGATCTCACAAGTTTTTAGGCTTACTTTTTTACACTAGTGTTTTTGTTGGAATAAATATTTATCTTTTATATTTATAAATAAAAAACAAAGATAAATAAATAATAATGAATAAGCTAAGAAAAAGTTTAACAAGTAAAGAAATAAGATTATAATTGATCGAAATAGAGTTACATTCAAAACAAATTATTTAACAATTAATAAAACAAAGAAAGAGTTAACAAATAAACTAATTTTTGTATAGCTTTTGTTATACATATAAGCTTATATACATATATATATATATATATATATATATATATATATATATATATATATATATATATATATATATATATATATATATATATATATATATATATATATATATATATATATATATATATATATATATAGTCAGTCTTATATATATATATATCATATATATATATAAGATTTTATTAGTTTATTTTTTTTTTTCGGTTTATTTATATTTAATAAGTTTTAACGCTTAGGCTTAGTGTTTGTTCACAGGCATTGATGATGTCTTTATAAAAGTCAAAAGCTACTTTGATAAATAAACAAGTATAATTTTACGCGTGGAAAGACAGTTTCTTTGTATTCATTAAAATGACCTCCATCAACCCTCTTATTCCTGTAGAGGAAACATTTTATAAGTCCAATAAAAAACTGAGCCATCATATTTTTGTTTAATTTTAAGTCCTTCATTGATATTAAGCTGACTAAATGCAGACAATGTGTCCAGTTTTAATCTATCGAATATAGATATGTAAAGGTATTATTTTTTAAAAAATCCTTAAGTGCAATTTATATTTGCTTTATTAATACTTATATAACAATACTATCCTTTACCCCATCATGCTAGGACTCATGCTAGGAATCAGTGGTTAGGATCCTATTATCATGCAGGCCAAGTGATTAAATGAAACGCCTTAATAGCTTCATTTCCTAAGCCTTCATAGAAAAAAATCAGCACTATAGTATTTATATCATTCATTCCACAATTAAGAAAAAAATACCCTGCGAATCCCAGATAGGAGGCTATTATTGGCATGCAGAAAAACCTCAATCTCATTATTAAGCCTCGTTCACACGATGACACTAAATGTTGTGACATTCAATGCCGCGACATTAGTGTCGCCGAGTGTCGTCGTATGAACAGTAGATGTCACGGCACTAAACGCACTATAACTAAGACGTTGAGTGTCAAGCAGTGTCACGGCATTAAATGTCGCGACATTAGTGTCATCGTGTGAACAAGGCTTAAAGCTCGATAAATAACCAATAATAAAACCCAAATTACTCTTAATCTACGTTTCGATGAAACCAATCCTATAACATGTGCAACATATTGGCGTACACTACTGCGTAAAAATTAATCGATTTCGTTCAGCTAGTTTTGAGCCTATATAAAGTTAGGCCGGTGTGACATGCATACAACAAGGAATATATCAGATAAGTGCATATAATAATATAGGTGTAAATATAAATAAATGTATGATTGTGCGCATGTTAAAGAGAACAAATGGGTGAAAAGGTTTAAACTTATAATTAGCTCAATAATGGCTAATCATGACCTACCATCCTAAATTCATTAAAATCAAACAAGTAGTTTTAAAGATATTGTTGAAAATTGAATGACGGGAAGACCTACAGACCGAACGATTCCATAGGTTTGGTTACCTTAGGAAAAAAAATTGAAAATTTTAATTTCTGATCAAGTTACAGAAAAAAATGTTAGTTTTATATATGTATATAGATTAATACTTTAGGAATACTATTATTACTTTATCTTATTTATTTATTACTAGCTGGATATCCTTACTTCGCAGCGGAGTGCGTTATTTTTAATTTGATGGGTTTATAAACCTACCATCAAGAAACTTTTAAATTATTTTCCTAATCGAGAATTTCTAGATGCTATTCCTCCTCTTATTTCTATACCCCCTTCCCTTTGATAATATAATTTGCAAATATCCCATATTACAAATTAATTCCAACTATTGATGAAAAATTCTTAAATGGGATATTTAAAATTCTTAACTCTGGAGGGAAAGCAGCGGTATTTTCCTTCTGTATCCCCCCGTGTCTTTTCACATTCTTGAGTTAAAATAGGAATTATCTTTGATAAATATATTATGTTTACATCAATAATAGGAGACCTTTCTCAATTAATTAAATATTTTTTGACAGCGATTGAACAGTTCTTCCTACAGAAATTTCCACAGAACATAAAATATTGTCTGTAGCTTCTCCTGCAATTTTGGTTAAATACATTTTTTATAAAAAGTAAAATTAGAATTTTGAAATCTATTTAGAAGCCTCATTCTCTGCCCCATATGAAGCTAGCAAAAAGTTGTATAGTCTATAATACCCGCAAAATTGAGCTTAACATTTTACCCAAAAACCAACAAAATCTGTTCAGCTGTTTGGATGTGATTGACAAACAAACACAACATTTTCTAAACTTAAATTCGTTATCAGGACTACTCATTTAGAGTAAATACAAAATTTGTGCCCAATCGGATAAATGTACAGACACCACACCAATCTATATATATAAAAATGGATGTGTGTTTGTCTGTTTGTGATCTATAGACTTTGACACCGTTTGACCGTTCGCCATGAAAGTTGGCATATATATGAATTTTTTCATGGAGAAGGATCATGATTTCAAAATTTAAATTTTGGTACAAAGAGGTACAGGGTACGGGGTACAAAAGTCAAAATAGAATTATGCTCTTTAAGAGTTGATAGAGTAAAAAAATCTATTTGTTTTGTCTAATACATTTTTTCATGGAGAAGAATTTTATGATTTTGAAATTTAAATTAAAATATTAGAAATATTATTTATACAAAATCAATTAAAATTAGAAATACATATTACTATTTTTGATCAGATTTGAATGAAAATTGGTATACGTGTTTTATATGATGCCAGGAACTCGATTATAAAATAATTTGTGTACATTTATTACTTTTGGGTTCAAAGGGTACCTAAAATTACACCTACGTACACTTTTGTTATATTTTCATATATGAGGGGGTAATATGGAAAAGCAGGGGAAAAAGTGTTATTTAATTAAAAATTAGAATACATGTTTTTCGCATGGTCAACTATATTATGTTGCTTGCTCCAGAGTAGGAACTCCGTAGTACATCTATCTCTACATAATCAGAAAACGAAATATATCGTTTATCCACTTGCGTTACCCTAATAATAATTATATAGCGAATGAAATAGTGAATAATATTGTTCATTCACGTGAATTAAATATATGTATATAGTTCATTATCTATTTATACCAATAAAAACCATGGAATTTCATCAGTATAAGCCATCTTTCATTATTCTAAAACGAATATAGATTCTAGATTACATACTCATCACCCATATTTAAATATACAGAGGTAAATAATTATACATAGGCAGGACAACGTCTGCCGGGTTTTGCTTGTCTTATATATATTTAAGATTAAGATTATAGTGAATATATTTTTATTCATAATCATAAGTTCAAAAAGGGCCCAAGTTTAAAAAAGGGTCGGATATAGTCCTAGTTTTTAGAATACTATACTAAACTAGCACTACACTGCAGCAATGCTGTTATACTGACTGCAAACATGTGCCTATGAACTTATTTTATGATTGGAAATCCATTAGACTTAAAAAGATTTGGTGTAATTTCCTTTTAATAGGTACGTTGGGAATTTTCATCCTCATAAATAAGTGAGTTCACAGTTTCACAGTCATACTTCTTTTAACCTAAAGTATTTATCCCACTTGACTGAAGACTTGATGCTAAATAACAATCTACATACAAAACAAATAATAATCTATATACAAAACTGCACTTCAGTTCTTCTTTCTACCATAAAAATAACTTCGAAGAAGTTGATTAAGCGTTCTAATTATAAAAACCACTGAAGTACTTAAGTATGTGAACATATTTTAGTTTTATAGATTTTAAAAATATGGATAACTATTTTAGTTGAAGACAACAGAATGCTTTTTAGTGAATCAGAGTTCAATCAATTTTGATCGTTATATTTAGTTAAAAAAAAAAAGTATGAAAAAGTCCAGGTGGTCAGAAGATGTCACCGGCGGCGCCCACATAGAATCCCGTTCAATATATGGACTATTAATGTACAAAAGAGCATCATAAATAACTCTTTCATATCCACACCCCCTTTATATTCATGGACACATTACCAGAGTGAGAATATCTCTCCGTGTGACTGAGCCGGTTCGACCCCCCGCCTCGATACAAGCTAATCATACATCCCTCTCGACTCCTACCTATAAAAAACTTTGAATACATTAGCCTTAGCGTTTATTGTATCACGTCCCTCATATCCCAGTCACACTGGCGCACGATTGCTATAATTCATTTTCCTATTTCAGTATGTATGCCACACACTTTTTTGTAACTCCTTTTATTTATTTTATTTCTCTCTCTCTCTTTCTCTCTCTCTCTCTCTCTCTCTCTCTCTCTCTCTCTCTCTCTCTCTCTCTCTCTCTCTCTCTTTCTAATTCTCTATATGATTTCCAATTCAAACTTAAGTGATATTAGATTTAACTTTATTGATTTATTAAATTTAAAGTAATTAATATTATTTTAAACAAATATTAATTGTTAGTTATTAATCGGTTAATCCTTTAATTTTCTAACTATTCTTTTTCTTCTTGGGCTCTTGGAATGATCATTAAAAAACTACTTTTCTATTATTTTTAAAAACAATATAATTCGTGCAAATTTTCGCCGATACCTGGGCATCATCAGGCCTAAAATAATCATGACACATTTAATAATAATTTATCTAAAATCCAATTACTATATAATTTATAATTTTTTTTTTTTCCCATTTATGTTTTATTATAAAAACTCCAGTCATGCACCATGACTTAATGAGCGAATTTTCAAAAAAAAATCTGCGTATTATTGGTATATGATAATATAGGAAAATTTTGAAGTAGCATTTGGATGGGTGAAAAAAAAAAATTGGTACGGGGTACAAAAGTCAAAATAGTATTTAACCTTCAAGATGCATGTCGTTGGAAAGCTCTAAGAGTGCAGTAATTGTCGTTATTTACACTTTTATCATATTATCATATAAGAGGGGGGGGGGGGTAAAATGGGAAAAACACGTTTTTATGCTATTTTTGACTCTAAATTGTCAAAATTTGAACCTAAATGGACCCAAAAAATTCTGGCCAACGAACTCATCCTTTCTTTTGATATTTTTGACACTAAAATTTGTTAGGATTTTATAAGTGCATCCTAGCGTGAGATATATTCTGGTGTGATTAAAAATCGGGGTTTTCAATAATATACCTAGGTGAATTTTTTTTTCTTCTTCTTATAATTCTTTAGGTATGAAAAGCATTTTTTTCATCTTATGAAAAGAATTCTTATTGTACACAGTATAATAAACCAGGGACTTCATTACTTAAATAAGACTTTCTTTACCTAATATCTATGACTCATTAGCATTTTTCCCCTCCTCTCCTAATGATCATGTTGAGCCGAAACCGGTCCAGTCATCATCAGTCAATCAAGATAATATCAAAGGTAAAGTATAATTAATTTTATTTTTCTAAATTTTTGCGTACGATTTCACTTTTATAATGTCTCCTTTTTGCACAATAAATACATTTTCAAACGTGATTTGTTTGAAAACTATACGTGCTGGAGAAAAATTGAGAACATATTTCGATTCAGCAGGTCGAAATACATAAGAATCACAATATAAAACAGCGACAGCAGACAAAAAAAATGTTTTCCAGACCTGTGTTATGAATGGTCTAAAACGGATTTCCATGGAGAAAATTTTCAAAAATTCGCATTACAAAAATTTTGAAGCCGTTGCAATAGCTTCATTTTCTTCGAAAATTCGCAAAAAACAAATTTTAAGAATTTTAAAAAATTCTAAAAAGATTAAAAAACCAAAAAAATAAAACAATGATTTACCTTTACCTCTGTAATAAAATAAGAGTGTATTCATTTCAAGACATCTATTTACATAAAAAGGGTGAGAAACATTCTTCTACAAGCATTAAACTGTTATTAACTAATCTGATAGTATATCACTCTTACACTAAACATTGCTTAATCTCTATTTGTCATAACAATTGATAATTACTAATTATAAAATATACAGAGATAAGGTCAATCTTTTAAGGTCATTTTATTAAAACCAAAACCAATTTAAAATGTTTATTTCATCTTAAAAAATGTAATATTAATGATAGTCCCTAGAGCCCAAGAAGAAAAAGAATAATTAAAAATTAATTAATTAAATCAAGTCTAAATACTAAATACTAACACACTAAGTATATTAACATTTTCAACTACCTTTTCTTTTCACATTAGTCTACAAAAAATAGTGGAAAGCCTAGATAATTTTTTTTTCCTGGATTAATAATAGCCAGAGATATTTCACTTAATTTAACCTCAAAAAATGTATCTAACAAATAATGAATAACTAGCATTGTTATCAAAATCTGAATTAAAGGACATTTTTTTTTACTTTTTGTGCCAATTCTGAAATCTCAAATATATATAATGTGGGGGGGGGGGGGGGGGGGGGGTAATAAAAAAATTGGGCAAAACCACAACTTTTATTAACTTTTTGCAATCAAATATGATATGCCAAAATACAATATAATATAAGGTCCCATATAAGTTAAAACCTTCTGCGCCCATTTGTTTCTCTTCAATATGCACACTAACATACGACATTTATTTACACCTATATCTTCAAAAGTACTCTTCTGATTTGTATGGTTTGTCGAAAGTAGACCGAAGGTAGCACCAGATTAATTTAAACAGTCTGAGCTCTTAAAATGTTGCTTAATTGATACTTTAATTCACGTAAAACTAGCACAAATTTGACTTATTAAAAAAACGTGGAAAACAATTTAAATAAATTAGACAATAATGCCTTGTAAAAGCATATAATCAATAAATTATGTGATAGGATGCGGGGAATCGGGGAAGCTATGTGCGTGCCACACTAATTGGCAGTCTGTGTTTTTAAGGATTCAAAAATTACTATTTTAAAGGTTTTATCTCAAGAGCTTTTATTTTAAACAAAATTATTGTTTGTCACGATCATTGGTTGTAAAACAAACGTCATTTTCATTAAAAAAAAATATATATATATTTTTGAATGGCTTGTTAATACATACACACATACATGTTTGTTCAGTTTATTTGTTAATTAACATAATACCATGAATTTACCAGTAAGTTAAGTTATTTTCAATATTGTTTTGTAAACACGCAAATGAATGAATAAATAGCTCCCTCAAAGTTCTACGAGGCTATTCCTTAAATTGTTTGTTCATGTAAGATAATTGTAGCAATAGATATTAGATGTTTTTTTTATTACTGCAACTACTTTATTGTTATAAGCAATACAGATGTGAGAATTAGTGACCTAAAAAATGACGATATAAGGAACTATCCAGTGATAGCACTTACTAAATTAAAACAGATTGATGAGTGAGATGTAATAAAATAACAAAAATAAATAAAATCATGTAGTTGTAATAGATGTAATTTAGTTGACTAAGAGGTCATGTGGCCACTGCCTCTTTAGGCGTCTAGGAGGATTGTCAGGAATGGACCAGGAAAACATACTGAGGACTAGAGGATTGGAATGGACGAAAAGGGAATCGTGGAAGGATTTATAACTGGAAATGGGTAGTTCACGGACAATAGATACTTTGAGGTCATTATTAAGGATAAAATTAGAAACATAAAAGAGGAAGTCAACAATATTTATTATAGGATCTTCGATTGGAGTGATTGGATACGATAGGAATTAGAAGGTTTAGTGCATCGTGGTTGAGTTCTATAGAACTCTGGGGGTATAGATACCATATATCCATGTTGGTTTTATTATTGTGTTGTAGATGTGTTATTTGTTTTGCATGTTGAGTTTAGATGTGTTATGTAAGAGTGTGTTTTAAAGTTTATAGCGTGTGTTGCATGTTTGACGTTTATGCTTAGTATGATGAGCCCATGTTAAACGACAATCAAAGTCCAGACCTAGGTAGCGGACGGAACTGGAATGACAACCAATGAATGATCACCAATAAATTTGCACCACTTATAAATACACATTATATCTTTATATATAATTATATTTAATTCAAATAAAACTAACTACCTTTATATTAGCGAATTTTCGTAGAAAATTAAGCTATTGCAATGGCTTCAAAATTGTTGTAATACGAATTTTTGAAAACATTTTCCATGGAAATCCGATTTAGACCATTCTGAATCGATTCTTGAAATTTAACACTTTCTTAAATGTATTTATATATATATATATATATATATATATATATATATATATATATATATATATATATATATATATATATATATATATATATATATATATATATATATATATATATGTGTGTGTGTGTGTGCCACTTCAGACGATGCCTCCCCTTAGGATGCACTTGAAAATTTCAAACAAATCTTAAACTGTCAATAATATCAAAAGAAAGGATGAGTTCATAGGCCAGAATTTTTGGAGTTCATTTAGGGGTCAAATTTTTACAATTTAGCAAAAATAGCTTAAAAGTAGCATAAAAACGTATTTTTTCCATCTTACCCACCCTCTTATATGAAAATATGATATAAGTGTACATAAAAACAATTACTGTACTCTTAAAGAGCTTTCCAACGACATGCATCTTGAAGGGTAAATACTATTTTGATTTTTGTACCCCGTACTCCTGTGTAACATATATTTTTTTTCACCCATCCAAATTCTAAACCAAAATTTTCCTATATTATCATAAGGCAATAATACGCAGATTTCTTTGAATATTTACTCATTAAGTCATGGTGCATGACTGGATTTTTTTTTATTCTTATTTATTTTTACTAATATTACCGATCAATTATTATATTATTGTATATATCTTCTTATGCATCTTTAAAATCGGAAGTTTCTTTCAATATTTATATACACAAAATTTAAAGGTTTATTAAAACTTTTTTTTTCAGTTTTAAAGAAGAGGAATGGAAGAATAAAATAAATTGTTCCTAAAATACTATATAACTTTAAATTACTTATCCTAAATAAGTATTGAGAAAATTACTGAAAAACAGTTGGGATAAAATTTTAATCGCTTCAATATTTCGAGTTAAATCGTAGATAGCTTTAGACAATGACCGAGATATACAATTTCCAAGAAAAAGGAAAAATAGAAGGGGAAAGAACAAACCAATTTTTGATCGTGACAAACAATTTTTGCCTGGCTGGTGCCCTTGACGTAAGAAAGAAGGGTTTAAGTATGGGTTAGTGGTTAAGCGTGGAGGAGAAGTCTGGTGAGAGAGTGCTGGGACTCTTAGCCCCGGGTGATGAGCTACACCGAGCCTTGAGTTTTTTCCCTTCTCCCGACTCATAAATCTGTCATAGGCGGCACACGGTTGATTTACGGCTTTTGGAAACTAGCGGCTGGAGCTCGAATTCCTTCTACTAGCTCCTCTATCCCTTGCTTCTCTTCAGACTACCCACAGCCTCCTGCCAAATACGATATCATTATGTAGAGGTACACGGCACTCCAACAGAAACAGGCTTAAAGCCTTGTCAATAACCGTAACCGGCCATTCTTAAGAACGATTTTCTCATGTAGGAATAAAAAATTAAAGTAATCAGGGAAATACCTATGGATGTCAGATCAGAAGTCCTACCATAACAAAGGATTTTACGTAATAAATCGTACATTTAATGTTAAACAAATATTTAAGCACAACCAAACATCATAAAATACTAATCTTATTCATTCCTAATAGCAGCTCATCATAAAAAAAGATGTTATAAAGGTAAGTAATAAGCAGAAGAAGCAGGAAAATATGTTTTATAATAAAAAAATATGTATAAAGGAAAACTGAAGAGTGCCAATTACATTATTGAATCCACATTTATACTAATATAATAAGTTTACTTCCATCACACCCATTCATTTATTATATAATTTAAAACTAAAAAATAGATACCTATATTTTCAAAATATATAATACAAACACATATTAGATTTACTAAGGTAATAATAAAAAATAATATAAACGTATTTAATATTAAATTTAACAATTTATAACATTATATATTGCCGATGTTTCGAATCGTTTAATATGTTTTATAAGAAATTACCAAACAATACATTTTAATTTATTAACATTAATTATTATCTAAAATTAATTAATTTGTTGAAAAATATAATTTAATTATTATTAATGGTTTCGTCTATAATTACCCACAAAGATTTCCAACTAAGATTTCATTACTTCACTCACCTGAAACAAAAAAAAATATTATCATTATAATTTTTTTTTTTTTTTATACGCCTACTTATCAAAATTTAAAATAATGATTAAGATTAAAATAAAAATAAAAATAAAATAATGAATATTTTTTAGAATATTCATTAATATTAATAAAAAATCATAAATGGTATATATGTAGGAATGAGGTAATTTTTGCTTGTATTCCTATTTGTATTAGTAAAAAAATACTAACTAAAACATTTTGAATTTGAATCTGCCGCCAATATGAGCGGGTTAATAAAGGGTTAAAAGGGGGGAAGATTGAAGTTAGTTCAACGCTTTGCTAACAGAATGCGCCACGTGTCAAGACCCAGTACTACTGCTCCAAGCGGCAATACTGATGAACTAAGAGCTATAAAGCTCCGCCCACCTACCCCTCCAAAAAGCCCGCCCGATTCAAAAATACAAATCTAACATGCTTGTTTCCACGTGGTTCTTACAAACCTTCACGGACCCCGGTTCGTTACCGGCAACAAAAGTTCAACAACCTAAAGGCGTTATATCAGAAATAAATAATAAATCACTTCTTTCATCCTTCATATAATAGTGGCTTCCATATTAACAAGATTTAGAAACGATATAATTCAGGGTGTCCAGCAATATTAAAATTTAAAATTCAAGCATATTTCAAGGTTTTCAAGGCTCAATTTTATAAAATTCAAGGCTGGGTTTATTAACATTAGTTATTAAAATAATGATTTATTCACAATTTCTTAGAATTATAGAAAAAAATATGAGAAAAATAGTATGAGTTCAACAAAATAATATTAATTACTTTTATAATAGAAGAGATTTAATTTTTTGGACTTGTAGAATATTATAGTATAGGCTGGAGGGTTTATTTGGAATGAAAGTCCTTCGAGTATATATTTTTTTTTCATCAAAGCTTTCACCATGGGAACCTGAGCTTCTTCAGTGATCACTAAGCTCTGATGAAATAAAAATAAATATCACTCGAAGGACTTTCATTCCAAATAAACCCTCCAGCCGACTATAATATTAATAGTATTAATTCAACCTAATTACAGCAGTTGTACCCCAGAGAAGTGAAATACAATATACAGTAGCGTATCGATTATCCGAACTAATGTTGTTTAGGGTGGTTCGGATAATAATAAAAAAAAAAAATGTATTGGTACTTCTAGACAATCTATAGGGTCTTTAAAATTCCCGATTTTTTTAAAAATTCAAGCATATTTTAAGATTTTCTGTTATTTTTTCAAAATTCAAGCACATTTCAAGGTTTTTTCAAGCATCCTAAAAATTCAAGCATAATTCCAGGAGTTCAAGGAATTTAAGGCTGCTGGACACCCTGTAATTTAAAATGTATATAGCGACCATACAATTAAGTAAAGGTATCAATCTTATTTAATGCAATAGATATCAGTTTTAACATTATTTCCTTCAATGTACTTAATGTTAGTGAAAGTTCATAATTTATTTTTATTTTTTAATCTACAAATAAGTCTGTCCGCCAAAAGTAAATTCTTTTAATAAAGAATCATAAATCAAAAAGAAATTAAATGATTATCAATTCCTAATTATAATTAGATTAGGTTTATAGCATTATCAATGTAAGTACATATTTGTAACTAAAGAATAACTCGATTCTTTTAAAGAGAAAAAGACGTAGTGGTATTATAAAATCAGCAATCTTTGAATTAGATTGATATTCATTCAAAAAACCAGTAGACGAAACTAATAAATTACAACATTTAAATTCCCAATTAGCTTAATTTAACGAACTTCGTCTAAATTTAATATACGGTACAAAATGTAAACTAAAACTTAGATATGTTTCTAGTACCAAATGGAAATAAAAATTCATAAGAGTAAAGGAAAACGACGGATTAATTATAATTTGAAATAAAAGACCAATACACAAACTTAAAACATTTATACTGAAGGTGTGGACAAAATTTTAACTAAATTAATCAACATTTCCTCGTGTAATCATGGGGTGTTCTTGGACTTGGAAAGCGCTGTAAAATAGTGTAGTCTGCCAATTAGTGTGACATTTAACTTCCCCACGTACCTTTAATGATGCTATGTGCTTTTAAAAAACCATTATTGCCAAATCAAATTTATTTAAATTTCTCCCCTTCATTATAAATCTGTATTTTTTTTTTGTCTTTACATGATAAAAGTATATATACAGTAAAATTTAATAAGCACAGATGGTTGAAATTAATATGGAACCAACAATGGGCTAATTATGACTTATTATCCATTTTTTTTATAAAATCGGACGAGTTTTTTTCTTTGGTAAAGGGGGTTAGTTATGATTGAGGGACTGA
Organism: Gerris lacustris; assembly: GCA_951217055.1. NCBI lineage: Eukaryota > Metazoa > Arthropoda > Insecta > Hemiptera > Gerridae > Gerris > Gerris lacustris. The sequence goes on along the minus strand of OX578277.1, from coordinate 63,829,403 downwards.
CCGACAGACAGACATGAGACTAAAATTGTTCCCTGATGCCTGAAACGGATTACTGTCGAGGATTTTATAAAAACGGTGACAAAAAAATATAGTTCTGCAGAACAATAAAATGCTTCCATTATCTTGAGTAAGCTCGGAATCATAATATATAATATACTTACACTAAGTCTAAAACATTCTTTAAAAACAAAAAAAAAAAATCAATTCAATTCAATAACATTGTCAAAAATGAGTCAAAAATATTTAAACATTTATTAAATTAATTATAAGTTAAATGCATAATTAATACAGCTGGCAAACGTTGATAATATTTATTATACAAATAAAAATGAGCTTACAAGAGAATTAAGAAATGTCATTCAATGTAAAGGGCTTAGGGTTTCATGGCATTTAAGTTTGAATATAGAGCGGGGAGCTCGTAGACTAGACACGTGGCACGATCTGTGGAGAGAAGCCTGAACTACAAACTCTTCTTAATCCACTCAAATGTTTTATTTGCTTTATTTTTCCATTTTTTTAATTTAATGAATGATAATGGTCGAATGATTGTTAATATTCATTTTCATAAATTTTAATATTGTAATTAAACCATATTTCTTTATATGAAAACCTAAATTGTTAAACAAATTTAAACTGATGCACTTCTGAAATATTACAAGAGTATATAAATGCTTTCTTACTTTTTATTATTATTTTTTTTTTTTAATTAAAAAAAGTGTTATACTTCTTTTACTGAACAGAAAATAAAACTATTTTTAGCATACAAAATAGCAGTAGCTATTTTTTTGATTTGATCATAATATTTTTTTTTTTTTTCTTCTAAAAAACGAAATCTACTATTGTTTACTGGAAGAAGAGTAAAAATAAGTCAATTTTATTATTGGAAAGAAAACTATATTGACATTATTCTCTTTAGGTATTTTTAGGATTTCAATAAGGGAATGTCTTTCGTTTTTCTTTCTCCTTTCTTCTTAAAAAAAGCAATATTTCTCCTTTAGTCTTACATTTTCAGGCTGGTAACTGTCTATTTTGAACCATATATTATATTTGTTTTATTTTATTTTACTTTAATTTTTTACATAATGGATATAAAATATAAAAACAAAAACTTCGTCATTAAAATTTTTCCACAAAAATGTAAAACGAATCCTCCTTGTATGACTCACAAGTAGGAATCATTTTAATTTTTGTGGACAAATTTCAATGACGAAGTTTTTGTTTTTATATTTTACATCCTTTATGTAAAAAATATAAAACAAAAATAAAAATTAAACAGATATAGGTAAATATGGTTCAAAATAGACAATGTGAATGACGGAAGAAGCTCTGAGTAAGGGAGAAATATAGCTATTTTTACAAAAAAAGAAAGGAGAAGAAAACAACCTTTTTTAAAATTTAAAAAGATAATATATATTATGTCAATATAGCTTTCTATACATTGAAATAATAAAATAAGGGTAAGGGTTCACCAATAAGAAAATTTATAAAATATATCACTTGCTTTATTGGATTATCTTTATGTATTTTAGTTTTGATTATATATATCATATTTTAATTATCAGGTTATATTCATTGTTTGATAACACATTCAGGTAATTTCTACTAACTTGATAATGAGTGTGTTTTTAACTATTAATGGATGTCTGGTCTATTTTTCTATATTACAACCATTCTACTATATTATTTGTTTTATTATTACATTCTATTCCTAACCAAATTAGTTTTGACAAAATTACTTATTAAACACCCTCGCAGTTAACATTATAGAATAAATATTAAAGTACAGCTTAGAACCATAGAATAGATTATATACATTAACAGTTAACACTATATATTATGGTGAACGAAATTGATCAGTTTATAAACAAAAAAAAAAACACATTGTTTAATTCTGACCGATGCGATGACTCACAGATTAAAGATAATTTAAGATGACCGACTAAAGTGTCTTAGTGGGCCAACAATTAAAAAAAATGTATTAAACATAAGCTATGTGGTTCTTTGAGCTACTGAAACTTTTTTGTGACAATTTTCGTTCTTTGAATTTTATTCACAATATACTGTTAACTTTTCGGATGTCTATGGTCTATTCTGTTGTTATCTTAGCTATACATTAATATCCATTCTATAATATTAACTATGGATGATTGATTTTGATAAAAGATAATTAACAATTTCATCTAATTCTGGTCTAATCAGTTTTAAAGCTATTTACATAAATATGTGTGTAATGACAACATATGGAGGACTTTTTAGGCTTAAAATATGTCTTTTAAATACAGAAGATGCGCAAGAACTTAGAGTTTACTTACAATAGATAAATACGAATCAGGGATAATCAAATGTTAATGCCCTATATACTTATAAACCATTAAGCACCTAGGGGTGTAGTCTCTTTATTCATTTCCAAAGTATTAGAGTTAAGTCAGATATATGTCTGTATTTAAGGCAAAATGGTTTGAGACACTTTAATTTTATCTTATATTGGTAATTTATTAGATATTAGCTCTAATATTCAGTATTTTGGAACATTAGGTATAATCGAAATGAAAAAAGAAAATAAGGAAAGAACAATAAGGAGTTGCAGTACCATAAAGCGAGGCTGATGACACTATTCTGGAAAAAGGCAGAAAAAGAAAGAGCATACTATGCGAAGTAATAAAATTAACAAAGGAATTGACTTGACCAGGATATAAAGCTTATAAAAAGAGAGGAGGAAATGATTCATATTATTATTTTTTTTTTTTTTTTAATTTATTTATTTATTTATTTTTTTTTTTGATAAATAATTGAAGTTGTCCAATTGAGAAGAGACGTGAAGTTGTATTGTACCTACGCCTTTCACCAGTGATTCTGATAAAACTTGGTGTGGCTCCACCTCCACCTCCGACTTTTATTGTCTCTAAAACCCATCCCTGATACGTTATTTCAATGATGTTGATATCCAATTAAAATAATCGACACCAGTGTGTATTATTTTTTTTTTTACAATAAACCAATTACTGTTGCTCTAAATTAATTTAAAATAGACATAGTATATTTATAACATTAAATACTTCATTCGACATAATATATTTAAATGAAGTGATGTACTCTACATTCTACATAATGTGAGGTAGCAATATTTATTATTTTTAGATGATGATGATGGCAAATTAAAGTGATTTAAACTAGTCTGTATTAAATATTAGATATTAATGTTTTTCTGAATAGACCGACTAGTTTAGCTCATTGGGTTTAACTCAAAATATCAATTTAGAAAATAGTTTTTTTTTAATTATATTTATATTTACACGTCACATAAATTAAAGCAAACCACAATTTTGAAATATATATCTACTATAAACGCACTATAGGTAAATCCCGTACTCCCTTTGCTCGTCGACCCCCGACAGGAGGGCTTCACTGTTATGGTTGTTCTTGTCATTAAATTGAACTTATGGTCCAGGCCGGTCCAACGTCGGCACCGTCGGCTCAATTGTGTTTCGATGAATCCAAAATTACAGTATTTTTCCACAAATATATACCTACTATAAAACTACTTTTGCTTCCCAACTTATACAACAAGTGATACTTACAAAGCAAGTGGTAGTAAATAGTAGGCACATATTTCATATTTTAAATGAAGAAATTGTTTTGATGTAAAAAATAAATAACCAACATTGTTATGCAACTCTTTTTTTATAAAATTGCTAATAGCTTTGGTTCTATGTAACATGCGTACATAAATAGCGTAAAAATAAATAGATTTTGTTCAGCCAATTTTTCGTTATTAAAGTCGGACCTGTGGCGACATACAATATATACATATACTTAAAAAAGTTAAGGCAATTTTTGGTTTGCGTAATGTATGAAAAGAAAAAGTGTTCAACAATTTTTCAATTCTGATCAATATGTACAGACAAAACTTAAATTCTCTACATTATAGATTATGTATAGGTATTATGTTTTGTACAAAATGATTACTTTAGTCCAAACATTTCCGCATATAAAAGGGAGGGAGTAAATGACGCACCACCTCGTTCCTCTCTTTTGAAATTATTCACATATCTACTGAATTTTTGTTTGGAATAAAATTTATTAATCTGGTCAGTGAGAATAATGGCTAACGAATAAGTTTTATTTTTCTACGGGTAATCATAGTCGAAGAACTTCATCAATATATTGCTTCCGAGCTTACCGAAGGTAACGGAAGCATTGTGTTCACTTTTGAGAACGAAAAACTTTTATGCCTCCGATTTTAAAAATTCCAAGACAGAAATCCGTTTCAGACATCAGGGAACATTTTTGGTTCCGTGTCTGTCTGTCTGTCTGTCTGTCTGTCTGTCTGTCTGTCTGTCTGTCTGTCTGTCTGTCGGTCTGTGTGTCCGCGAATTATGAAACGTGCGACGATAACTTGAGTAAATGTCAACCGATTTTAATGAAATTTGGTAGACATGTTCATTTTACCAATGCCCAGGACGAGTTCGTTGGACAACGTTATCCGTCCAAGCGTTCACGAGCAACGCTTGCGTAAACGTGAACTTCAAATTTAAAATTGGAATTTTATTCCGGGAAAAAAGTCTAACTTTATCTATTCAATGAGACAAACATTTTTTTTCAAATACAATTTTTCAGTAAAACCAACAGCGACACCGCTATGAAGTGTTAATGATCGCTAAAACTATTAATAGTTTTAACACAATACACATAACAATAAAGTACATGATAGGATGCGAGGAAGCTATGTGCCACACTAATTGGCAGTCTATTTTTTCTTTTAGTTAGAATCTATCAATTAAAAGGCAGACTATATTATATTAAAAACGATTTGTAATTTCCACCAATCATTGGCCATTTATTAAAGCTTAAGTATAATTACGTAAGAGAAAGAAATAAAAAATTATAAGTACTTAATTAAAAATACAACGAAATAAAAAAAGAAACAAGGGCATACTTTATGAAAGGGAGGCAAATAAGATAGAGCTAAAGTGCAAGTGAAATCATGTTATTAGAATCAGCTGATGGAGGAGTAACCACATGAAAAATAAACATCAGGCAGTTCTTTTTCTAGCATTACGAGCACGTACGACGTACAGGCGCACATCAATGAATAAAGCATAAACACAGATAAAAATAAACGCACCAGAATAAGTGTGTCCATACACGATGCACCGTTTTACCAGTTCAGGTTTTTATATAATATACTCCATAATTGTAGCAAGTAGTTTAAAGGAAGTACGTTTATGTATGTAAGAATTGTTTTTACTTCATTACTTCGCCCAATTGATGCGTGTTATTTGTTTGTTTTAGGCGCGAATTAAAATTTAAATGTTAAATAAAAAAAAAAAATTTAGTCAGATAATAATAAAAACGTTACGATCAACTCGAACAAAACTTGCTCATAAAAATAGTGAATCTTAATTTAAATTTAATATATCTAATTTAATAAATTTAAATAACAACATTTAAAAGTGATTAATGTTTAAAATATAAGTGACTGTTTACACTTCGTTTTCGATTTCAGCAAAATCAGATTTATTAACATAATATAGGAAGCAAGATGTTTCCTGAGAAAAACGTGTATGGTTAAATATGCCCTTAAATGGGCTACAAAACACAATTTTAAATTAAAATAATCGGAAACGTTTTCTAGAAATATTTCTTTTTGAGGCACCGCGCCCTAAAATTTTATAGACATCGGCTCAGTAGCTCAAACTCCACGCGTCTGCAGAGTACCAACAAAGAGAATGTCACATGCTTACTTGCATAATGAAACTGTTTTAAATAAAATATATGTACCTACCTCAAAAATTAAATTAATATAATTATTATTAAAAAATATATATAGGTATATATTTTTGCGTGTTAATAAAACTAATTCATGGTTAAAACTTAATGATTGTTTTAACTCTTTAATTTAAATTAATGACTGTTATTCGTATTTATTAAACTATTTTAAATCAACACTTTTCTGTTAAAATGTATACAAATTGTAATTTGCAGTAATTATTCACAAAATGCAATACAAAAAAACTAATCACTATACTTATTAAATAGAGGCATTTGTGCTAAAAAGGAAATTGTTAACAATGTTTAAATTATTTTATTGTTTTCTATATGGGTCATTTTCAAATAAAATGTACCTTTAGGGAAATCAATTTGGCTACTTTATAGAAAATTAAAATAAGCCTTAGACATGATAATATTGATTATTCTGACACATCAGGGACTTAGGATGACATTTTCGTTCAAGAACAGTCAGTTTTCAAATTTATTTACATATATATGAACATATATACATAAAAAATCACATTTTTTGTCGTAATGAGTGTTACTATCATAAAAACGGTATTTTTTTAGATTTTATTTCTCTGTTTTTATGAAACGTTACTAAATTGTATATATGACGTAAATATTCTCTTTCATCCCACCAAAAATATTTTTTAGACCTAAAATATTTGTAATTTTTTAAAAAAAGTAATGAGTGTTACATTTATTATCTTTTAATGTTTCCTCAAAGCTTCAAAAATGTAAAGGATACGTTTTCAGTGCATTGTAATATAAGTTTTTATTATAAAGAAGAAGAAAAAATAATTTTTCTTTATTAAAAAAATAGTTGGACACGGCTATCCATAAAAATTTGTTTTTATTCAAGTAACACTCATTACATTATGGTAACACTCATTACACATTTATATATTGGACCTAGAAAAAATTAAATTTTAACACAAACTTTAAACATTAAACTTTTATTTACAATTTTTGTTTACATGCGGCAAATTTATTTTTTGTAAAAACATTAAACTCAATAATTTATTTTAAGTTTTAAAATATACAGTATTGTAGAACTAACGGAATAGTAACACTCATTACAGGTAACACTCATTACATTTTTAACTTTAAAAAATCTTTCCTCAGAAACTATGTTTCTTAATTAAACCAATTTAATGTGTACTGATTATATTAATTAATAACTACTAAATCATATTAATAACATAAATAAATGTTGATTACAACTACAAAAAATGATGGTAACACTCATTACAATTAATAAAAATACGCACCATTTTTGTTTAGTGAAATATTAATTGTAGAGAAGAATAAAGTGCTATCAATCCAAAAAGTCGTTGATTGCTTACTTAAATGTCTTCTTAACATAAACAAACCCTAATCCCTCCTTCTTTCTTTCATACTCACCCTCTAATTCTGCCAACTCTTATCGGTAACACTCATTACAAAACCCTTGGGACATACATATAAATATATTTGTTTGTTTTGTACTAAAGTTTTATTTTTTCCTATCCCATTTATATAAACTTGGATGTTTTATTGGTTAAAAAAAAAATTATAATGAAAAAAAACTTATGAATAAATATCACATTACATGTTATCAAAACTACTGTGGGACGTAACACTCATTACAATTTTTTACTTTAAAATTTTTTGAAGCAAGAAATTTTCACCTTATAAGCCATAAAATGACCCTGATTAACACAATAATAGACAGAAATCTGATCAATAAACCTAAATGTTTTTTTATTTTTCATTAATATGACATTTTTTAGTTACAATAAAATTGTAAAATCTTGGGACAGAAAAGGTACATTTTATTTGAAAATGACCCATATAATGATATTGCCTTTTGTCTAGCATTTATATACAATGTAAAGAATATTTTATTATAGCATATTTATATAAGCAGAGCATTCATATTACATAAAATAATACCTCTATATTATAATTTTTACAATATAAGCTACTTAATAACAAATTTAAATGGAAACAGACAGAACGAGGGAGCCATAAATGTTCCCGGAATTCTGAAACGGATTTCTGTCTTGGAATTTTTGAAATCGGCGACGATATTTTTTCGTTCTTCAGAGCGATCACATAGATTCGGTAAGCTCAGAAGCAAATCCGTATTGCGAACCAAACATATATCTTAAAAACTACTCGTCCGATTTTAATGAAATTTAGATGGTAGGTCAGCATATAGCCCATTGATGGTCATATATACATATAAGTTTCAACTTTTTTTGTTTCTCTTCCACGTCTTTTGACAACTATAAAATAAAATAAAAACAATAATGGGTTGCAAAAGCATGACACCAATAAATTATACGTGATAGGATGCGAGGAAGCTATGAGCCACACTGATTGACAAACTATTTTCCAAGTGATGAACAAATTATAATGTTTTCATACATTTTTTCATGGTCAAAAATTAAATATTTAACAAGTTTTTTCTTAAATCTGTTCAATTTTTATTAACCTTATAATAATCCAAATAAAGGTTTTTGTTCCAATCGTTAATTAAAATTATTAATTAAAGTAAAAGTTTATAGTCAAAACTAAAGTGAAATCATTTAAACACAGTGTTGGTTTGCAAAACAAATCTATCTAATTTACTTTAAATGAAGATATTTATTTTAAACGATAAAAGAAATTAGTGTGTCAAGTTCATACCAAAAGGAATCCATCAAAGGTTTAATACATTGAAGTAGAATATAATTAAGTGATAATTTGATAGGATAGAATGAAAAAGATTAGTTATTTTGTCGAGAAGATTGGAGTGAGAATGAGTTTTAGTAGGTAGTTATACATTATTATGATGGTGTGCGTGGATAGTAGAGTGCAGAGTGGGGCGGGGACATGTGTAACCAGCTGATCGGTTATACCCGCCTATACATCATGGAATCCACGCGTCTCCTATAGACAAACATGGCCTCTTTATCTTTTCTCCTTCTTACTCATCAGTTCGGCAAAATATCTTACCTTTACTTTGTCTTACGGAATCTTTACCTGTACTCTCATCTCCATTCTACATATCATTTTAACTTTACTATTAATAATAAGTTTAAAAAAATCACCTACTGAAGAATCCGCTTATAACAACGATCTTGGATAGAGACCAGCATTTAAGATCGTTATATCAGGAATTTGATAAATTTAAACAAATTTTTATCAACAGTTTATGTCCTAAATTATCACGATGTTCTTAGGATTTCATTTTCACCTCGAGACCATCTTTTAAACTCAATCAAAGAACAGGCATTAAGAAACAATTATTTTAAGTTAGTCATTACTGTAGTAATTTTATCTACATAATAATCTATAATTTAGAATACCTATTAAAAATATTTTTAGTAAATTATATAATTCACTGCAAAAAAGTATTTAAACATATTTACGTGTAATTAAGCAAAAAATGAAGTAAAACAAAGCACTTTTTAAAGAATCCATGATAGCGTTTGAAAGCCTGGTGGTATAATAATAATTACATTATCAAAAGAGTAATGACATGTTCGTTACTTTGAGCTATATTTATAATCTGTAATTAATTATAATCATCGATATAGATATTAAAATACCATTATAAATTATAGAATTTATAATCGCTTTAAATGTATCAAACTAGTTGTTATTGCTATCTTGTAAGATAATTTTATCTTGGTAAATTTATAATTGAGTCCATTTCAATTTGATACATACCTAATTTATTACTAGACAACAAAAAAAGAAATAGACTACACAAAAGGAAAAAGAGATTATGAAATCAGATCAGATCAAGTCAGTGAACAGATTTAAACATTCGAATTTAAAATCGGTTATTGTTCAGTGTAGTTAAACATAAAACGGGGAATCAAATGATCGTTCATACACGTTAATTCTCTATTTTAGACTGTCAAAGCAACTAGGTTGAACCAGTCAATTATTATGATCAATTTGACAGGGCAAATTATATCTACCTAAAACAATAAAAAAAACTTAATTTGATAAAACTATACAAAAAAAACTTCAGTATAAAAAATAAAATTACATTCATGTTATAGCTCCCATAATTTGTAGACGTAAAATTGCAGGGCCCAAATTAATAATCTAAAATTACTAAATATGTATATATATATATATATATATATATATATATATATATATATATATATATATATATATATATATATATATATATATATATATATAAAAGATATTAATTGGAATATTCACTACTAGAGTAATAGAAAAATGATAGTAGGTAGAAATAATTTTACATTAATTGATGTACAAGTATATCTTGCTTTCATGAAAGATAATTTTACCATGACAAAGTTCTAGTTTATGCAAGGACACTAGCTTATATAGTAGCTGTTATAGGGTTGCTATTGTTTCACGTATTTTAATTTACATATAACTAACTCTCTTGAAGTAACATAACTAAAGACACACAAGATGTAAGATATACGAGTATAATGTAAATTCTCACATTTCTCTTGTGAACTAGTTATATACCTATAAATGCCAAGACCATTGAGTATTTTTCGATATTTCGGTCCTTAATTTGACTTTTTCATAAAGGCCATTAATGCAACGACCTTGAACCCATAAAACACGGTTATAATGTTTAAGAAGAGGTGTATAATCTCATTATTGTTGTAGGTAGTTGAGAAGTAATGGCGTAGCAGGGGAAGCGGTAGCGTTAGGCCCTGACAGATGAGAGGGGAAGGCTTTATGGCGTAACGCTAGGAATAGGAATGGACCTCCTAAATCATGGATCCCTCTCAGAACAGCTATGGCTCCCCTTTATCCTCTTCTCTTCCTCGTCTCTCATCCCTTCTGTCTAATCACCTGGAAAATTTGTCCTATCTATACAATTTACAGACATTCTCACCGCAGATGTTTACAGTACTTTTAAAGTTCTTTTAACACGCAATCGTGAAAAGTGAAATATTATAGCATTACATTATATTATAGTCTTAGGAAAAGAAACAGAAGTAGAAAATGCCAATAGAATCCGCAACTTATTTCAAGAGTAGCTTATTTTTATCGATGTAATTATAATTTAGTATACTTCTGATAAAGAATTAGCCAGTTAATCCGTTCCGGCAAAATTTTTCCACTTTATTTAAAACAACAAAACCATTAATAAATAAAATAGTAGGTACATGAGCGCTTAAAAGAAAAATTGTTATACTGAGATCTTAGTTATAAGTAAAAATAATTATGTCTTAAATGAAAGTTAATTTACAAACTATTCACTTAATATTTTAATAAGTAACAATAATTACTCAATACATGTCAAGATACATACATTTACCTAACTACATATTTTGTATAAATATAAAAAATATATGTATTATAATTTTCTAAATTCCCATGCTGAATATAACCTTGAATTAATAATTATTTTCAAAATATATAACTATGCTATAATAAAATTTCAGCTAAAATAAATATTAATAATAATATATAGATTAATAATAATTTCGCAGACAAAAAAATAAAAAAAATAAAATAAATAAATACGAAAGCGCATAGTATGGTATTTATTTAGTAAAAACTGAAACAATAGTAAGTAACTATCACCCGTAGAAATATAAATACTTTTCCAATATTCTTAATTTAATTTAATAAAATAGAAATTTACAATTTTAGAGTTGTAGTGGTTATAGGTACAAACTAATAAAATATAGTCAAAAATGAAGATTTTAGGATAGTGAAAACTTAGAAAATGGGAATGACGAAGTATATTTATAATAAGTTAAATCAGCACTAGCTAAATTAGGTGAAATTGCAAAGAAATAGTAAAATTATTGATAAACGAACAAAAAGTAACTTTTTAGTCAGTAAAGATAGAGAATAAACCAAAGAGGGGGTAACAATGTCACAAAAGTGAGCCTTTTTAATTTCTTAATACAACTAATCAAGAAATGAAATAATTGTTTGTTATCCAAATTATTTGATATGTTATAAATCTTAAAAACCTTTAATAATTTCATAATTTAAATTTAGATTTTAAATAAGATCAAGGTCAAATTTATTTTCATATCAGCAGGCTGAAGTCATTTTGAGAAGCAGATGTTTTATTTTGCTGACTTAAAAGACAATTTAATATATTATACAGTATTATATATATAACAATATGATGCATATAATATAAGAGTATGTATGACTGAGTCTTAATATTTAATATTATATGCACAGATAACTTATGTGTACATTTATTATAAATATGAAAATAAAAAGATTATATATATATATATATATATATATATATATATATATATATATATATATATATATATATATATATATATATATCTGTGTGTGTGTGTATAAAATTATCTTGATATGAAGCGAATGAAGAGAAGTAAATCGCAAGACTCAATTTACTAAAAGTTAAATACAAATAAACTGATTTTGTACATTAATCCAACAACTAACTTGTTATTAACTATCTAGACTCAAGAAGTTGAATGAATAATAAAAAAAAAAATCTAAATTATAATAAAAGAAATAACCAAATAAAGTAGTAAATTTGAAAGAAATTAAAACGTGAAAATTTAATAAACATAAGTCAGAAATCCTCCCGACGGAGACCTGATTCAGACCAATATATATCGTAAACTTTTGTAATGTCTTAAAAGGCTTTAAAAATATGTAAAATTGAAAAAAAAAACTTTGCTTTTGTAAAATTAAATTGGAATAATTGTCTAAAATATTTACCTGTTTGATGCATACATTATACATACATCTATTGTATATATATATATATGCAAGAACCTAAAAGAATTATATGAAATTAAATTATATTTAATTTTTAATGCTTAGCTTACAAAAATTTTACTTCAATGAAGCATTTAATTTATTCTTCTTATAATATGTTACAATTTAAAAAAATAAAAAAATAAATAATACTAATATATTTTAAGTATAAAATAACTGATATTATTAATTATTTTTATCTCTCTACTCTTCTCTTTGTATCCCCTTCTACAGGATTATCCAATAAAAATGTGTAATCTTAAAAAAATAATGTAAGAATAAGTATGAAAAAATGTTTATGACTAGGGTTGGTAAAAATAATAACACTTTAGTATTGATTTTGCACTCTACAGAGTTTATTTAAATTTAAAAATTTATTATTTTAATTCATATTAATGAATTAGACAAATACTGGCAAAGCGAGAGATATGATGGTTAATTAAATGGCACATTATAAGTTTAATAAAATAAAATCTATATTTTTAGCATAATTTATATAATACGTATTGAACGATTATAAAATGATATATTAGTTTAGTTGTTTGTTTTTTCTCATTCTGTTTCTGTTTAGTTTGATCATTTTATTAATTTATTTAGCTCGTGTAAGAGATTCATAAGAATATAATTTATTTTATTCAGAAAAATAGTATTATTTGGAACGGTTGTCTTGGTAAAGTTTTTGTTGGGTTGAGTTATTTATGTGAGTTGTCCCGAGTGGGAAACGGACCGACGCCACAGCTAAACATCCCAGTCCTTACCCAAAGAACTGGAGCCGATATTCTCTGAATATGTTATGTGTATTCTGTCCTAACTCCTCTTCTCTTTTCGCCTGTTTTTGTTACGTTATCTTTGTATGTAGAAAAAGGCCAAAAACTTTTTTCTTTTTCTTCATCGTTTTTACCCATCTTCTATTTGAGCGTATGTATAAGTTATATGTGAATGTGAAAGACCGTTACTTTTTTTTGAAAGAAGGGAGAAAGGGGAAGTGTGTTTTTTGTATCTGTGTTAGTGTGTCGTCTACAACATATGAATGTAACACACTGTTGGATTTTTCTAAGGTTTTTTCATATATTTTTCTTCTTTTTTGAATATATACCGAAAAAAGCTTTGAAGCACAATGCCCTGGCATAATCACACACACGTAAACCTTAACAGATATAAACTAACACACACACACGGAAACAAGAAAGGCTATTTATTATTCTCAGACTTCCAAGGACACAAAAAACCTTCAACACTGGCTCGGTAACCGTCGGGTGCCTCCGGAAAGCAGAGCTCCCCGAAAACCGGGTTCCGGAATCCAAGCTAACCCCCCTTCTAACATATTAGACACCTTACATTAATCCTTCAGACCTCACAGATATAAATCTTCTTTTTTATTCTTCCTCCACTCTTACAGAAAATAAGAAAAAAAGTTAGGTATTTTCACTTTTTGTTGGACGAGACTTAAAAATAATATTTTGAAAAAAATAAATTATAATTTGATGGCTGTAGAAAATAGAAACAAAATGATTAACTATACATATTAAGAAATCTATGTTTTAACAAAAGAAATAAAACTGCAAACTATTTATTGTAGATTAAAAAAATAAATAAACTGCCCTTATTCTACTGAATTACACTTGAGTAATTATTTAATTCCAAACTCTATTAACTTATTATTTAACTCCATTAATTTATTGTAGATTAAAAATAAAATAAAGAAATAGCCCTTTTTCAAATGAATTACACTTGAGTAATTATTTGATTTTTACAACTAATCATTTACATTTTCAATTCACAGAAATATACTTATATCCTATATACAATATTATTAAATAATAACAACAAATGATTTAATACACGTCTGTTTCAACCAAACTCAAAGTATTGATTTTATATGAGAATAGTTTTGATAAGATGTATCTTAAAGGTTGTTTGTATGCTTAAATAGTATAATATATCTATCTATTATTAGAGTTTTTCTATAATATGTTTGTAAGGTTAGCTGGATATATAAAACTTATAACTATTCTTCAGACAAATTTGTAGAAAAAAAAAGTTAAACCTCATAGGCAGGTAAGGTAATAGATCACAAGCTACAATGTACCCTTATCCTGTCCCCTGTTCAAAGAGTTTGACTTTTTTAAAGGTTTTTTTGTTATTCCTTTTTTACTAACAAAATAAGAATTTGGCGAAGGTCACAGGTCTGAGGTATATTTTTTTAAAGGTTTTTTAACAATGAAAAGAAGTTCCGGCATTGTGAGGATCCCTGATGGTCGAATAAAGAAATAAAAAAAGGTTTATAGAAATCGGTGAAAAAAAAAACAACAAAAAAACTGACCTCAAAAAAGGTTTTTAAGCAAGCCATGCTAAAAGTTTTACTGGGGGTCATAGCTGTGTTTTGAATTCAACATGGGTTACTAAATAATAGTTTGTCTCAGGTAGGCATGGAATAGGAATATATGTGATATTTATGATGTGACTGCGTTTTAACCATTTACCCATATTTATATATAGTAAAATATACTGGCATTTAAAATATTATGTTATGCATGTTAGGTTTTAGATCTCAGTTTTACGATGTTATGACTCAGTGTAGAAGATACCTATAGTTTAGTTTAGCAGTATTTTCTTTAAAGAATAGACGGAATAAACAGAGAGTAAACACTAACAGCTTTCTCAAGTTATGGCCGTAAAATTATTATGACTTATAATATAAACATAATAGCAATAATTATATCCACCAAATAATGTTTAATAAAAAATATTTTAGGAGAAATCACTGATAAAATATATTACTTAAATTAGTTTGTATAATTAATTATATAAAATATACTTAACACACTTGTTATAAACCAAGAAGGATAATGTAAGAATTTAAACACGATGTATCTATAATTAAAACATTATTGTAAATAAATAACTAAGTTGACAGGACAATTTTAAGACTTTTTAATTAAATTACGAGAGTAAGGGGGTGTAAATTTCTGGTGAGGAGAAACCGGAATGAATAAAAACTTGCCCATTATTATATTATGACGTTTCAATAAATCAAAGTAAGTCGAAACTTTTTCTAGAGTTATATTGCTGGCATTATACAATCGGTAGAGGGGAGGTTACGGGGAAAACTTTCAGGAGGAAAGTTTGTTCGGGGAAAAAGGGAAAAGAGGGGGGAAAATTTTTATAAAATTCTTCACGCCACCCCTTCCTAAGCAATCCCCCACAAAATGGAAAGTGAGGTGGAAGGAGAAAAAGAGGGTGGGTAACAACGGTGTGGAATTATTAATTTCGCGTTTTTGCTCGCCGTGGTCCGAAATTGCTCGCGGCGAAATTCGAAATTACTTGGGGAAAAGGGGGTAGAGGTGTTTGGCGTTATACTTTTATGATTTATGACGGTGTCTGTGTCATATCAGAGTGGGGGGAATCTGAGGGGGGGGGGTGAAAAGCTAAATGAATGTATCTTTAATGAACCTCCTACATTAGGGAGGGGGCGGGGAGAGAGGAACAGAGATATATGCCCCCTGAATACACAGTGAACTGCTGAATTCATTATCAACCAGAAAACCATGGCATAAATTTACCTACTCGAGAATAACCAGCAGAGAACAGAGGTGTAATAGCAAAACTTTCGACACTTGTTTCGTCAACCCTACCGCTCCAACCCACTTTTCTACTTTTTAATCTAAATATATATTTTCTTTACTAATACAGTACAAGTAGGTTATAACAATACTAGGTATCCATCATAAGAATTATTCTTATATAAAATAGAGATATTAAATTAATACAATATGATTAAAAAATTGCTGCACATTTGAATGTTTCCCTATTTAAAAAATATTTAAGTTTTTTCTTTTATTTTCTACAACTTACTTTCCAATGGTTTATACATTTACTGCTGTATTTATTTAGACAATTTTGCTTCTATTATCAACAACAGTCTCCATCAGGAAAAATTATACCTTAAAGTTTTTGCCGATTTCAGAAATGAATATTTAAATATTGGTCTGCCAATTAGTGTGGCACATAGCTTTCTCGCGTACAAAAATTGTGGTCAGACAGATAGACCGAAACGGGACAAAAATGTTCCTTTTTTTTGGTTAAGTTAGGAAGGAATATTTATTAAATATAGACTTAGATTTTTAGGGAGAAAGAGGAAGAGGTATTACAGAGGTAAGGACTGCATGATTGAATGTAAATATTTTTCAAGTGATCATCATTGGCTTTTTGACACTTCTTTTTATGGTCAATAATTTTACGAATGAGAACAAATGATACACTGTAACTTAATAATAATGGCACATTCAAGAAAAATCAAGAAGAGTTTCTTCCTAGTTCGTTTTTGTTAGGAATTTACAAAATAATTGCATATAGCTTCCAGAGGTCTAGACTTGTTTACTAATCCACATCCACTCTATTTTTACTATAAACACTTATTATAATTATTTATATTTTTTGTATTGCATAAAAAAACATACTTTCAGCGATGCTAATTTAACTAATAGAAAATAAGTTTTGTTAAAAATTCAAAACTGATTAATAATATTAATTGTAAACTTACGTTTGTTTAGAGCGAAGATACCTTAAATATATAACACTAAAAAACACTTAATATAACAATAACGTAAAATATCGCGTATTCTATAGTTTTGTTTACATGTATGTACAAATATTTAATAACAGCAGATGATATGCGATCGACGAACCCTTGATTAAAACTAAAAGGCTTTGCAGGTTTTTAAAAAAATACACCACAACTCAAAAAATAAAAGGGAGTGGTTTCAAAATCTAAAGGGGAGATATCCAATAATGGCTGACAAAGGGCCAGGAGGGGGATGCTGACCATCCCTTGGAGAATGGCCGCCCACTTCACAGGGAGCGAGGTTGAAAAAAAAAATTCCAATAGGGTGGTTCGGAAAAATTTTGATTTATGGCTGTTTCTTAAGAGTAGTATGGGGTTGGTCGAGTCAGCTGCAATTCATCTTGAAATGCAGAACCCTTTAAAACTCCTCACACAGTAGGATTTGTAGACCCCCTCATGACCATGGGGTAGAAGGAAGACCCTATCCTTTTCATATTAAACCCCTAGGGATATCACTCCCTAACCCTATCTCCACACCTGATACACTTGCCCATTATATTGTGATCCCCCTAAGACCGCATCCCTTGTCTTCTAACTTCCCTTTATCCCGCCCGCAAATTGGTTATGCATTTCTAAATTTAGTTCCGGATGTGGGGAATCACACGACGCTTTTCTCCTTCACTTTTTAAATTTATTAGAAGGAAAAAAATGTATTTAAATGACTATTGGATAGTTAGTCATGGTTTTTAAGATAACCGCAACCTACACAGCAGCATTAATCAATGTAGTGTATACATATTTTTTTTTAATTTCTAATGATGGGTTAAATCAGTAGGTATCATTTGAATAAAATATATTTAGATGTAATAAAATTAAAAAATAGGTAAAAAAATAATAAATCATAATAAAAAAGTTTATATTCATGCCAAATAAAAACACTTAAATATGCATCAAATTCTGGAAAACGATTCAAAATAAAGATAGTGTTAAGTTTCTTTAAACCCTTTAACACACTAGCTGCTGTAATTGTCCTTAAAAATATTGAATGTCAAACAAAAAAACTCAAATTATTACTTGTTAGTTTGTTTGCTAAACTGACGCTCTTTCTCTCATACATGTACGAAATTACATTTGCGATGAAAGCCTAAAAAGACCTTTACACAGGCTTATTACTTTCTCATATACGCAGTATATACAGAGGGAAAGTATTGTGGTCCAAAAATTTGAGTTTGGTGGGATGTAAACGTTTTAAGGTGGGATTCCTATGCTGCGTTTGACGCGTGCGGCTGACGCGGTGCGTCAGACGCAGAGCACTGCTACAATGTAATTCAATGGGAGGGATTCCTATGGTGCGTCAGACGCATGCGGCTGACGCTGGGTCGCTCTGGTCGTGCGGCCGTACCGGTTCGAGAGCAGTGTAGACGCAGACGCGAAGGAGATAACGGGTCGTAAATGTGTACTCTAACACCCACTTTATAATTGTCCGATTGAATTCGGTTTTTTTTTAAACTAGGTATTCCTTTTTACAATTTTACAATTTTAATCTGTCACCATTTCGTTAAATTAAATACATCGTTTTTTTAAATGCATATGTATATAAATATGTAATCCCCCATCCTTAAAAAACCTTTGGTTCCCAATATTTCCCGTACATACGTGAGTGGTGAGTGGATATTTATATAAATATATTTTTAAAAAACTATTTATTTTACCGAAACGGTGCCAGGTTAAAAGTTGTTAAATTGTAGAAAGGAACAGTTTAAGAAAAAAAAGAGAAAAAAAGATACGGTCCATCGGACAATTATAAATGGGTGGGTGTTCAAGTGCTTATTTACCGTTTTTTAATCAAATCAGTTATGTCGGATAAAGCACTGTTTACAGTTGAGGAACATGAAAAGTTGGTGGATATTGTTAAAATGTCCTGTTATTTATTTATTTTTTTCTTTTACGAGATCGAGAATGTAGCTGAACTGCGTTGTTTTGCCTGAAATATTCCCTACATTTTTTCTCATCCTTGAACAAGTGCCGAGTGCCGATTGATAAGTTTCTAAAAACAACCTTCCTCAATCCTTGATTTTAAAATAGGGTGTGCAGCAGCATTACCCCGACTTATTAGTTCCAGTAAAATGTCTTCGTCTTAAATCTCTTCCAAGTTCTAATAGAAGAGCAAATCGCGGACACTCATTATTGTCACCCTCTCACTACCGAGGCCGCAGATCAACTGAACATATGCATAGAAAACCCTCTAACCTGCGTCAGCCGCACTGCGTCTGACGCATGCATAGGAAACCCTCTAACCTGCGTCTGCCGCATGCGTCAGACGCAGCATAGGAATCCCGCCTTTAAGGTCCCTTGAGTCCAAAAGAGCGGTTTTTAAAAACTGTATGTCTGTTTATCTGCAGTCTGTGGAGAGGCGTGAAGCCTAAACTACTGCGGGCCGATTGCAATGTAATTTGGCGCAAATTTAGAAAAATAATGCCCGAGGAAAAATCATGAAATTAATTTCAGCTCTAAATGTAGGGCCACTATAGCCTCCGAAAACTTTAAAAAAATTCGAAAACGGTTCTGACGTTTTAATTAAGAAAATCTAAAATGTAGTCCATTTAAACAACAAATTTAATTATATAGCGTAGTGGATCCTTTAGGGTATAGAAAAAAGAGAGAAGTGTTCACTGCATTAAGTGTTTGGCGACGTTTTGGCCTTCCCGGCCATTTTCAAGCCTAAACAACAGAATTTATTGTATTACAATCGTGTTCCATTACATAACAAGACTACAAATACACCAGGAGGACAAAATATAAAAGTAAGAATTACCTAAGAAAAATTACACTTGTGATCGTGTGGTCATTAAAATAATCAAAATCTAATAGGAACTAAAAACAGTTCCGTCGTCTGTACATCCAAAACAAAAATGTAGCATCTACAAAAATCCTAGTGATCTAATGGTAAAATAAAACCAATAACAATACGTACAACATAACAAATAATAACATAATAAAAACTATTGACGTAGGGTAACTATAATTATTAAATTGATCACAGATATAAAAACTAGTAATAAAACATTATTGGTTGTGTGATGATAACTCGACTATCCTCTCTTATCATTATGTTATCACATCAGTAAATAAAACATCGATTTCAAGTTTGTAATAATAAAATTCAAATAATAATTAATACAGTACTATTTAGACGTTAATAAATTGTACTTGAGAAATGGCCTGAATTAAAATAAAATAAAATAAACAAATTATTGATCCGGATAGATAAAAATAACAAGAATATAATCATATCGGCCTCGACTATTCTCTAGGGCGGGAATTATGAATCGAATGATTGTAGTATATCCCACTATAAAACTTGATGAGGGAACGAGAATCAGTTTTAATGTTAACAGTTTTATCCAGTTTGATTGCATTTTTGTTTTGGATGTACAGACGATGGAACTGTTTTTAGTTCCTATTAGATTTTGATTATTTTAATGACCACACGATCACAAGTGTAATTTTTCTTAGGTAATTCTTACTTTTTTATTTTGTCCTCCTGGTGTATTTGTAGTCTTGTCATGTAATGGAACACGATTGTAATACAATAAATTCTGTTGTTTAGGCTTGAAAATGGCCGGGAAGGCCGAAACGTCGCCAAACACTTAATGCAGTGAACACTTCTCTCTTTTTTCTATACCCTAAAGGATCCACTACGCTATATAATTAAAGTATTTGAGGGTACACATAGTCAACTTTCATATAACAAATTTAATGATTCAAGTAAGTTTTTTTCGGGAAAATTCTAGTTCCTGAAAAATTAGCTATACATTTGCGTAGAGGAACTATTTTAATGGTCATTTTTAATGAAATGTTCAATAACAATTAAAAGTAAACTTGAAAACTAGAAACACAGGCTAAGTAATTGAGGACTCGTACATGAGAAAGTTTAATAAGAGTTATATCAAACAGTTTTTTTAAAGCTTCTTTATTTAGTTTTTACCGGCTTTATTTTACTTTTACTTCCAGTTTATTTTTAAAATAAACTGGAAAGAAATAGTTCTTCTTCAATGCCTTTTCATTAAAACCAATTATAGCAGTTATGTTGTTATTAAAATGTGTCTTTTTAGTATTATTCGTAATTATACATATACATTTTCTTCTTTGAAGGAAGTAATTTCAACAACTTACCATATAATAACTGTCTAGACAATATAAGTGAAAACATTTGAGCATTTAATAAAAGAAAGCAAACATAAGGACTAGATAATTGTAGAAAATATCTAATTATAAATGTAAAATATTATAAAACAAACAAAAGAGCTAATTCTATTAAAAGGAAATTTATTTCGGAACTTGGATCAGTTCCTACTTTCCACACTTGACAGCCTCTCTGGAAAATTCTAACATCCTTTTGATCTTCAGTTTATGTTTTCATAACACGTTGAACACAATTAGACGCACATTTAATTAAATAGTTTTTCTTAATTAATACAATTTTGGTTTATTGTTTTCAGAGGAGGAAAAGGACTATTTTGGGCCTTAGCCAATTTTTTAAAAAGGTTTCCAAAAAATTAAATAACAACCATTTTAAGCTGATGCTATAAACTGAGATGTTGCACAAAATTGTTTATAAGTAAAGTAAGAATAAAATAAGTTTACAAATAAAGTTTAATGATAGAAAAGCAACCTTTAGATTGAACCACTTAGATTGAAATTTCTGACTAAAATTTGCGAAAGTTTATCATACTAAATGAATCTCACATTGTTTATAGTCAATAACTGCAAAAACAAATGTATTATAAATACTTCAATTTTTAATAAATAGACAATAACAAATAAACAGTAATAAATTAATGTAAATAACTAACTAAGTAATGTAATAACCCTGGCAGTTGATCGGGACTAAAACCCAAAAGAAAAAAAAATAAATAGGTCAAGTGTGTGCTAGTCAGCGAGGGTCCGTAGGCAACCCTGCGTATAGTTTAAGTAGTACCCTATTGTTGGTGTTTTTTAAAATGCTAAAAAGCTTACTTTGAACTATCCTATGGGTCTGATATTCTCAAAACACATTAACACACTTCTGATAAAGTATTTTTTTGCCACTGAACCGGACTACTACCACATAAATACACCGAAAAGACCATAGTTATAAAAAACGTATTTTGTCAATAAAAAATAAAATAATATTTTTTTTCGTAATTTCTAAAAAGTGGTATCTTTACTTTTGGTCGAAGAATGTTCAGGAATTTTTTCAATTTTTTGTACTTCACATAAGCGAGATAGAAGAAGGGGACACGTTTCACACCCACTTCAAACTTGCCTACGCTCGCCCTATCAAAGATATAACCAAAGAATTGTATATTTTGGTAATCAGCTCGACGTTCATATGATACCCCTCACGGTGTCAAAAAAAATTTAACTCTTAATTTTTTGAAAAAAAATTTTTTTTAAGTCGCTATATTTTTAAAATATGTAGGTAGGTACTAGACACATACATGCCAAATTTCAAAGTGATCGGACGAAAGGTGTAGCCGTGAGAGCAGGCGACCGGACGCAAAACCAAGGACCCTAGAAACTGATTAGACTTATATGTTTAACTTGATAAGTACCATTCAAAATTTCTATTTTGATCAACCAATATGAACTAATCCTAAAATAAGAATATAACTAACAATTATATTATTCTATTATATTATACTTAGTTAAAAAACTAAACGACCGAATAAAGGTAAGGTTCGTTGCATCGAATTTAATTGTCCAGTATTAGTTTTTACTTTCGCATATAAAGAGAAAGTATTGTGATGGCGCGCAAAATTCGATTTTAAGATTTTGATTGATTTACACGTTTTGAGGTCCCCTGAGTCCAAAAAAGTGGTTTTTTAAAAAATGCCTGTCTGTCGTCTGCGCAGACGCCTGGACCCCAAACTACTGAGCCGATTTTGACGAAATTTTGCATACATGTTCAGAAAAATCATACCTCGAGGCGAAATCGAGAAACGAATTTTAGCTTCGAATTAGGGGGCGCTACCCCAAAAACTCTGAAAAAACGTGAAAAAAAATATTTCTCGAAAACGGTTCCGACGATTTTGATTAAAAAAATCTAAAATGTAGTTCATTTAAATACGAATTTAACGAAATAAGTCGTTTTCCCGGGAAAAATCTAGTTCCTGAGAAAATAGCTTAAAACGCGGACGGAGAGAGCCCGGGTTCGATTCCCCGCCCAGAAGAAGTTTTTTTATGATAAATTTTGATGAAATGTTTAATAATAATTAAATGAACCTCCGAAAACTAATAAATGGAAAACACTGGGCTAAGTAATTATGAACTCGTATAAAAGAAAGTTTGTCTCGGATCGATTTTTTTGTTATTGTCTTCTGCCTCTGATTAACAATTCTTATAAGTCAAATTAAAGTAATAATCTTGGAATATTATTTAAACCTCTATGAGTAAGATCAGGATGGTAGAGTCCTATAGGACGTCGCAGCACCACTCAATTGAAAACCACTGAATTAATCTATTCATAATTTGTGATTTATACACAATACACTAATTATGTCCTTATTTGAAAAGTTTTAAGGCATTAATGTAAAAATTAAATTTTTTCGATAATAAAAGCAATTGTGGACTGTTATTTAAAACTAATTAGTGTATTTGATGTTTTCATTATGAAAAAAAAAAAAAAAAAATCATAACCGTTTTAATAGCATAATAATTTTATTCTATGAAATAATATTAATGGTAGTTATAATTAAGGATAATAGTAAAGAAAAAGTTATTTTATTGTGAAAAGCAGTGTTCGTGTTTGAGATAATAATCTTAATGACTCACACCCTGTTTACCTGTCGTGTAATTTTCTCCCTACTCCTACACAGACCATTAATATCACTTATGATTAATTTATGATCTCAATGTTAATTTTACATAGGAATGGTATGCATGGGGTCTAAAAATACTTTTTATTTATGGAATACTTTTATATACATAAGTTACCATTTAAGAATTTAACAAACGGGGCTTTTTAGTTACTGACACAAAAAATAGTTAAGTTCGAACAAAAAAATAAACAAAAATGACTGATTGTATCGATAAAAAAAATAAAAAAAACATAATGAAACTAATACACTTAAATCAAATATCTGGACCTAAAGGATATAGCCAGTTAAAAAAATACTTAATTACTTTATAACTAATGATACTTTAGCTCTATATACTTCTTGACCAAGTGGGGATACCTTTTTTTGGAGATACCCCGTATCATAACAAGCAAATATTTTATTTATTACACCAGAATCCAATTCCTCTATAATATAATATTATTAAACTCTATACCACATCTTAACATTTAACCTACAATGTTTAAAATGTTACTCGGCCTCTAGAATCTATAGAATAGAATAAGCGCTCGAAAAAATGAAAAGGAAATATCAGACTATGATAGTCAAATGATAGAAATAATAGTCAAATGAGTGAAACAAATACATATATTTGGGAAGAAGCCCTATATTTATTTTGCATAATCATATAATACTGTTCTATATTTTGTTTTCATACGCATGATGAAAAAAAAAAAAAAATAGACTGCCAATTAGTGTGGCACATAGCTTCCTCGCATCCTATCATGTACTTTATTGTTATAATGTTTATTGTGTAAAAACTATTAGTAGTTTTAGCGATCTTTAACAGTTCATAGCGGTGTCACTGTTGGTTTTACTGAAAAATTATATTTGAAAAAAATGTTTGTCTCATTAAATAGATGAAGTTAGATTTTTTTCCCGACCTAAAATTCCAATTTTAAATTTGAAGTTCACGTTTACGCGAGCGTTGCTCGTGAACGCTTCGACGGACAACGTTGTCCAACGAACTCGTCCTGGGCATTGGTAAAATGAACATGTCTACCAAATTTCATCAAAATCGGTTGACATTTACTCAAGTTATCGTCGCACGTTTCATAATTCGCGGACACACAGACCGACAGACAGACAGACAGACAGACAGACACGAGACCAAAATGTTCCCTGATGTCTGAAACGGATTTCTGTCTTGGAATTTTTAAAATCGGAGGCATAAAAGTTTTTCGTTCTCAAAAGTGAACACAATGCTTCCGTTACCTTCGGTAAGCTCGGAAGCAAAATAATAATAATAATATTACACTATTTCCTTTATATTAAAAATATGTTTACTAAAACTGGCTAAATACAATACAACTATAAAAAAATATAGAAGTGATAATATTAAACTTAAACGCAATTTTACTGTGTATATTTTGCTAATTGATTTTCCAATCTACACTTAAGTTTAAATAAAATAAATAAATAAAAAGAAACTAATATCACCGTAAACAAAATTATTAGTGTACTCGAAACTTGCCTGAAACCTAGGTCAAAAATTAACAGGTTCGAACCCCATAGAGGTGAGACATTTTTCACAGAGGTGTAGGTGTGTAAGGAGCCGATCCCCTTTCCTGCACTAACCTAATGATGATCGGGCAAGAAACAGCAAAATAAAATAAATCAAATTCCAAGTGAAATTTAACTGCTGCAAAAAAATCTATAATGTAAAAACTAAATGAAAAAAAGATAAAAAAGTCTATATTTTTTTATATGAATTAAACTTATCTTTAATTTTTTCAGTAAGAAAGAATCTAACTCTACAATCAAATACATGCATACGGAAATGATCAGTTAATTGTGAGAAGATCTCTTTATTACACCAGAACTAAGATTAGTGGTCCTTTCACGTATTTCATAATTTCACTGAGGCAATTTCGATAATTGAACAATTATATTAA
This sequence comes from Gerris lacustris, assembly GCA_951217055.1. Classification (NCBI taxonomy): domain Eukaryota; kingdom Metazoa; phylum Arthropoda; class Insecta; order Hemiptera; family Gerridae; genus Gerris; species Gerris lacustris. The sequence goes on along the minus strand of OX578277.1, from coordinate 63,803,541 downwards.
CCAAGTTATCTTGGGTTGTATTTAGCCGCAAGATTTTTCGCGAAATGATTCTACATTATAACTAAAAAAAGAACAACTACTCTATTATCCCACCCCCTTTATTATATGTTGTGAGCGTACTTTCTTATTGCTTGTAATTACAAGATAATTCCAGTAGCTCAATTACTGAGTGAAGATAATGCAGGTTTGCAAAGTACACGATTGTCAATTATTTCATTAATTAAGGCATGCTGTTTATCGGCAAGTCTGATCTACGCATATACAAACTAAATGAAAGCTAGGGCATTGTTCTATTGGCTTGTAAAACATTGTTGACCTTGACCTGTAATTTGATCTGTGCACGGTTTATCCCAGTATAGATAATGAACATGTTAATTCTGCTTACTTTATTGAATCATTGATTCTCAATACAGCATTAAGAAAAATAAAGTGAAAGTAGCTTTCTTTTCATATTTATACTTTAAAAACTAATTTCTTTTGTTCAAAAGTCTTGAAAGGCAAAGTAAGAGCAGCAACACCGAACTAATAATAACCCGTGGCGCAAGGTGAAACAGCCTGTGGACGAATTGTGCCTGCCAAAGAGCTTCCAACAAAACACTAAGCTTCTTATATTATTAGGAACGATTTAATTAAACAACAATATGACATCGTAAAATCAATTTTCACCTTATTACCCCTGGACTGTCCAGCATGTGGAGGATAACCTGTACTAAGCAATCTATAAAAATGTAATAAACAAACTATAACATTTCCATATTTCAACCGGAAGAGACATACTGAATAATTAAATTATAAAAACCTAATTTATTGTTATTTGTTGCCTAATACTAAAGTAATTGAATGTTGATTACGGGTGCTAAACTAAATCATAACTATACTAGCTTAAAAGTATCCATGCTTCTACTTCTATGATCAGAAGGAAATAGGGTTTCATTCTCAGAGCAAAGAAGGGTAGAGGGAACCATACTATATAATCTGAGTGTCAAAAAGTGGTTCATTATGCTCTCCCTCGATACTAACACTTTCAAGCGGCAGTTTGGTAAAACAATATCGATATCTCGATAAAAACTCGAAATTTATCCGATATCAGCTGATAAAAATAAGTAGTAGAATTTCCTTACAACAATTAATATTTTTATTTTTAATACTATATATATATATATAATAGTTGTCTTTATAAATCTGTACTTTAATGTTTTGTTGTCAACCTTATTAATTATCTAAAGGCAGTAACATCGTTAATAAACATGTAACAGTTTCTAGATAACCAAAAGCAATCTTATATATAAAACATAGTCGACTTCGAAAGCAATTACATACATCAGATTTGTCTCTTACATATTTGATATCTGATTTAATAAAAAAATATTATTATTTAATTTAAAATATTGGCAGATGAGTAAAGACTATAAGTAAGTATTTAAGTGCAAATGAAGGATTTGATTCACATTTTATGAAACAGTGCATTCATATAGTTAAACAAGTCTTACCCTCAAAGTAAGGAATAGGAAAAAAGGTTATTCCTAAAAAATATTTTTTTAAATTTTTGAGTGGGGTATCAGATCAAATAAATGCTACTGATAAGGATTTTTACAAGCGTCTATGGGGGCGGAAGGACAAGGAATAGACAAGGACCAGAGACCACCTGATCGTACTGTTGTCACTTTAGTTCGGATTGAACTCGCTATCGAGCTTAATACATAAGGGTTAAGTTTGTAAGAAGTATGTAGAGCCAAGTACAAAGAGTTTAAGTAAATTTAACGCCTTTCTACATTCTCTGATGAAATATCTGGTTTTGGTATAAGTTTTTGGGAGATATGTATGTCATTCGACACCTTCATGCTACTGTAATGTAATAATCAAACAAGGGTGGTTGGTTATTCAAATATACTTAATATAGAACTGAAATAACAGTTATTCTAGCTTATTAAAGCTGATTATACACTATTAATGAACAACATACAAATTATTACAAACCACCTTAAATTTTACGAATTTTGGTCCAATGGAGTCAGTCAACAATGTGGTCCAAAGGGGTTAAGTCAGGTTTTTTCCAAATTTTTGATAATACGTAGCTGTGTGCTGAAGAAATAATGATCTAAACTTGTGGACCCTATACCCTACACAGCATACTTTGAAGAAGATAAGGATTGCATTATATAATCTGTAAGTATTCACAATTTGTTTTGAGAATTTTTTAAAGTTTGTTTTTGCTTTCCTGAAAAGTTGTATATTTGGACTTAACGCCTTTTTTGTTTCACAGATATTTTCTCAATGAACCTATCCCAATTATTTATTCTTGTTGATTTTATTACAAATTCGATAGACACAGACCTCTATCTTTTTGTCGTTTGACCTATCTTAATTAAGAATAACTACTATGTCTATGTTATTTGGTAGAATCAATATTGTTTTTTTACATTTTTTTATTTATTAAAAATGCTATAGGCTGCAGCATTAAGTTGTTATGATGAGTAGATATTAGTGGTACTCACGATCTATAGTTTAACGTGCTAAACTGTGATTAGTCAGTTAAGTTGGTTATAAATGATCCTCTATTTTTAACAATCAACTATATATCATTTTAACATTTAACTCGGCTTTGAGTGAGTCAAATAAAGTTTGACGGATGTTAAATCGGGTGTGGTCATCAAAAAATAAGTAAAGAAAAAAAGTAAGTATACAGAAATACATCATGGAGGTCGGACAATAGATGAGAAAAATATTTTCCTCCGTGGTTTGGGATTGGGAAGCTTTTTGGCATTTTCAGTTGAAGATAAAACTGTGTGCAACTTATTTTTTTCTAAATGGAATAGAATATCTATCTATCAAATAATTAAATGGCAATTAAATAATATAAATGACATATAAAACGAGGAAATTTTAATAAGAAAGCTTATGTTACTTATCATATAAATGGTAAGTAATCCAATCTAAAAACTGTCAAATGATGCAAGCCACTAAACGCCACCTGCTTTATAAAACTTATAACTAGTCTTCTAGTCAAGGTCTCTCACAATCTCCAGTTTCTAACTTGTAACTCGTTAAACAAAGATCGTGAATACCCCTAATATGTGTGTAGCCCTAAAGAAATACTTTAACATAAAAAAACATTACAACTTATCTTTTAATGAAAAATTTACGAAAGAAAAAGGAAAAAAAAACAAAACAATGCGTTCATAAATTTAAAATACTCTGCCAATTAATGTGGCACATAGCTTCCTCGCAAAGAAAAGACCAAATTAAGAAAAATACCTTGATAAACATAATCAAAAAGTTGGAACGGCGCGACTCTGTTCCAGTAAATATTTAATAAAGTTGAAGAAATTTAAACATTTGTTGGAGAAACAAAGCCTCCAACAAGCACCAAAAGTTAGAGCACATATAATTAATAACATATAAAATAAACAAATATAAAACTGCAACCAAATCGTAGAAACCGCTGTATAAACAGTTTTTTTTTTTTATTTTACCCCCCTCAAAACTAAAAATAACACAAAATAGAATATAACACAAATTAATCTACTATGCAAGAGCTTTTCAACGATATACATCATATTATAAAAGATTAACTTTAACATTTGTACCCCTGTACTCTGAGGTACCAAAGTTATATTTTTAAAAAACAAACAATACAAAAGGGCATTCATTTAACTAATAAATACATATATATAAAAAACCTAATATCAAAAAAGTATTAAAACCCTTTAACCTACAACAAAATTATAAATCGGTACAAATGTATATGTACAATTTTTTTAAAAAATCAACAAATAAAATAGCTTTAATATACATATCAAGGCCTTTAATATGATATACGACACAATATTAAAAACAAAAAAAAGTGGTCACGTGACACGGCTCACGGTAAAAAGTTTACTCTCATGTTCTCAGCAAGTAGGATGAACTAATGAAATAAAATATACTCAATTTAAAGAGCATTAGTGTGAGATTCAATCGCCGTAATTAGAAATAAAATCGGCCAGCTATTGTAGAAACTATGGCCATTCAAAGACAAAAATGGAAAAAAATAAAACCAAAAAATAACAAAATTATCACCATCAAGGGTACAACCGATGATGATACGACAAAAACTCATAGGACTAAAGTTGTAGATCTTTTAAAATCAGTCACCACTTGTGCTACCCATTTTCTAATACGACTTACCGTTTAGCCGCAATAAGCCCTCAAACCAGCTTAAAAATCACCTCACCCATTTTTATTTTTTTAAGGGGGGAAGGAGGGGGAAAAGTGAACTTTCTATAATTATTTTGGTCCACAATATGGACGTTGCGCGTCGAATGGCGCTAACCACAATTCTCTAGCTCTTCTGGAAGTGGGTAAACATTAATGTCAGTCAGTGAGTCAGTTAGCCATACGGCTTTATAATATAAAACATATTAATTTAGCACGATTTAAAGTGCGCAGAAGGTTGAAATTAGGCAGGTGTTATCTGCAGGCTACTTTCGAAAAACCATAAAAATTTCATAAAAATCAGATGATTACTTTTAAAGATATAGCTGTAAATAAATGTATGTTTGTGAGCATGTGGATGACAAACAAATAAGCGCAGAAGGTTGAAACTTATATGGGACCAACAATGGGCTAATTATGACCTACCACCCAAATTGCATTAAAATTGAACGTGTAGTTTTTAAGATATGGTGGTTCGCAAAAATTGAACGACAGACCGACAGACCGACAGACCGACAGACAGACCGACAGACAGACCGACAGACAGACACGGGACCAAAAATGTTCCCTGATGTCTGAAACGGATTTCTGTCTTGGAATTTTTGAAATCGGAGACCTATAATTTTTTCGTTCTTCAGAACGATCACATAGCTTCCGTTACCTTCGGTAAGCTCGGAAGCAAAAATATATATTTTTATCGCAATGAGTTTTGTTGATAGAATGCAAGATTTGACCAATAAATAATACCTCTAATAAATAAAAAATAGATGGTTTGGTTGTTTAAAAAAATTATGTTATATAAGGGGAGAAGAAATTGAGGGTGGTAAGATTTATTTGGTATCATCCTATCTAAGTGTACAGGAACGTAGGGACTTATCTAAAGCAAGACAAAGCGGTAACGCACCCTCGAAAACCAACTGGAAGGATAGTTTAGCCATAAAGTATGTTTTCTTCAACTTTTCTTATTTGTACTTCGTCGATGGTAACTGAAGATTTAAGTCCTTTTGTAGAAGAAACATAAAATGTTTGTTTCTTTAAGGTAACGATAAGGCAACAAAAAACAACAATGCATGTTTATCAGGAACATCTCAAGAGAAAATTAATTAAAAGCTTAAAGCTTTTAAAAGAAAAAAGAAACGCACAAACTATCATTGAGTAAAAGGAATAATGAAATTATTGACTGGAACATTGGATAAAATATAATAAAAAATTATTACAGATAAGGTAAATTATTATAGTAGATTCTATTATTAGAACATTAATCCAAGAATTTTGATAATATTTCTTAGGATAATGCAATAATTCGTAATGATGACTAAATTTTAGATATTAAAAATTATTGTAACCTTATAAGAAATAAAATAATATTAAACGAATAAAATTATTATAATTTATGTATTTCTTGTTTGCCACAACTACTCTAATTTATCATATAATATTTACGAGGTATAAGAAGGAATTTCTGTCATTTATTATTCTTTATAATAATAATTATAATAGCTGTAACAATATCATTTTACCTATTGGCATAACACTTTTGCTTCCAAGCTTACTGAAGGTAACGGATGCTATGTGATCCTTCTGAAGAGTGTAACTCTTTTATCTCTCCAATTTCAAAAATCCGTATACACATCAGGGAACATTTTTGGTTCCGTCGTGTCTGTCTGTCGCTCAATTTTTGCGAACCAACATATCTTAAAAACTGCTTGTCTGATTTTTATGAAATTTAGATAGTAGATCATAATTAGCACATTGTTGGTCCCATATAAGTTTCTTACTTCTACGACCATCTGTTTCTCTTCCACATGCGCACAAACATACATTTATATCTTCAAAATTACTCATCTGATTTTTATGAAATTTTAATGGTTTGTCAAGGAAGGAAAGCTCCATATTAATTTGAACCGTCTGCGTTCTTTAATTTTTGCTATATGGATACATTAATTCACGTCAAAAATAATTTGTATGCTAAATTGACTGTAGTAAACTTATTATAGTGCGGAAATTGCTAATAAATAAAATAATAAACGTCCATTTTAATCTTATAAAAGAATGTCTAGATGTAATTTATGCACTTGAAAAAATTAATCTTGATGAAGAATGTTTGTGTAAAATGACAAGAGAGATAATGAAATCATTCGACCAACTTAATATAATATTCTTCCCTTTTTTTTCCAGTGAGCTGATAAAAAAAGGGAGCTGATTACTATTACTTACAAGACGAAGTTCACTATGAGGAAGCGGACAAAGAAAATGATGATGACTCAGAAATAAGAAATAAACATTTCTTTCTGAATGAACAGCGGATGATGGTAGATAATAATATAATAAAAGGATGAATGAATTCCATAGCAGTATAATGAAGAAGTAGGGAGTATGCCAGAAGTCAAAAAAATCACCCTCCATATTTAATTCTTACAGGGGTGGTGAGGAGCATCCTCCCGCAGTCTAGTAATACCAAGGATGTTTTATTTCTAAGTCTAATAAGATAGGGAGGGTACGAAGGACGTGTTCTCTGTCATTTGCAGATACTGCTCAAGGCGAAAAAAATATTTTATTCTTTGGTATAAGGCAAGCCTTCGTAGGGTTTAGGCGAGAATTCATTTTTTTCTTCGAAAAGAAATTTGGAAAAAGAACATTGCAACAAAATTAACATTTGAAACAGAACCTATGTTCAATTATGTACTATATAACCAAATAAATGAAATAGATTTATTTATTTTTTATTGAATTTATTATAATTTGGATGATGTATTTCAATTATCAGCAATGTCAAAATCATTCAAATGACAGCAAGCGTATATAATTAGAAAAATATTATTTTTTATTTTTAAAACAATGTCCAGCCTACATCTAAAAAAAAATCTCACAAAGTCAACGTTTTGCATAACTATAACAGACTTAAATGGTTCAGGCAGACTTTATATAGTACATAAAATAATATTAATAGGGGGCCGTAACCGTAGCCGGCTCAACTCGCACCTCCACCTCCGCTCCGCCACCTAAACCTAGATCTGAACACCAGGAAATCTGGTGTGTTCGCTAATTTTTATTTGGTTAAAAATTCCATCATGAATGAATGAACCCTTTATTAATCTGCTTATATTCTTTTAAATAATTATAATTATTCAATTTTTCTTTTTACATATGGTTAAATTAGACAAAGCTGATGTGGTTAGTTAAAATTCCCAAACATTATTGTTCTTATTAATTTCCTTTTTTTAAGTTCATTTATGTTTTTAATACTTCCTCATTTAAAGAGAAAGTATTGTGATGGCACGAAAATTCGATTTTGAGATTTTGATGGATTTACACTTTTTGAGGTCCCCTGAATCCAAAAAGTGGTTTTTAAAAAATGTCTGTCTGTCCTCTGTCTGAGCAGACGCCTGGGGCCTAAACTACTGGGCCGAATTTGGCGAAATTTGGCATACATGTTCAAAGAATAATCATACCCCGAGGCCAAATCAAGAAATTAATTTTAGCTCCGAATTTGGGGGCGCAACCTCCCAACAACTCTCTAAAACACTCGAAAACAGTTACGACGATTTTGATTAAAAAATTCTCAATTGTAGTTCAGATATTGATTCCATTTTATTGATTTATAAATAATCTTTCTGTACAGATAGTCCAGGAGATAGCGTGCTTAAAAATGATGATCAAACTATAATTTAGTGTATGAGTTAATTTTTTGGAAAGAAAATGTGGTCAACAAAGTTCGTCCGCGGGCATAGCCGTGGACTTGGCAATAAGCTACAAAAAAAACCGATGGAGAGCAGCCGCATCTCATTATGGCGGATTCATGATCTTGGGTACAATTAGTTAGTAGATCAAAAGTCACGTTGATGTACGACCACATCCCTGCCATCACTTCCAGAAGTGGAAGCGATACGTCGCACTACACACCCTTCGTGAGGCAGATATCACCGGAAAATCAAGCTATTCGAAGACAACGTAGTTTTAATCATATTTGGTTCTGTCATCAGAACATCAAACAAAGTGAAACGTTTCTCAACAAAAAAACGTAATATTAACAATGGATTGTCTATTAACTTATTCAATACAAAAAGAAACGTTAAATTAATTATAGTTTTTACTTTATGAGTGGCTATACAACAATGTAATTTATTGTCAAATTAAAAACTGATTTTCATACACATTCATATCATTTTTAAAGTAAATTCGGAGATTAAACAACAAAAAATAAATAGAAAACAAATATAAAAAATCGGGTACAGGGTACCTCGGAACTTTTCCTCACTTCAGAGGCCACTAAAGTGGCCTCCTGCTGCGAAGCAGGAGGAGGAAGCAGCATTGGACGTGGTCAGTACTTGGATATGACCGTTCGGAACAAACTGATTTATTATCATTCTTCAAAAAAATATTAATTAATTATTTGAAGTTTGGCGGTTTTTTAGGGGGGAAACGAAGCGGTAAGTTTTTTTTATGGGAAAGGGGTACCAGCCCTTTGCCCAACCTCAACCTGTAGGACCAGGGGTTTTATGTCAGGATTTCGGGGTCTCCTTTCCATTGAGAGGCTGCCTTCACCACGACTGCGAGACCCCTCTCCTCATGCTAGAGATAGAGAGCCAGTTGAGACGACTTGAGGAGTGGCTACATACTTCATCTCTCTTCTCCTTCTGCCGGTTGCCAGTGCCACGTTTGCAAAATCAGGGGAACCACGTGAAGGCGAGGATTGCTTCAGTATGAGAAGGTATAATCATCATCATTACTGCTTACCCCCAAATAATATTTAGTAAATGAGTAAATTTTAGACTAATTTCAAACAAAAAAGTTATCATTCATTATTATTATATATAAAAAAATCGGGTACAGGGTACCTCGGAACTTTTCCTCACTTCAGAGGCCACTAAAGAAGCAGCATTGGACGTGGTCAGTACTTGGATGGGTGACCGTTCTGAACAAACTGATTTATTATCATTCTTCAAAAAAACCTTATTTTTAATACTTATATTTTATTTAATTATTTGAAGTTTGGAGGTAAACATTTGGATGTAAACAAACTTTGAGTCATCAAAATTATCGCACTAATAAATAATTATATTCGCTTATAAGTTTTAAACTAATTAATGGAATTTCATCGGGGTGTTTAATATTTGTTCCTTAATTTTTTTCCGGTTCCAACGATATGCTATATGTCAAAACCCTATTTATACTTTCGGTATTATTTACCCTCAAAGTTTAAAAAATCAAAAATTGATATTTCAAAATGGTGGCCAATATCAAAATGAAATTTGGTGGGTTTGTTTGTCATACAGAGAGGTATATTCGTGCCAACTCGATCAGGACCATTGTCGATTTGTTACGATTTTTTAAAATTTTTGCTGACTCAACAAGCTGGGTTCAAGATGGCAGAAAAATTTGATTTTCCGGGTGTCACCACTACAGGTAAGGACTGATTTTTCTGCCGTTTCAACTCTCTGGGTAAATACCTTGGGCGCTACGATGATAACACCCACACATACATACACACATACATACATACATACATACAGACGTCATGCTGAAAACCACTCAGGAGGTCTTAAAAACACCCAAAACGGATAATTCCGTTGAAATCTCGAAAAAAATTTTTTTGGTGAAAACAGTACTTTTCCTACTATAGGCAGTAAGGAAAAGTAAAAAGGGACTTAAAAGAAAAAAGAGAAGTGAAGACATACAGGGAATTGGGATGTTAGTCCCCACGGGACTTGATTCCTTCCTTTTCAATAGAATCGTATTACGGCCACAACCCGTAGGGAATTCGCATAGAAAATTGGCTATATATAAACAAGAATGCAATGGAAAACTTTTTGAACCCTCTATTATTGTGTCTCAAATGCATCTTTCAGCGGGAAGTGTTCAGCTTAAAGTAGGACGCTAAACTAAGTTCAGGTTATAGATTTTGTCTAACCATGGGTTCCAACATTTTTACTTTTCCTCACTACCTATAGTAGGAAAAGTACTGTTTTCACCAAAAATTTTTTTTTCGAGATTTCAACAGAATTATCCGTTTTGGGTGTTTTTAAGACCTGAGTGGTTTTTAGCATGACGCCTGTATGTATGCATGTGTGTGTTATCATCGTAGTGCCCAAGGTATTTAACCTAGAGAGTTGAAACTTAGCAGAAAAATCAGTCCTTACCTTAAATCGACAATGGTCCTGATTCGCACGAATATACCTCTCTGTATGACAAACAAACCCACCAAATTTCATTTTGATATTGGCCGCCATTTTGACGGTTAATAATACCGAAAGTATAAATAGGTTTTTGACGTATAGCATATCGTTGGAACAGTAAAAAATTAAGGAACAAATATAAAAAAAACCCCGATGAAATTCCATTAATTAGTTTAAAAGTTATATGCGAATATAATTATTTATTAGTGCGATAATTTTGATGACTCAAAGTTTTTTTATATCCAAATGTTTACCGCCAAACTTCAAATAATTAAATAAAATATAGGTATAACAATAAGGTTTTTTTTGAAGAATGATAATAAATCAGTTTGTTAAGAACGGTCACCCATCCAAGTACTGACCACGTCCAATGCTGCTTCGCAGCAGGAGAGGCCACTTTAGTGGCCTCTGAAGTGAGGAAAAGTTCCGAGGTACCCTGTACCCGATTTTTTTATAAATAATAATAAAGAATGATAATAAGTAATAATGAGTGTAAAATAACTTTTTTGTTTGAAATTAGTCTAAAATTTACTCATTTACTAAATATTATTTGGGGGTAAGCAGTAGTGATGATGATTATAGCTTCTCATACTCATGCTTCTGATTTTGCAAACACTGGCAACCGCCAGAAGGAGAAGAGAGATGAAGTATGTAGCCACTCCTCAAGTCGTCTCAACTGGCTCTCTAGACTCAAGCATGAGAAGAGGGGTCTCGCAGTCGTGGTGAAGGCAGCCTCTCTATGGAAAGGAGACCCCGAAATCCCGAGATAAAACCCCTGGTTCAGAACCAGTGGTTCTACAGGTTGAGGTTGGGCAAAGGGCTGGTGCTCCTTTCCCATAAAAAAACCCACCACTACGTTTCCCCCCTAAAAAAAACCAGACGAATTATAAGACATCGACATTGGCTTGGAAAAAGAACTATCCTTAAAAAAAAAAAAAAGTAAGGAAGTTATAAGATGTAAAGGGTTAAGGTTAAAGTAAATGGTTTGAATTTTAATATAATTACAGGGTATTGTATGGGACCCACTATATAATATAAGTGAATTTATAATTACACTGAGGACTCCACGGCGATAAGATAAAGGAGTTTTATTGTGACTTACGAGAAATGGTAGATGACTGCCCCACCAATCGAGAGATTTCAATATTTGCGATTTTGGGAGGAAAGAGTGGGAAAACGATTTTGGTCCCTGGAGTGAGGATACATAAAATAACAAAGTGAGAAGATTGATTTTTGTCGCAATGAGTTTTGTTGATAGAATGCAAGATTTGACCAATAAATAATACCTCTAATAAATAAAAAATAGATGGTTTGGTTGTTTAAAAAAATTATGTTATATAAGGGGAGAAGAAATTGAGGGTGGTAAGATTTATTTGGTATCATCCTATCTAAGTGTACAGGAACGTAGGGACTTATCTAAAGCAAGACAAAGCGGTAACGCACCCTCGAAAACCAACTGGAAGGATAGTTTAGCCATAAAGTATGTTTTCTTCAACTTTTCTTATTTGTACTTCGTCGATGGTAACTGAAGATTTAAGTCCTTTTGTAGAAGAAACATAAAATGTTTGTTTCTTTAAGGTAACGATAAGGCAACAAAAAACAACAATGCATGTTTATCAGGAACATCTCAAGAGAAAATTAATTAAAAGCTTAAAGCTTTTAAAAGAAAAAAGAAACGCACAAACTATCATTGAGTAAAAGGAATAATGAAATTATTGACTGGAACATTGGATAAAATATAATAAAAAATTATTACAGATAAGGTAAATTATTATAGTAGATTCTATTATTAGAACATTAATCCAAGAATTTTGATAATATTTCTTAGGATAATGCAATAATTCGTAATGATGACTAAATTTTAGATATTAAAAATTATTGTAACCTTATAAGAAATAAAATAATATTAAACGAATAAAATTATTATAATTTATGTATTTCTTGTTTGCCACAACTACTCTAATTTATCATATAATATTTACGAGGTATAAGAAGGAATTTCTGTCATTTATTATTCTTTATAATAATAATTATAATAGCTGTAACAATATCATTTTACCTATTGGCATAACACTTTTGCTTCCAAGCTTACTGAAGGTAACGGATGCTATGTGATCCTTCTGAAGAGTGTAACTCTTTTATCTCTCCAATTTCAAAAATCCGTATACACATCAGGGAACATTTTTGGTTCCGTCGTGTCTGTCTGTCGCTCAATTTTTGCGAACCAACATATCTTAAAAACTGCTTGTCTGATTTTTATGAAATTTAGATAGTAGATCATAATTAGCACATTGTTGGTCCCATATAAGTTTCTTACTTCTACGACCATCTGTTTCTCTTCCACATGCGCACAAACATACATTTATATCTTCAAAATTACTCATCTGATTTTTATGAAATTTTAATGGTTTGTCAAGGAAGGAAAGCTCCATATTAATTTGAACCGTCTGCGTTCTTTAATTTTTGCTATATGGATACATTAATTCACGTCAAAAATAATTTGTATGCTAAATTGACTGTAGTAAACTTATTATAGTGCGGAAATTGCTAATAAATAAAATAATAAACGTCCATTTTAATCTTATAAAAGAATGTCTAGATGTAATTTATGCACTTGAAAAAATTAATCTTGATGAAGAATGTTTGTGTAAAATGACAAGAGAGATAATGAAATCATTCGACCAACTTAATATAATATTCTTCCCTTTTTTTTCCAGTGAGCTGATAAAAAAAGGGAGCTGATTACTATTACTTACAAGACGAAGTTCACTATGAGGAAGCGGACAAAGAAAATGATGATGACTCAGAAATAAGAAATAAACATTTCTTTCTGAATGAACAGCGGATGATGGTAGATAATAATATAATAAAAGGATGAATGAATTCCATAGCAGTATAATGAAGAAGTAGGGAGTATGCCAGAAGTCAAAAAAATCACCCTCCATATTTAATTCTTACAGGGGTGGTGAGGAGCATCCTCCCGCAGTCTAGTAATACCAAGGATGTTTTATTTCTAAGTCTAATAAGATAGGGAGGGTACGAAGGACGTGTTCTCTGTCATTTGCAGATACTGCTCAAGGCGAAAAAAATATTTTATTCTTTGGTATAAGGCAAGCCTTCGTAGGGTTTAGGCGAGAATTCATTTTTTTCTTCGAAAAGAAATTTGGAAAAAGAACATTGCAACAAAATTAACATTTGAAACAGAACCTATGTTCAATTATGTACTATATAACCAAATAAATGAAATAGATTTATTTATTTTTTATTGAATTTATTATAATTTGGATGATGTATTTCAATTATCAGCAATGTCAAAATCATTCAAATGACAGCAAGCGTATATAATTAGAAAAATATTATTTTTTATTTTTAAAACAATGTCCAGCCTACATCTAAAAAAAAATCTCACAAAGTCAACGTTTTGCATAACTATAACAGACTTAAATGGTTCAGGCAGACTTTATATAGTACATAAAATAATATTAATAGGGGGCCGTAACCGTAGCCGGCTCAACTCGCACCTCCACCTCCGCTCCGCCACCTAAACCTAGATCTGAACACCAGGAAATCTGGTGTGTTCGCTAATTTTTATTTGGTTAAAAATTCCATCATGAATGAATGAACCCTTTATTAATCTGCTTATATTCTTTTAAATAATTATAATTATTCAATTTTTCTTTTTACATATGGTTAAATTAGACAAAGCTGATGTGGTTAGTTAAAATTCCCAAACATTATTGTTCTTATTAATTTCCTTTTTTTAAGTTCATTTATGTTTTTAATACTTCCTCATTTAAAGAGAAAGTATTGTGATGGCACGAAAATTCGATTTTGAGATTTTGATGGATTTACACTTTTTGAGGTCCCCTGAATCCAAAAAGTGGTTTTTAAAAAATGTCTGTCTGTCCTCTGTCTGAGCAGACGCCTGGGGCCTAAACTACTGGGCCGAATTTGGCGAAATTTGGCATACATGTTCAAAGAATAATCATACCCCGAGGCCAAATCAAGAAATTAATTTTAGCTCCGAATTTGGGGGCGCAACCTCCCAACAACTCTCTAAAACACTCGAAAACAGTTACGACGATTTTGATTAAAAAATTCTCAATTGTAGTTCAGATATTGATTCCATTTTATTGATTTATAAATAATCTTTCTGTACAGATAGTCCAGGAGATAGCGTGCTTAAAAATGATGATCAAACTATAATTTAGTGTATGAGTTAATTTTTTGGAAAGAAAATGTGGTCAACAAAGTTCGTCCGCGGGCATAGCCGTGGACTTGGCAATAAGCTACAAAAAAAACCGATGGAGAGCAGCCGCATCTCATTATGGCGGATTCATGATCTTGGGTACAATTAGTTAGTAGATCAAAAGTCACGTTGATGTACGACCACATCCCTGCCATCACTTCCAGAAGTGGAAGCGATACGTCGCACTACACACCCTTCGTGAGGCAGATATCACCGGAAAATCAAGCTATTCGAAGACAACGTAGTTTTAATCATATTTGGTTCTGTCATCAGAACATCAAACAAAGTGAAACGTTTCTCAACAAAAAAACGTAATATTAACAATGGATTGTCTATTAACTTATTCAATACAAAAAGAAACGTTAAATTAATTATAGTTTTTACTTTATGAGTGGCTATACAACAATGTAATTTATTGTCAAATTAAAAACTGATTTTCATACACATTCATATCATTTTTAAAGTAAATTCGGAGATTAAACAACAAAAAATAAATAGAAAACAAATATAAAAAATCGGGTACAGGGTACCTCGGAACTTTTCCTCACTTCAGAGGCCACTAAAGTGGCCTCCTGCTGCGAAGCAGGAGGAGGAAGCAGCATTGGACGTGGTCAGTACTTGGATATGACCGTTCGGAACAAACTGATTTATTATCATTCTTCAAAAAAATATTAATTAATTATTTGAAGTTTGGCGGTTTTTTAGGGGGGAAACGAAGCGGTAAGTTTTTTTTATGGGAAAGGGGTACCAGCCCTTTGCCCAACCTCAACCTGTAGGACCAGGGGTTTTATGTCAGGATTTCGGGGTCTCCTTTCCATTGAGAGGCTGCCTTCACCACGACTGCGAGACCCCTCTCCTCATGCTAGAGATAGAGAGCCAGTTGAGACGACTTGAGGAGTGGCTACATACTTCATCTCTCTTCTCCTTCTGCCGGTTGCCAGTGCCACGTTTGCAAAATCAGGGGAACCACGTGAAGGCGAGGATTGCTTCAGTATGAGAAGGTATAATCATCATCATTACTGCTTACCCCCAAATAATATTTAGTAAATGAGTAAATTTTAGACTAATTTCAAACAAAAAAGTTATCATTCATTATTATTATATATAAAAAAATCGGGTACAGGGTACCTCGGAACTTTTCCTCACTTCAGAGGCCACTAAAGAAGCAGCATTGGACGTGGTCAGTACTTGGATGGGTGACCGTTCTGAACAAACTGATTTATTATCATTCTTCAAAAAAACCTTATTTTTAATACTTATATTTTATTTAATTATTTGAAGTTTGGAGGTAAACATTTGGATGTAAACAAACTTTGAGTCATCAAAATTATCGCACTAATAAATAATTATATTCGCTTATAAGTTTTAAACTAATTAATGGAATTTCATCGGGGTGTTTAATATTTGTTCCTTAATTTTTTTCCGGTTCCAACGATATGCTATATGTCAAAACCCTATTTATACTTTCGGTATTATTTACCCTCAAAGTTTAAAAAATCAAAAATTGATATTTCAAAATGGTGGCCAATATCAAAATGAAATTTGGTGGGTTTGTTTGTCATACAGAGAGGTATATTCGTGCCAACTCGATCAGGACCATTGTCGATTTGTTACGATTTTTTAAAATTTTTGCTGACTCAACAAGCTGGGTTCAAGATGGCAGAAAAATTTGATTTTCCGGGTGTCACCACTACAGGTAAGGACTGATTTTTCTGCCGTTTCAACTCTCTGGGTAAATACCTTGGGCGCTACGATGATAACACCCACACATACATACACACATACATACATACATACATACAGACGTCATGCTGAAAACCACTCAGGAGGTCTTAAAAACACCCAAAACGGATAATTCCGTTGAAATCTCGAAAAAAATTTTTTTGGTGAAAACAGTACTTTTCCTACTATAGGCAGTAAGGAAAAGTAAAAAGGGACTTAAAAGAAAAAAGAGAAGTGAAGACATACAGGGAATTGGGATGTTAGTCCCCACGGGACTTGATTCCTTCCTTTTCAATAGAATCGTATTACGGCCACAACCCGTAGGGAATTCGCATAGAAAATTGGCTATATATAAACAAGAATGCAATGGAAAACTTTTTGAACCCTCTATTATTGTGTCTCAAATGCATCTTTCAGCGGGAAGTGTTCAGCTTAAAGTAGGACGCTAAACTAAGTTCAGGTTATAGATTTTGTCTAACCATGGGTTCCAACATTTTTACTTTTCCTCACTACCTATAGTAGGAAAAGTACTGTTTTCACCAAAAATTTTTTTTTCGAGATTTCAACAGAATTATCCGTTTTGGGTGTTTTTAAGACCTGAGTGGTTTTTAGCATGACGCCTGTATGTATGCATGTGTGTGTTATCATCGTAGTGCCCAAGGTATTTAACCTAGAGAGTTGAAACTTAGCAGAAAAATCAGTCCTTACCTTAAATCGACAATGGTCCTGATTCGCACGAATATACCTCTCTGTATGACAAACAAACCCACCAAATTTCATTTTGATATTGGCCGCCATTTTGACGGTTAATAATACCGAAAGTATAAATAGGTTTTTGACGTATAGCATATCGTTGGAACAGTAAAAAATTAAGGAACAAATATAAAAAAAACCCCGATGAAATTCCATTAATTAGTTTAAAAGTTATATGCGAATATAATTATTTATTAGTGCGATAATTTTGATGACTCAAAGTTTTTTTATATCCAAATGTTTACCGCCAAACTTCAAATAATTAAATAAAATATAGGTATAACAATAAGGTTTTTTTTGAAGAATGATAATAAATCAGTTTGTTAAGAACGGTCACCCATCCAAGTACTGACCACGTCCAATGCTGCTTCGCAGCAGGAGAGGCCACTTTAGTGGCCTCTGAAGTGAGGAAAAGTTCCGAGGTACCCTGTACCCGATTTTTTTATAAATAATAATAAAGAATGATAATAAGTAATAATGAGTGTAAAATAACTTTTTTGTTTGAAATTAGTCTAAAATTTACTCATTTACTAAATATTATTTGGGGGTAAGCAGTAGTGATGATGATTATAGCTTCTCATACTCATGCTTCTGATTTTGCAAACACTGGCAACCGCCAGAAGGAGAAGAGAGATGAAGTATGTAGCCACTCCTCAAGTCGTCTCAACTGGCTCTCTAGACTCAAGCATGAGAAGAGGGGTCTCGCAGTCGTGGTGAAGGCAGCCTCTCTATGGAAAGGAGACCCCGAAATCCCGAGATAAAACCCCTGGTTCAGAACCAGTGGTTCTACAGGTTGAGGTTGGGCAAAGGGCTGGTGCTCCTTTCCCATAAAAAAACCCACCACTACGTTTCCCCCCTAAAAAAAACCAGACGAATTATAAGACATCGACATTGGCTTGGAAAAAGAACTATCCTTAAAAAAAAAAAAAAGTAAGGAAGTTATAAGATGTAAAGGGTTAAGGTTAAAGTAAATGGTTTGAATTTTAATATAATTACAGGGTATTGTATGGGACCCACTATATAATATAAGTGAATTTATAATTACACTGAGGACTCCACGGCGATAAGATAAAGGAGTTTTATTGTGACTTACGAGAAATGGTAGATGACTGCCCCACCAATCGAGAGATTTCAATATTTGCGATTTTGGGAGGAAAGAGTGGGAAAACGATTTTGGTCCCTGGAGTGAGGATACATAAAATAACAAAGTGAGAAGATTGATTGAGTTCTGTGATAAAGAAGAATATGTAGTGATGAATGGGTACTTCCAGCACAAAGTAATTCACAAATATATTCGATCCAACTCATGCGGGCCTTAGATCGATTATTAATCTATGTCGTAGTGAGGCAAAGTATAATATTGTTGTTCAGGTTGTCAATGTGCAGCAGCTGAAGCTCTAGGTATGGATAAAGGCAAAGAGGTAAAATTGGTCTGACTGCAACAGCCCGAAAGTTCTTAGGGCAATAAGATCAGGGAAAGCTCATCACCAATTATGTAACTTGTACACACAGGATAATGAGAGGGACATTTCAAGAGTTTATTGGTAGAGATCTAGGCAAATATTTCTGATCAAGAAATGGTAGTGAGTGTGCAATTGGGAGGGGCGAAGAGATCACAGACCCAGGGCAGGAGGTAATTGAAGCCCTTAGAAGGATGTCCAACGGGAAAGTTAGTAGACCAAGAGGAGTGGTCAGAGGTGGTTATGGCACTCTGGAAGCACGAGGGACCGAAGCTTAACCGTCAACAATCTAAAAATTTTAATCGAATCCTAGGAGGGTACAATGTTTCCAATGAGAGGGGGCAGTCGGAAATCTCAGCCATTTATAAGAAACAAGGCAGAAGACTATATGTGGCATACATTTTACAGCATTAATTAGAACGCTTTTGAGAAAAATTATGGTGAGAAAGTAAAAGAGGGTCAGATGCTTGAGGATCAAGCCGGCTTTACTGCTGGAGGTTTATGCCTTGATCATACTTTTAGTGTCCGTAAAATTTCAGAACAGTTGCTAGCGAAAGGGCGAGAGGTGCACATGGTCTTCGTAGACCTTGAAGTGCCAATCTGGAAAAAGTAAGAGTTCAGATCTCTGTGATTACATTTCTATAGAAATTGTATGGAGGTTGTATGACCGCAGTGAAAGTAAGAAATAGGTTGTCTGAATAGTTTCGGACTACAAAATGTTTACGTCAGGGATTTGAAATGTTAGAAAGGGGGAGGAATGAGAAGCATGCACTCCGATGGTACGGTCATGTGAGGAAGATGGAAGAAGAGCGTTTGCCGTGAAGAATGCTGGATTAGTCATTGCCCAATAGGAAGAAGCGAGGACGTCCCAGAGTGACCAGGAGAGGAGCCGCCATCAGATTATCAGATCGATGAAGGAGCGGAACCTTCAGGACGGAGACTAAGAAGAACCACCAAAGGTGGAATTGAGAAATGACGGACATCGGCTGATATAAGTGGAGAAGCCCTGAAATGAAATGTATGGACTAAATATTTATCTAACTAAAATTAGATTCTTGTATTAATAAATTTAATTCTTTAATAATAAATTGTCTTTTATTAGGATAATAAATCTAAAATGAAATTGCGACAAACAAAATTAATTAGAACTGTTAAATCGAACTCTTGCATAATCATCTTGTATTATGGTTTTAAGTATTATTGTTAAGACTTGAAATAATTACCAATATAGTAATGTTATTGCTATTCAGCGCTAACATCAATAAACACACACACACAATAAATAAAACATCATAGAATAAATTTGAAACATTAAATATACATACCTACTTCTAATTCAACTAAAGATTCTACTTCGAGAATCTTTTATTTCAAAATATGAATATTACTACGATAAAAATATATATTTGAGAATATTGTTCCTGCCAACCGATTATTATAATGTATTCTATAATTTTTACTACGTTTTTATTAGCTTGCTTGTTTGTTTGTTTGTTTGTTTGTCCAGTACAAATCTTAAAATCGACATTTAACTAACATCCCGAGTAGCTAAACATTTAAAACTTTTAGAATAGCTCAGAACACGATGACAATGCATTATTTTAATACTTTTAGCCATCTTTCAGCAGAATTTAATTCGTTCACAGCAAATTTTGCTGTATGGAAAGTTAGTTCGGGAAAAATGCACAAGTTATTTAATTTGTTTTGACGTATCCCATATTTAGCAATCTTCATTTTGACGGGTTTCAAATTTATGATTTATGACAGAAAATTTAAAAACGTAGTATATAAAAAGTTCTTTTTACCTTGTAATATATTTGATGACAGGAAACATTCTTCCAATACTTATAATCTATATATTTAATGTACTTTGTTTGAAAAACTATTTAGATCAAACTGAAAGGTTTGCACTAGGTATAAATATTATGGAGAGAACCCATAAGGAGAAAAGCAAATAATAAATTGTCTACCACTGCTAATATAAACTTCATGAACGCTCAGTCAGGTCCCTACAACAGATAAGGGTGCGCAAATGCTTCTTGTATTTCCTAATAAACAACGGACAGTAACTCAAAGCCAAGAGTATATTAAAAGCCATTCAAATGTAATGTCGGCAGCGTGTTAATAATGTAGGTAGCGGAGCGCGAGAAAGAGGGATGACTAGAGGGTGGGTGACTGGATAGAGGAGGCATCGCAGAGTCAGAATGAGTTAGAAAAGGTACCTATTGTTGAAGTAGGGTGATGAACGTGCCCCACAGGAGATATATACAGCAGAATTCTTACCTCGCTCGTGCAAATTAAATTTTACCAACTACCCCAGGGTCCACATCCTCTGGCTCAACCCTATCCACTCCTCTGGGGTAATATATAAAGCACCCAGACTATTTTTGTAGCTTCCCGAGTCTGCCTTGAATAATACTTAACTGACACGGCCTGTACAATCCCCAAAAACTTGGGTCCGCTTTTTTCTCTTAACAAATAGCCCTTAATTATTTGAACCCCTCCTCCCAGACCCTTTCAACAAAAAATTACGTAATTTATATTTTCACATTCAAAGCTACAAATGAAAATATTATTTATCCTACATAGCTGAATTAATTTAATATAATAAAAATTGCAATAATAAAAAACACTTTAAACGTAAAATAAGGTCATTGGGAAGCAGAAAATAAAATATACTCGACGAAAACTTCAAATTTAATTCAACTAATTAATATTGGCACTTCTTTAGATGGTTACTCCCCTTATAAAAACAACAAAGGAGAGTGATATTCCTTTGTCCCAAAGTACATTAGACTTTACATCCCTTTGTCTTAATAGTTATTTCTGTTTTTTAATAGTTATTTAAGACATTATATCCTAAAAAAAACCATAGAGATAAAGGAGTAATAATCTAAAGAAGTACCTTAATATTATATTCAAATGTCTGAGAAACTGTATCATCAGTGATTCAAAGAAAGATGAATTGGTACATAGGAGTGTGAAGTATTACAAATCCAATTTTGCTTCTGCGTGAACAAATGTAGAGCATTTTTGCTTTGATATTTGATTATTTAATTGTATTTACCCTAATAAATAATAATTTGTAAATAGCAAACACCTTTTTCTAAATATCACTGACTCGTCTTCTATTTCAAAGTAAATATTAGAAAAATATAACGAGAAAACAAAAATATATTACGCAACATCATAAGTTACTGCATAGCGACGGATAGGAATCATAACCTACAACTATAATATAGTCTGCCTTTTAATTGATAGATTCTAACTAAAAGAAAAAATAGACTGCCAATTGGTGTGGCACATAACTTCCTCGCATCCTATCATGTACTTTATTGTTATATTAACATTATCGTTATATTAATTTATTGTTATATTGTTTATTATTAATAGTTTTTTGTGACCTTTAACACTTCATAGCTGTGTCGCTGTTGGTTTTACTAAAAAATTGTACTTGAAAAAAATGTTTGTCTCATTGAATAGATGAAGTTTGGTTTTTTCCCCGACCTAAAATTCCAATTTTAAATTTGAAGCTCACGTTTACGCAAGCGTTGCGCGTGAACGCTTGAACGGATAACGTTGTCCAACGAACTCGTCCTGGGCATTGGTAAAATGAACATCTACACCAAATTTCATCAAAATCGGACGACATTTACTCAAGTTATCGTCGCACGTTTCAGGATTCGCGGACACACAGACCGACCGACAGACAGACAGACAGACAGACAGACAGACAGACAGACAGACAGACAGACAGACAGACACGGAACCAAAAATGTTCCCTGATGTCTGAAACGGATTTCTGTCTCGGAATTTTTAAAATCGGAGGCATAAAACTTTTTTGTTCTCAAAAGTGAACACAATACTTCCGTTACTTTCGGTAAGCTCGGAAGTAAAAAACAATAATAATAATACTCAAAAAACTATATATTTGTTCAACCCTTAAATATTTATTTTGTAAACATGTTAAAAAAGTAATTCTGTTTTGGGGTTTCTATTTATAAAGGTTCCTTTTATAAACTTAGTTTAATTATTATAAAAAATGTTATTAGGACAAATCCAAGTTTAATAATACATATGTGAATTTCTTTGATATTTAGTATTTGATTAAGATAAAAGTATAGTTAATTAATAATTTTAAAGCAGCATGCGAAACACTAAATTAAATTATTAATGATAATTAAAAGTATATTTGTTTTAAATATTTTTCACTAAAGTTTAGAATAGAACGATCATCAGCAACTAGAACATTTACACTATTCATTTTTAAGGTTTCGTTGGTAAAACCAGAAAAAGAAACCCTTATAGTTTCGTTCATGTGTCTGTCTGTCACTCTGTATACGGTTCCAATAACTTTTGAATCAAAAGAGATAAAAACACGAAACTTTCCAATATTAAAGATCGTTTTGACGCGTACACAGGAAAAATATAGCGAACTCAAAAGTATCAGCTGTTCAAATCCAAAATGGCGGATAGCTCACTTCATGCGATTTTTTTTTTTTTTTTTTTAATTTTGAGTGGGGTATCACATGAAAGGTATTGAAGAGTAGATTACAAATATATATACCACTTGTGGAAAGTGTTCAATTTTTCATGCCATTTTGTCAAAAAACATAAAAAATCCGCCCCCCCCCCCCACTTACACTAATTTCATGTTCGCAATACCAACGAAACCCTTTTTACGTGAGACTTCACGCTCACGCACTACCAATTTATTGCCTTTAATTTATCATTAGTCTAAGATGTAAGATATAATATGATATTAAAAAAGTTAAAAGTATACCTATCTATTTTGGGCACCCTTGTATTATACGGTACTTAAAAATAGAGCAGAAGTTCTATTATAAAAATCAGATTTATCACAGAAACAATTAAATGTTCATAAATACAATTATATTTGTTTTTTAAGAGCAACAAGAAAGAGGAAGAATCGTGAAGGTAATAAATAACGAGGCAGGGGCATGGCACCTGTCACTCTACATTATCTAACAATCTTTTAACAGCGTTCGACAATTCTTGCTTCATACGCATACATCACCTAGTTAAGAACTATTATTTCGTTTTACTAATGATATATACACCAAAATTTTACAGAAAAAGTAATGCTTGGACGTGAAAGAAGCTTTATGTCAAGTATTAAATTTCACATCCGTTTTAATAATGATTTGTACTGATTATTGTGCTGTCTTAAGGATATGTTTATGTCAAATATCAGAAGTTGTATTGTTGACATAATATAATATAATGCAGCATCAAGTTTTCTTCAGGTGATTTACGTTCGTCCGCTTATGCCAAAATGTGATTTAAAGGCGAACATATATTTAGTATAACTTTTGTCCCAGTTGACGTCAAGTTGATTTATGTTTCAAGTTCATCGAGTTATACATACTCTTTATCAGCGCTCGATTTCTAGAAATTAAGGTGCCAGACTACAACCTACCCTATCTCTACCCCCCCCCCCCCCCATAGAAGGGGGGTCCGGGGGTCCTCCACCGGGAAAATTTTGAAAGTAAACGTTAAAAAACAGCATTTTAAGCAGTTTTAGACATAAACCCATGTACTAATTTTTATTTTATTTGTAATTTTATAGCCCCTTTAAATCTGACGGGGGGGGGGGGGGGGGGGGGGCTCAAGCCAGATAGCCCTCCCCCCCCCGTTCCTACGCCACTGACTTCTGCCATTACGCAAATGGTAATTATTCTTCATGAGAGCCAGTCCTGCAAAATAAAGAGATTTTCATTATTTAAGTACGTAGGCTTCCGCGGTTACAATAATGAGGTACTAGCTATTCCGGTAGTGACCGCGTCCATAGGGTGTACATCCCGACGTTTTACTCCTCATGCTAGAAGTCTCTTCAGGGGTGTTCATAGTGAACTTAGTTTAAGAGTTCACACCTGTCTTAAACTAAGGACACCATGAACACTGAAAGGAAGATGCTTTTAGTATCAGGGTCGAAACGTCGGGACGAACACCCTTTGAGACGCGGTCACCACAGGAAGACCTAGACTGCAGATTTTCATTAGATTAAATCTTTGAGAGCATTTTGTCAAAATATATTTTTTTTTAAATACTCAAATTATAATCCTTATTCAAAATAAAACAGATCTATCCAAATATTATTTTTAAATCATAATAAAATCTGATCTCACTAAAACGTAATTTCAATAACTTGTTACATTTATTAAAAAAATAATTATATATAAATTTTATTTTATTTTTAAATCGATCCAAACAAGTTACTCACTATTTTTCCTTTACTAATATTAAAAGCCAAAAGAGCAATCTTAGCTTGGGTCGCTGAATCAAGAAGATAAAGAGAAATAAGAGAAAAATATCTCCGTCAAATAAAGAAAAAAACTGATTTATCTAATGTGTGCTCTGTATATCATACGAAAGGAGTAAATTTATGGTGTTTTGTGACAGGGAAGTAGATGAGAAACTGCAAGGAATAGGATGGGAAGGGCCAAGAAGGAGGGAGGGGGAAAGGAGTAGGAGGTGGCAATACAATTCCAAGGATAGAAGTAGAATGCAGACAAATTTCGCTTCCCTTCCCTTCGCCTTGGAATTCTTTCTCTTCTACTGCTATTCATCTTGTTAGGCCTTAAATTGCTCTTCCTATTCTCTCCTCCTAAGGTTTTTCTCGTTTTCCTCCAAGCCCTCGTGTGAGTGTAGGTTCACCCGGACTTTCCACCAGGATCCCTTCCCCCTTCCCCCCAACTAAGATAGATTGCGTTCGCCCCCTCCTCTCTCACAATTTCCCTGTCGTATCTAACGCAGTAAATTCGCCCTGATATATCGACCCCCTCCGAAGCTCGGACCTCAGACCGCTGTGCAACCCCCTCCATTTGAATGGCTTCAATTCCTTTCATTATTACCTGAAAAACCTGAAAACCTTTTCCTCCTCGTCCTCACCCACTCAACCTTAATTTTTATTCCCCGGAACGGACTGACTTCTACCCCTTAATTGAATTGGCTGTTTTATCGATCTCCACCACCTAGAACGAACCCATTGAACCCGATTTCAATCCTTCAAGATAAACTTGGACCCACCCGGTATAAATCCGGAAATTTAAATCTTTTACCGACTTCATTTGATTGTCACGTCTAAAGTTGGGTAACCTAAATAGATCTCTTTTCTACATTCACAAAGGCTATTCCACAAAAAGAAATTCGAATAAAAGGTATCTACGTTTCAAAGGAACATTCGATTATTGGAATTCGCAACAACTAAAAATAAAATTGGAAATCCTAAAATAACAGAAAAGGCAATTCGTTAACACCCAATGGTAGATTTAAATTTTGTGGAAGCATCTTGCCAACACATTAAATTACACATTAGCCTTTCGATTCTTAAATAACCTCATCAGCATTCATCATTACATATTACTTAACCTAATGATGCTACAGTAACATTGTGCAATCTTATGATCAAATAAAGTATATTCTTGCGTGGAAAAGTTTAGTTATGAAGAGGAGAGAAATTAAATATAAATAAGGACAGAAAATATAAATTTCTGCAATTTTACACACGTCAAACGAAATAATATATATACAAATAAAATCTTAAAAAATCAACCACGCAAGACTGTAAAAATCGCCTCTTTAAAAGAAAAGTATGGGCAAATTATAAGGTATTAAATAGCAATGCTAAATCAGTATGATCTACAACGTATGGGCGTAATGTTATATATATAGATAAACCATAAAAGAGGAGTAGAAGAAGATTATACCCAAATGTAATGGAACTAAGAAAATGCTGGGCCAAAGTTTAAAGTCTGCTACTAAGGATGTAATAGAAATTAATTTTATTAGATGGACAAGAGTTCAAAGAAGTCGTGAAATACCTAGAAAACGCCAAGGGCAGGATGTGGAGTAAGATCTAAGAAATGTGCCAATATTTCTTCAAGGGGTCCCTGGTCTAGATGTCGAAATTCGTATTCAGGAGGCCAAAACAGAACTTTTTTCCCACATAACCATAGCCCTATAGAGTTTTAAAGGATATTTTCGTATTTATAGATTTCACGTGATTTGCTCATTAAAATGCCTTACAACATTCGAACCTAATAAAGACAGTGTGGCATCCGAAAGTTAATTAATTTTTCATCAAAAATGTCCTATTCAAGATAAGATGTGGAGTGACAAAAGATGAATTTATGCTACAAATGTTATTACGATTTTTAGTCTGACGTACTCTTCTTACTGCTTCACAAAGTGCAAAATTGACCAAGTGGCGTTATGAGCTTTAATATAACTTCGCTGCACAGATATATTTTGTTGTTTGGCGCCTAGAGTCCTAAATGTGTTCTAAATCCGTTCCTCATAAATTATATTCTTCGTTGATCGAGAAAGCGCAGACATAATTTTGTTTAATAAATAAATAACCATTTCTTGAACCACACAACATTAATACACATATACACGTACATAATATTATTAGTATTATAATTATTTTTATCTTACCCAAGGTAACGGAGGCTATGTGATCCTTCTGAAGAACGAAAATTGTTTATGTCACCGATTTCTAAAATTCGAAGACAGATTTCGGTTTTAGTTTTTTTTTGTCTATCTTTGTTAGCCGGTCAATTTTTGCAAACTAGCATCTTAAAAGCTACTCGTCCAATTTTAATAAAATTTGGATGGAGAGTCATAATTAGTCCATTGTTGGTCTCATATAAATTTCAACCTTCAGCACTTTGATTAAAAGTAACAGTAATAACAGGTTCAATATTACAGTAATGCTATATCATGGTAAGTGGTGATTGGTAAAATACTGGTGAATATAAACGGATTAAGTGAATTGTATTATGAATTGGATTGTGAATTGAGTTGGATTATCGTTATTGTGACAGATATTTTTACTACATATATTTTATATGGGTATTTTATTATTACCTTTCAACCTCGTGCTTTTTTGTTCCTCTTGATAATAAAAACGTTTATATTATCAGTATAGTATCTACAATACTAAATATTTATTTTTATTGTTTAAATCCATATGCAGGATGACCTAAGATAAAATGTAATAACGAAAGTGGTGGATTCTATAGGTCAAATGCAACAAAAAAATGTCGAGTAATATGCCAATTTCTCAATAGTTTTTGAGATATCGATTTTTTTTTTTTTTTTTTTTTTTTCAGATTATTTCACTAACATTCCAAAAAATTGCATAACATCTTAAAAACAGAGCTGGGGGACGTCTAAAAAAGGTTCAAGAACTTTTCTTGTTTGTCAGGGCTCCACTTAATCTTGATTATGAACTCGTTTATATGATTTATTTTTAATGTGTCATGAGTAAGTGACGGACTACGGTCAGTTAGACTAAGTATATACAGACCATATGGTTAGAGTAAATTTTGATAATATGGGGCGAGTAATTTAAAAAACATGTTGTCGCAAAAAAATTGAGCGACAGACCGACAGACAAACCGACGGACTAAAACGGAACCAAAAATGTTCCTTAATGTCTGAAATGGATGTCTGTCTTGGTATTTTTTTAAATCGGAGACATACAAACTATCACAGAGCTTCCGTTACCTCGGAAGCAAAATCAAAACACGTTGATATGGAAAATTAAATCAATTTGACAATAATAGGTTATAAAAGCATTACATCATTTAAGTATACGAAATAGGACTCGCGGAAGCTATGTGCCACACTAACTGGCAGACAATTTTTTTCTTAAATTTGTTATTTCTTTTAATTACAATCATTGATTTTCTATTTTTGCTTCCGAGCTTACCGAAGGTAACGGAAGCATTGTGTTCACTTTTGAGAACGAAAAACTTTTATGCCACCGATTTTAAAAATTCCAAGACAGAAATCCGTTTCAGACATCAGGGAACATTTTTGGTCTCGTTTCTGTCTGTCTGTCTGTCTGTCTGTCGGTCTGTGTGTCCGCGAATTATGAAACGTGCGACGATAACTTGAGTAAATGTCGACCGATTTTGATGAAATTTGGTAGACATGTTCATTTTACCAATGCCCAGGACGAGTTCGTTGGACAACGTTATCCGTCCAAGCATTCACGAGCTACGTTTGCGTAAACGTGAACCTCAAATTTTAAATTGGAATTTTAGGTCGAGACAAAAATCTAACTTCATCTATTCAATGAGACAAACATTTCTTTCAAATACAATTTTTTAGTAAAACCAACAACGACACCGCTATGAAGTGTTAAAGATCGCTATAATAGTTTTTACACAATAAACAATATAACAATAAAGTAATATAACAATCATTTTAATGTTAATATAACAATAAAGTACATGATAGGATACGAGGAAGCTATGTGCCACACTAATTGGCAGTCTATTTCCCTTTTACTAAGTTTTAGATCCTTATCTCTTCTTTATTTTATAAATAGACAAACAATTACACATCTTCAAAACCGTCTCATTTCTGGACAGATATTCATTGTAACATTGTGGTCGTCTATTACTGCGTCCACATTATTGTTGTTACGTTGTTTGTTAAATGTAGGTTTTACGTTTTACGGTTTTACATTCGATTGAGCATTATTTGGCAACTCTGTTTTAGAGTTTAGTGCTTTACACTGCTATAGTTTCAAACATAGTTTATGTTCACTATGAACAGAACAATAACATATTTGCACACTCCTCGTTGGAGAAAGCAAACGACATTTTGCTTCATAGCAGCAAAACATGCAAAATCATAATAAAATCGAAAAATCATTAAACGTTGATACTGAAAACACATAGAGGCTATCCTTATTATAGGAAAAAAAAGTTCAGTTTTTACCTAAATATGCTTCTTGAATTTCAACATTTAGACTTGGGACCCCCTGTATAGTATAGATGCATTGTAATGATAGATCTCCAAATGCTGCATCACCACGCTTGTGCACCAAGTAAATCAAAAAAGTATGCAAGTATTTAAGTGTTATTACTTGTGTTGTTATCCTAAGTGTGGGCAATGGTAGAAAATATATACTTCTACAAATCAAAATATAATATATGTCAGATAATTTTATATTCTGCAAGATATTAGGTGGACCTCTATAACCAATATATGTATTTATTTTCAACCAACACGCAGGAATTTCTAAGTTTTAGCAAAGGTTTCATTAACCTCAAAAACTATATTATTCTCAACAAGAAGTAGTAAAAGTACGAGCCTCAATCCAAGCTTCAATGTTATATAGCTTTCATTTCTCTTTCCATGAGAATAAAGAGAATAGGAAAGGAAACAATGTGGAGAAATATAAATTTTAAAATAAGTGTACAAAGTAAAGTCTTTTCAGTTAGGAGCTTTCGTTATGCATCCTCGTGGTTCATAATTTAGCATGCATATAGGGAGCTAATTAAAAGAGCCGGTTTAATTCCTGCCATGTTGATTAAGCAGACTCTAGAGTAGAATTGTGTCGGTGTACTGAGGAGTGTGATTGTATGGTGATAACAGAGAAGGCGTATTACCTGCAGCACATTGCTGCACCATTTCCCAGCCACCGACCGCATAGTATCTCCGACCAACCTTCGGATATTAAACAGAAGAAAACAGGAACAGCCCACCGCAGATACCTCCACCCCAAAATTTATTTAATCCTCCTAACACGCGTGTTTTTCTGCCTCGGCGCCCTTTTTCACACAATTATTTTAGGAAAAGGACAGCACACAAAAGAGGGCCCTTGAGAAAATAAACGCTTATCCCTTAATATACAGCGGAATTTCCATACAGGCAAAAGTATTATGGAATGGCGCATATATTTATTTACCTTTGAAAATTAAACAACAAAAAGGTAAATATTTTATTATTTTTTCTATAACCATTAAAAAATATGTATTCATTATAAAGAACAACACAAAATAGGAGTTAGCTTTGGACAGCGATTTACATAGTGATGTTAGTATTAGTGCTGGTGATGTTTTTTTTTACGCATTTTTATCATTAAACAACTCAAATATAGTGTATACATTGTTTGACTATTAGTTACTTCAAAGGTGAATGACCAGGAAGACGATTGTATTACAGCGAGAATAAAGATATTTAAATACATACCTCCTACTATTAATTTCATGGTATAGGAAGTTACTTGAAGTCATACATATATCCAAGAGATAGGGGACTCACCTGCAAACAAACAATTAGAAACGTTTAGCTGTTATATTATTAATTTCCACGAATAATCTAGAGCAGGAGTAGGTTAATATTCACAGACAGAGAATAGTGGCAGTGGCTGGCCTATAAGCGTCCATATAACTTTCCGATATACGCAGGCATATACCTGGAGCTCAGGAGGGCTCTTCTAGCTTCTGCATTACATAAATAATCTTGGTCGCTACTATGTGTGGGGATTCTGTAATTGGTTCCGTTATCAATTATCCTAATCCTGTACTTATTTCGTAATGTAGTGTGTTGGGTTGGTATAATCCTGACGAAGTGGTTCATGGCGCTCTAGCCGGAGCTCGAGGGCAGAGCCGCCCCATGGCTTGCCCAGGCCTTGGCTAATAGTCCACCGGCCCTTTCTCAACCCCGTACTTCTAGCACAGTTAATCACAGGACCGTATTAATCATTCAGCTTACACTCCTAATTGGATACTCTCCCTCTAACCCCCAGTCCAACTCCCTATGGAATCCTAACCGAAATACCTCTTCCAAAACCCGAGTTACTTGGACTCACAATCTTCAAAAACCTCTGATTCGTATACAATGAATTAACTACCCTGTAGTTCCCTACCGAATGCAACTTATTCTGCAGCTCTTTAAAACAATATCAATTATACGAAGATAAATTAAAAACTGCCTTCACCTTTAATGTGTATTAATTTTAACATGCTAGGCATTACTTAAGTTAAAAATAATATATGTAAATTATTATTTTATTACTAATTTTTTATCAAATACTTTAATCTGGTTGTGGAATATTCAACATCCTATTGATATTATCTTAACAATATTAATTATAATGCATCGTTTATAGGGTATTTAATGATAATGAAATCAATATGAAAAAATTAAATTACTAAAAATTGAAATAGAGTCTCCAATTTTAATATTACATAATTACATTTAAGAATAAATTAGAAATTTATCCTTTAGTATTTTTTACACGTGACAAATAAAAATATAAAAAATTATATACTACAAGATCTAAGTTAATGTAAGACAAGAATCCTAAATTAGACCAAAAATAAATAATAATATACTAACAAATAAAAATAGGTGTATGTGTATTTCATTAAGTGAATATATACATTTATTTTCTTCATCGGAGCCAGAATTTAATGTCTCAACAAAAACAAGGCCGCAACCATGAGATTAATCCCCCTAATGTTAAGAGAAGGCCAGGTCATTGGCTGATTGCTTAGTGTTTTTTTATACAATGAATAAACTTGGCTGGCACGTAGAGAAAAACCCCCCCAGGGAAGAGAAGGGGGGTCGGGCTGAACTTTCCCTGGCACAGGTCCCCCAGCTCATCGATTTTCGATTACGCCTAAGGCAAGAGAAACAGCTCACATAGCTAAATTACTGGCAATTTTAATGGAAAATCCTGTCTTACAACTCATTAATATAGGGCAGAATAGGCTATTTTCGTCGATTTCATGTACCCGAAAAAAAAAATGTTTCTTTAAAGACCAATTGGCTGTATGATGGATCCTTTCATATTCAAATAAAAGGTATAAAACTAATTAATTAAAATATTCTTGTAAAGAAGATACATGAATCATTTTTCTGATGTCCACGGCCCTATAGGGATGGTTATATCTTGCAACGGTCAGTTTTTAATTAAGTTTAAACATATAGATAATGCAATTTTCAATTTATTACTCAACCAATAGAAGTTCAATTTCATTATTTTTGATTTGTCATTGTATAACTTCTCCAATATATAATTACTTTATCAAACAAGAACAACTTAATATCGGTACTTACTACATTCAAGGTTTAATTTTGGATAAAATACCAAGTAATATATACCGAGTAATATATACTCAAACCTATACTCTCTCTCTCTCTCTATCTCTCACACACACTCACACACACACACACACACACACACACACATATATATAGATATATATATATATATATATATATATATATATATATATATATATATATATATATATATATATATATATGTGTGTGTGTGTGAGAGAGAGAGAGAGTATGGGTTTCAGTATAGAGATGATTAGTGTGACGTCACAAAAGCTTTCGAAAATTTAACTTAGTTTGTTAGGTTCCTTTTTCTTATCACCTCTTATCAAACCCATGTAAAATGAATGGGAGAATTTTCTCAACTTTTTAAATAATTAATTATTAAATTATTATTGATTTATAAGAGTTTTCACCCTTTGAACATTGTTGTACCAAGTCTTTTTTAACGAGTGTAACAAAGAAAACATTAAAAACTTTCGTTTCAGTTATTTAAAATGAGTATTTGTGTGAAGGGTCATAACATCGAAAAAGCTATTTGAGTTAATAATCTTTATACTTGATTTTTTGTATTTCCTGTTGTCATAAAAATTCACAGGGTGTGTTCGTGTTCATATTGTGTGTCCGAAAATAAATTTTTCTCAAGTTTTGAAACTCAATGAAGTATACTCAGGGTACAGGACTTGTAGAAAGATAGTGATACTTAATCTGCTAGGTAATAAAAGATTATTTGCTAATAATAGTTTGTTCCTGGTTACTTACAATGTGCATTATATTTAACCGATGTTGGAACATAATTATATACTATACAATAGATTAATAGATCACTGACCATCATAGGAAAAAGACGTTGATGACGAGACAATGAGCAGACTGTTATTACTATTATTATTTGTGTATTTTTTGTTATCTATATTAACGAGTATAATAATATAAGATATGAGTGTCTCGCATGTATACTTGTTTAAAATTTTGATTAAAAAACTAATTTAATACATTAATTTAATATTACTTAAGTACTCTGACATACTTTTACGAAGAATAGCTTTGTCCTCCGAAAAAAATGAAGTATAGATGAAATTTTCATAACGCTCGAGAAGGTGGAAGACATAACATACAAACTAAAATAGAAAAACGATTTAAAAAATAAACAATAAATAAGAACGGACCCGGACGGTATCACCACAATAAAACACACTCACAATAATACTTTTTTAAACCACTAGAACGGCAATTTTTAATGTTTTCTTATCTTATATTGTTAAAATAGACTTAGTATAATAACGTTCAAAGGTTGAAAAGTCTTATAAATTAATAATAATTTAATAATTAATTATTTAAAAAGTTGAGAAAATTCTCCCATTCATTTTACATGGGATTGATAACAGGTGATAAGGTAAAGGAACCTAAACAAACCGAATCGAATACATATCGAAAGCTTACGCCATCTTGTGACGTCATTACTAATCATCTCTATATATTACTCTAATATTATTTTATTCAAGCTTAACCTCCAGAAAATGATTGATATTATTATTATTATACTAAAATAAAATTTCAGCAAAAAAACGCAGTCGCTAAAGATGCGGAGGTAAACTGGTGAACGATAATTCAATATCACTTGAAAATATTTAAAAAAAAAAGCTTAAAAATATTGTTATGTAATATATTAAAAGTATTGTTATGTAAATAACTAAAATAAAAATAATAAAGGCACTTAAAAAATAAGTTACATTCTACATTGGGTCTTGGTCCCAACTACTGTTTAAATTAAATTATTTATTGTTCACAAAATGCCAATGTCTGAAGGAGAATAGGTACTAAAGGGTTTGTACACCTGCTACTCAAAACCATTATATGTTTTCTATTTGTATTTTACGTTTATTGATTAGAAATAGGAATACATATTACAAATATATAGTCCAGTTTAAATAAACAATGAAATTAAATAACCTCCATAAGTTTAAGCACGAAAAAATAAATTTTTGGAGGGGAATTTTGAGTAACAATATAAAAAGGAAATTTTAAAGGGTGTGTAAAATGAACATGAAACATTCATAACGTTACAAGTAAGTAGTAAAAGATAGACAAAGAAGGGATAAATTCGTTTCTTTCTGAAACTAGAATATTTTTTGTAGCAGTAAACTTCAAATAATTTTTGTATTAATACTAATCATAACATTGTGTACCCACTTCAGGTACTCTATAAGGGCTCTTTTCACTGGTTATTGAAAGATTGGTCTCTTTAATTCAAAGAAATAATGCCGAAATATCACCTGCGGGAATAAATAAAAACCATAAAATATCAGCTAACGCCATGGTCGATCAACCAGTTCAATATACCATATTGCAGTATAGGGCCATTTTCAAAAAAAAGTGACACTTTCACTGTCCACGAGTTAAAAAAATTAATTACTTGCACTCCTCATAATTAAAAAATCTACAATCCCCCAAACATTTTTCTATAGATTAAATTCGTCATTTCGGTGTGGTCAGATTCTTGAATATCCTTTTTAGGGAGGAGAAATTTAAATATTATATTTTTAGAAATTTAAATATATATATTCTAAAAGGGCACGATAGTTACGTCCCAGCCCCTTTTAACCTTAGTTCTCATGCTCAAAAATGTTAAAAAAATATTTTTCTTTTACTTTTTAACTATGAGCCTAGATAGGAAATAAAATGTAGTTTGTGATACTAAATGTAATTTCTTTCTTATTTCGGTGTAATTTGTCGGCAGTTTAATAAAAAAGGCTTAATAAGCCAAGGTCAACCATCAATTCTCTTCAAGAATCATGGGGCGTGTTTATTTAAAGTCACAATAGTTACCATAAATTTTAGTACTTAAAAGTGCATTTAAAGTTTTTTAATATTTTTTAGGAATACCCCAGAAGTATACAGAAAACTTATGCTTTCCTTTGAAAGCATTAATACATTAGGGCGGCTTGGCCGCCATGTTTTAGTTTATAAGTCACGATAGTTATTTGTCCCGATAATTACTTTTCACATACATATTCTTGTTGTATAGATGTTCAGCGTCAAAATAAAGCACTAATTGGCTCAGAATTGTCAAAGCTTCACTTATTTTTAGAATGTCCCTTCAACTATTTTATCATTCCCAACTTTAGAAGAACACGACACTTGTCACGATAGTTACCCAAGGAACAAGATAGATGTCACAATAGTTACCCAGCGTACTACATGTCACGTAGTTATTAAAAAAAAATTAATTTAATAGGTTATTTTATAAAATAAAAAACTTAGTCCTCTTCATAGAGTTGAGTGTACAATGACTCATTTAGGAAATTAAATCTAATTAGCTTACAAAAAGTTCTATGACCAGGAACTTTAATTATAGGAACTTGAACGGTAACTATCGTGACAAAATTATAATTAATTAATTTTTTCACAAATTAAAAACAATGTAAGAAATGTCATTCGTAGACAATAATATTGGTTTGAGTCTGTGTGACGATTTCCAGGTGGTAAATATCATTTTGCAAATGGGTAAGGTGAAGAAAATTCCGGTAACTATTGTGACTAAAAAACTTGAATTTAAAAATTTATAATAAATAGTAAAACTTAAAAATTCCGTGACCCACATACATATTCTTGTTGTATAGATGTTCAGAATCATAAATAATAATGCACTAGCTGGATCAAAATCTTAAAAATAAATTTTGGGCATAAAGGATTGCTCAGAATTGTCAAAGTGCCACTATTTTTTAAAATTACCCAATATATTCAATATACCTATATCATCACCATCACGCATGTCTGACTTAATGCACACACATTACATATACATGTTAAATAAATACCGTAAAATCTCGCATGTATACACGCATTTGCGTATAATACGCAGACTGAATTTAGATTGATTTTTCAGGAATATTCGCATATATAATACACACCCCAATTCGGGGATTACATTTTGTAGTTATGCGCATTATACAAAAGATTCCTTCTTTTTCTAATTACATATTTATGTATGTATTTTTAAGACGGGGAAAAAGGATTTATCTGGATTTAGTATTTATTAGTTTTTCTGCGACACTATAACACTTTCTTGGACTCATTTTACTATTAGTAACGAAAGCACATTGAATAATGTAGTTATAATATACAATGCCGAATTAATAATAACAATTATTATCTAAAACACAGAACTGATAGATGAACACTCATGTAAAAAAAGAAAATATTCTTATCTTTAAGAGGAATATAGTATGCGTCTGATTACAATAATTCGTAGAAGGCGGGCGGGTCTTTGAGGACAACATTAAAATAGTTCTCGGTAATCAGCCCACGGTATTTTAATGTTAAAATCTATGTTTTTAGTAAATTTACGAAGAAAAAAAACTTGTTTAATTTAGAATTAAATGAGTTTAACATATAAAATTATTTAAATACATAATTAAATTATATAAATAATTAAAAATTATATAAAATAAAATTAAACACAAAATAATTATTTAAGCGGCTTCATTTGATTAGTTAAGGGTAAAATAAAATAATCAAATCAAATCGGGGGAAAGAGTAATTTCTATTATGTATTTTTACGTTCATATTTTCTTTCATGGAAACATGTAGTGTAGTAAGTAGTCGTATTATGGTTATTTTTTAATTATAACTGCCTACTATGTCAAAAAGTCAAGTTGGAAAAATCAGCAGATACGATTTCACTCGCGTATTACACACCCCAATTGTGAGTAGTACACGCGAGGTTTTACTATATTTCACAAAATCCCAGTTTGGTAGGTAACTTTATAAGAATGGGTCAATAAGGTCTTATATAAAATTTTAAGAGGAAAAATAAATTAGTAAAAAAAAATTAAAAAGTCAACAAAAGAAATATCTCATTAAACTGTTCGGAAGATAAAGGTGAAAATCTTGTGACGGGGGAGAGGCGATTTTTTAAGACAGAGAGGTCGTGGTGCTGTGGAGAGGATATCATGTGAACTCTGAGGCTGTCAGGATGTCACTGGGGCTGCCAGTCAAGTCAGGTTATTCTAGAACCTGTCCTGTAACTTATCAATGAGTTTAAACCTGTCATGGATCCTAAGATATCCGACCTCGCCAAACTGGTTTCTATAATTGATTCCCCTCCCTTCATTCCTTTATATAAACATCTACCCACATTTAACAGTAATCCTTTTAAAATATTTTCTCATTCCGACTTCAAACTCGCTAAGTTAAGGTCAGTGAAAGTTCATTATCCTTCAAGATCGAAAATCCGCATAATTTTACACCATCGAATAATATCGGGAACATAATCCCTTTGATTACAAAAATTCGTTTCTAATTACTAATCTTACGTTTGGACAAAATGTACAAAGGTATTCTTTGGTATCAAGTGCACACAACGATAGTTGTGTGCACTTGATATGCTCGTCTCAAATCATAAAACGCTTAATGTATATAGTACAATTAAGGCTGTTTAATTAATTAACTATAGCCAACAGCAGTACGGAGTTAGAGGATGAGGGAATTAGTATGATTTGTATAAAGCTATAGAACGGAATCGCAACGCTTGTGTTGCATGTGCTTTGGCTAACCATGTGCCACTCTAAATTCTCCCCATGCTTCCCTCCCAGAAATTAGACGCTAAACCTTTGCTATTAAATATGGCATTTCCCTAAATCAAACTGGCCCTCCTCACTCCCCTAACCTTATGGAGTCCCCCTTACGAACACAGCATGACGCCTCCACCCTGAATCCGTCTCTCTATAGAGTTACAATTATAAACGGTCAAGCAATGCCAGACCAATTAGGAAAGGGAGTTGTGTCCTTCAAAATACTCAATTTTAAGTGACTAAATCTTTCTTCTTCTGTATTTGCAATAGTAAAAACCAAAAACTAATAATATTAAATCAATTTCCTGATATAAATATTTCAAATTTTTAATTATTATTCTAAGATTTTTTAAAAAAGAAATTTATAATCCTTAATAATTTTAACGTTTTACATTTAAAGTAAAATAAGGGAAGAATAATATTTTTAACTTGAAAAACCTTAAGGTAGGCAGATTAAGCACCACCCTGGGGTAGGCCGAGTTATCTCTGGAAGGAGAATGTAATTGTATACCTATCTATACCTATACTTATACTCCCAGGAAAATGTTATATTCTCTCAGAAAATATGTTACCAGAATAAGTATTTAATAATATCATTTGGTCATTTTGAAATTGGATGAAACCACTTGAAATGAAATGCTTAGAAACATAATTTATCCGATTTTTTTCCACGTATAAAATTATTCGTTCCAATTGAATAATGAAAATAAAAAAATAGTCTGCCAATTAATGTGGCACACAGCTTCCACGCATCCTAATAAGTATTTTATTGATATTATGCTTTTACGATCCAATATTGTCCAATTTATTTAATTCCCCCCCCCCCCCCTTTAATTCCCCCTTCTTTTTAAT
Organism: Gerris lacustris; assembly: GCA_951217055.1. NCBI lineage: Eukaryota > Metazoa > Arthropoda > Insecta > Hemiptera > Gerridae > Gerris > Gerris lacustris. The sequence goes on along the minus strand of OX578277.1, from coordinate 63,764,666 downwards.
AAATCTATCGAAATTGTTTTGTTTTATTACACTAATAATTGTATCAATCTAGCAAAATTTTATACGCGCAGGGGGTTAAAATTAATCTGGGGCTATCAACAGGTTACTTTCAAGCAATCCATTTTATTTAAAAGTAGGATTATGTCTAGGTGATAAAGTTATAGGTGTAAATAAATGTATGTCTGTGAGCATGTGGAAGAGAAAAAATGGGCGCAGAAGGTTTAAACTTAGATGGGACCAACAATGAGCTAATTATGACCTATCAAAATAAATTTCATTAAAAATGGAAGAGTAGCTTTCAAGATATTTTGAATGATTAAGATGATTAAGATAGGTTCCCTGATGTCTGAAACGGATTTTGTTTTAGAATGTTTGAAATCGGAGATATAAAATATTTTGGTTCAGAATGATCACATACCTTTTCATTGCCTTTGTTAAGCTCAGAAGAAAAAAAAAATGTTGTTTTTAATAGAAGACAACATAATATGACAAGATGTAGTTTATTTATTTTATTTTATTTTCTTTCAAGTAAATTACATAGGTACATATAACAACCAAAATAAACAATAGCCTAGCATATTATCATTTTTTTATGAATTCTTCCAACAAGTCAAAACCAGTAATACAGAAATTGCTAATGGAAAGCAAAAGCTAAGTGGGTGTGTAAAGACCCCTCTAAGGTCTTATTAAGGGATAGTTGTAAGTGTCCCCTTAAGTCGGCGCCGATGCTCATGATGGAAAAATCCTGTTCCTTCTCCCTCGTCTAACGTTACTAGTTTAAGTGTATTTTAAATTCGCACTGTTTTCAATAAACATTATATACAGAGGGAAACTTCAAAAACTATATAAGATAACAAGATAAACAGTTATATATATGCTTATTTATGCATCTGAACTTTGCCAAGATAAACACAAGAAAATATCATTTATACATGTCGGACAAATATAATAAAACTACGAAGGTGATTAATTATAATACAGAGGAAATATAATATGCATGTTGAGATTTAATATGAAATGAAAATGTATATTATGAGAGGTTTAATAATTATGTAACTGGAGCTTTCCCCCGGGTAAGTTATTGGAACAGAAATGACAGGTTTAGTCTCAGCCCTAGCTCGGCAGGCTAATGAAGCCAAAGGTCTAATTATATACAGGTGTACAGGGGAGACGGCGGCCGGCGTCACGTGAATCTTCATTATAATTATAACACGAACAATAATGTGTCATGTGGAAAGGGGCAACACGGGAGAGTAACATAACATGTTTCAACCTTGGGGCTCCTGCCTTCCTTACTCTAAACTAGGAAAGCTACACTTTGACAAATGAGAGATTTGATATCTCCTCCGGTAGTCGCAGATAAATTATCTCAGCTGAGGGTATGATAAGGGCCTCCGAAACCTAGTGCCTTCAGTAAACTCTAAACAGGCCTGATTTAGATTGGGTTTGGAAGACCCCGCTTAACGCGACAACGGGAGGTGAGCTTCTATTCCAAGAATGGAAGAAAGGAATATAACCGTCAATATTTTAAGATTTTATAATATGACTCTACCTTTACTTAATGGAATGTAATTAGCAAACAGAGATAATAAGTTAAGCGAGTATTACCGGCCGAGTTCCAAATCCAACGCCAACGTTTATCGATGACAGATACCAGTAAGACAACTAATTTATTGCCATCCAAAACTATTAAGGATTAATATCAGATCTCTAATCAAATGTTACGTGATTGAAACAGCAGGTTGAGTTCACAACTCCCATCTTTCAACACATGTCTATCACCTAGGTTAAGTCAAATTTAGTCTGATTCAACTCACAAGTTGAGAAAAAGCATTTTATGCTTGTTTAAAATTGGTAAAAGTTAAAATCACAATTTTTTTATTATAATATATTCAGTGAGAACTTCGCAAACCACAATATTTTAAGAGTTTGTACTTTCTATAAGGTAATTAACATATTTGAAAAATTGATAATAACATTTTAAATTATATAGGTTTAGCAAATTAAAGAAAAACTGCGTTCTGCTATGAAAGTAAAATCATAAACTCAATAACCTTCCCACATATAATTAGAATATAAAAACAAAAATAATTTTATCTCTGTTTAAATGCGTAGGAAGTGATTCTTTTCGTTGTTGTATTCATGGCGCATGCGCGTTCATAATTCTTCTTTATTTCCGCCCTAGAGCGAAAATAAAGAAGTATTTTTCACCTTATCGCACGATTAGCGTGTTTGTTTACTTTAACAAAACTAATTTGCTGTTTGTTTAATAAAAGTAACTATATCGAGTTTTTGTGAAAATCAATGAGTGATTTAAATGATTATGACGAATATGAGGAGAATAATAACCCTCCCGAAATATAATTAATTCGGCACAAAATACAACTAATGAATTAATGTCATCTTTATCAAAAGAGAAATACGAACAAGCATACAGAAAGTTTATTTTTTCTGTATTTATTATTTAAATCTAACAATCGTAGATAAAGTACGGAGCACAACTCGTGCGAAAACTGCATTTTGCTTTGCTCGTGTAGTTTTACTACCCTCGCTGTCGCTCGGGTGCAAACTCCACACTTGCATGCAAAATACTACTTTCCGTACTAGACGCGTAATGTACCTACTATAAAATACAAGTAAAATAATATAGGAATATTAGACTTTCGCTTTCTTTTAGCATATTATCTACAGAACTAAAAAGGTAGAAATATAACCAAAAAATTCAAAAGACAATTCTAATAAAAGGTACAATTCATGAATTTTTTTCACTTACATTTCCAGGTCAAGTTGGGAGACAGTTAAAAAAGAACTACACGTTAAATTAACAAATTATTCGTTTCTTTCTTCATTGTTTTTGCCCCGAAGGAAGTAAAAAATGGGGTGCTGCAATATTTCATATTCGTGAACTTGTTCTTTAGTCCCCCCCCCCAAAAAAAAAAAAAATTGCATAGGCGGAGGATTAATGTGTTGGCTGATTTTTTTTTTTTTGTTGTTATAAAGTTATTAAGAGAGTACATGGATATGATGGTAGGGGTATAAGGGGCGAAACCTGTGCAAGATTAAAATAATACCTATTCCGTACCGTTTCTTTGTGTAGTAGATTCTTCTTTGGACGCCATACAATTATGTATCCTTGTAGTATAATAATAATTGTATACCAGCGTGTATACTCTTTTCTCTATGAAGACATAAATAATAGGATCGGTTTGAAGTTGTTTGTTCAAGTCGTGGGTGTAGGGATTAAGGATTAGGGATCGGGAGAGCTGCGAGGATTCCGTGTCGGTTAATAACCTAGGCCCCGTGAAGCCGCTAATAACAGCATGGGCCACGACTGCCAGGCACCGATACTTGCAGGGAAAACACTTTCCATTATGGATTGTCTTGGTCTCGCTATCCATTCAGATAATCTAGTACCCGTGACCAACTTCGGTCAAACAAACCAGAGATATAGAGGTAAACAAGTAATAAAAATTAAGAGAAACTTTTCATTTACGAGAACAGCTACAAGGACAGAACTAATCAATACGTAAAGTAAAAACTTTTGTAATATACAACTTTTTAAAGAATTAACTCGTCACATTTAATTCAATTGCTTAATGTCTTCCATCCAGCTAATATGTTACTACACGCCATTAATTGCAAGAGAATAAAATGTGAGTGGATCTATGCCTTCAAATCAATAATCGTAAATTTCTTATTGTATGTTTCAAGCTAATAAATAGTTGCTTCCGACTTTACCGAAGGTAACAGAAGCTATGTGATCGTTCTGAAGAACATAAATATTTTGTGTCTCCGATTTAAAAAAATTCAAGACAGAAATTCTTTTCAGGTAATATCAGGGAACATTTTTGGTTCCGTGTCTGTCTGCCGGTCTGTCCGGCGTTATCAAACTCTAAAAACCGCACATCTTTATCAATCATGGTTCCGGAGATATTTCGCTGTTCCATTATGGCTGGGACACTCGGTATTCACAATGGATATAGAAAAATTTATCACGCAAATTTATAACAAAACCCCACTATGTATGAGGAATAATTTGTATCATTCCCGCGTGATATTCTGCGGGAACTGTGAGGAAAAGTTGCTGAGGAAGTTAACGCTAGACGTTCCAAAGGTGTTATTGCCTCCCTAAAATTCGAAATTTTGGTGATCAAGCAATATACACATCTCGGTATGGCGCTCAGAGATGTGAAGTGACAGTCGCGTGAAGTCGCTTCCAGTGGACGACCGGCCTTAACTTTTATTGTTTATCCAAAGTAATATACGCAGATTAGCCCAAGATTAATTTGCACCGTCTGCGTTCTTTAACTTTTGCTAAATTGATATAGTCCACAGGCCACCATAAGAAGTGAGTCGCTGATTGATAAAGTTTTCTTACCTTATGGAATCGCTTATTTATGCCGTGTCCACCGATGAATTGGGTATATGGCAACTGGGCGCTGGGCCATTTCTTTTTTGTTGACATGCCAAACTTGCCCTTCTGCGGGAACATTGAAAAGAGATAGATAAAGTTTTGATTTTCACAGGATCGTTTAATTAAATTATTTCAAAAACAGTGGTAAAGGTGGCCACCGATACGAGTGGGCCGTTTTCTTTTCAACGTCCTCGCAGAGCGACATGTTTGGGGCGGTGGCCACCCCAAACGGCCCACTCTTATCGGTGGCCACGTGTACCACTGTTTTTTAAATAATTTAATTAAACGATCCTATGAAAATCAAAACTTGATCTATCTCTTTTCAATGATCCCGCAGAGGGGCATGTTTGGCATGTCAATAAAAAAGAAATGGCCCAGCGCCCAGTTGCCATATACCCAATTCATCGGTGGACACGGCATATATAAGCGATTCCATAAGGTAAGAAAACTTTATCAATCAGCGACTCACTTCTTATGGTGGCCTGTGGACTAATACTTTAATTCATGTAAAAAATCAAAACAATTTTAACAGATTAAAAAAAAAAAACGGGGGACAATTAAACAAATTAGACAATTATGGCTTGTAAATACATAATATCAATAAAGTACGTGATAGGATGCGAGGAAGCTATGTGGCATACCAGGCATATTTTTAAACGAAATCCTAAAATTATAGATACAATTATTGATAGACGTTAGGTTAAGAACGAAGGACGTTAGAACGAAGGTTTCACTATTAAAGCCTGGTAAAATGTATAAAATGTAAAAATAGAGGATTGCGCCTTTGAATAAGAAAATAGTCCGTCAACTAGTGTGACACATAGCTTCCCCGCTTCCTATTTCGTTCACTTTAATGATTTTCCAACCTATTATTGCCAAATTTATTTAATTCCCCCCCCCATTTTTTAAATCTGCCGAAATTGATTTGATTTTGCTTCCGCTTACCAAAGGTAACGGAAGCGATATGTGATCGTTCTGAAGAACAAAAATATTTTATGTCTCCGATTTCAAAAATTCCAAGACAGAAATCTGTCTCTGACACCAGGGAACTTTTTCATTCCGTGTCTGTCTGTCGGTCGCTCAATTTTTGCAAACCAACACATCTTAAAAACTACTCGTCCGATTTTGATGGTAGGTCGAATAAAATTTTGATGGTAGGTCAAAATTAGCCCATTGTTAGTTCCATTTAAGTTTTAACCTTCTGCGCCCATTTGTTTCTCTTCTGAATGCGCACAAACATACATATATTTATTTATGCCCATATCTTCAAAAGTACGCATTTGATTTTTAAGAAATTTTGGTAGTTGGTCAAAAGTAGCCTGGAGATTGCCCCAGATTAATTTCAAAGGTCTAAGCTCTTTAAATTTGGGTTATTTGATACTTTAATTCATGTAACAAATAAAAACAATTTTGACAGGTTTAAATAACAGGTGTAATAGAAATAAAAAACCTGAAAGGAGTGAAAAAGAGAAGGCTTTTTATGAGGGGGAATCTACATAGGTGGAGAGGAAATAAACAGGTCAAGTGTGTGCTAGTCAGAACACAGCGAGGGTCCGTAGGCCACACTATATAGTGTTTAACTGTAAAGTATATAAACAGTGTTTTTTTTAAAAATGCTAAAAAGCTTACTTTGAACTATTTTAAGGGTCTGATATTCTTAAAACACACTCTGATAAAGTATTTTTTTGCCACTGAACCGGACTACAACCATATAAATACATCGAAAAGACCATGATTATTAAATAAAAAACGTATTTTGTCAATAAAAAATAAAATATTTTTTTTTCGAAATTTCCAAAATGTGGTAACTTGACTTTTGGTCGAAGAATGTTCAGGAATTTTTTCAGTTTTTTTGCACTTCACATAAGCGAGATAGAGGGAAGGGACAAGTTTCACACCCACTTCAAACTTGCCTACGCCCGCCCTATCAAAGTTATATCCAAAGAATTATATATTTTTGTAATCAGCTCGACGTACACTTTCATATGATACCCCTCACGGTGTCGAAAAAAAAATTAACCCTTAAGTTTTATTACCCTATTTTTTTTAAATCTTTATATTTTTAAAATATGTGGGTCGGTACAAGACACATACATGCCAAATTTCAAAGTGATCGGACGAAAGGTGTAGCCGTGAGAGCACGCGACAGGACGGACGGACAGACACACGCAGGAAAATATAAGGGTCCTTGGTTTTGCCTACGGACCCTAAAAACAAAAAAGTTTCGGGAAAGAAGAAATAATTTAAAAAAATCGGTCCAGGGAACTGCGTTATAAATATTCAAGTGAGATAGGTACACAATGGTGGTCACTTGCAGTACCTCCAAATAACTGTTTTAAAATTAAATTATAGAAAATATCGTATTACTGTAATTCCTTATACTTCAGATTCCATATAATAGGATTTTTCAATACCAGCAAAATAAAACCATTAAAAACGTTTTATAATATTGGTAATTGTAGAAGTTATTTACAATAACAGTATCTTTCTTCATTAAAACGGAACGAGGGGAAATATTTAAATGTATTGGAGTAAGTTGGAGTATCTAATACCCATTAGTACGGCGCGAGGAGGTAAACGAGAAAACTAAACTTGTAAACTTGTGTTTAATTACTTAACTCATTTGCGGTAATTCAGCTCTTCCAGCCAGTTAAAACAAAAAACCTTACAATGCATCTCCGACATTTCTATATGAATTAAAAATTTAAAGGACCACACTGAAACAATTGGGTTATTTATTCTACAACAATAGAATTAAAGGGGATTTTGTGAAATGAAGCAAATTATTGAGAGTAAAGAACAAATTTAGATAAAAAAAAAGAGTATACAAAACTTTTTATCGTATAATATTATAATTCTTAAGTCGTATAAATATTACAATTTATTGATAAATAAATATAATAAGTATGTGATTAAAATCTAATTAAATTATAATTAACAGCTTGGTTTTAGGGGTCCTGGCGAAGGGGTTTAAGTACGACGTTTCGCTCTCACTTCTGGAAGCATCTTCAGGGGTGTGGTGTATCGTGATGTTTACTTGAAGCAACAACATTACTTACTGAATAAAGGACGGCGGATTTGTACTAGCTTTCTGGAACGTGGATTCCCCGGGGGTTCCTTGAATCGGATTAATCCTTCGTCGGGAAGACGCAATCGGCAGGCGCTGCCTTCGTCGGTGTTCCTTTGTGGACCTTCATATGGTATTTTCACATTCGCTTTCACCTGAAGATTGGGACGCCATCGATCGTATTACGTCTGCACAAGACGAAGAGGAATGAAAGCAGAAGTTTATCCGTCTGATAGAAAAGCAGAAGCCGGAAGAACTGCCTACAACAACGCGAGCGATGAGCGCGAAACCTTTGGACGGATAAAGTGTAACGTACCATAAGGAACTTCGTTCCAATAATATTTCCTATCCTCCACTTTATACTTATATCACAATTAACATTAATAATAAATTAAATTAAATTATTTTTACGTGATGATATTATTAATGTTAACTGTGATGTAGATATATATTGTTTAAGTAGATTTTATAATTTTGTTAATAGTAAGCAACATTACGATGACGAATTCCCAAAGAGGTAATGATAGTCACAGCATTTGGGAAGGTTTCTTAAAAATTGACATGAAATTAATTAGTATCTACTATTAATTTGTAATCGGATAAGGTAAAGACATTTTAATATTTTTGTATAAATATAAATAATAACTCTGCTCAGCATTAAAGGAATAACACTAAAAAATGTATTGCCGAAGCAGCTTTCAGCCTTCAAAAGGCCATCATCACTGCCTAATGCGAAAGAAAAAAGTTACATTAATAAAAAGATTTAGTGAGTGGCGAGTCTACTTCATGTCGGAGATTGACGTGTCACTCACATGAGGCACTGAAGATGGCCTTTTGAAGGCTAAAAGCTGCTTTGGCAAATTTTTTTTTTTTTTTTTTTTCCAATTTTCGTGGAGAGACTGCTTGTGTTATTCTTTTAAGATGACCTCCATAGACGCTCCCAAATCTACGATATAAGTTCAGCATTGTTACAAGAGTAGTAAATCCATGTTTACAATTAAGTATTTATGATATAGGCTTAAATTTGACCAAAGAGAAGATTGAAATATATCCAGGATGTCGTGAAGGTAATAGTTTTATTACCCTGTTGACCCATTTTGAACCTCATTTCTTCAATTAAAATAAAAAAGGATTACTACAGTCAAAATTGTAAAATATTTAGTACTAATATTAATAATGATAGGGTCTAAACAAAAACAACAGAATGTGCAAATAATTTGAAATTTTTTATTTATATTTTCTTTAGGTAGGTATATTGTGGCGTTAGTCGTAGATTTTTGATCAAATTAGATTTTAATCAAAGCGAATGTGTGATAGTAATCTAAAAAACAAGTACACCAGTGCGTGTATAAAAGTTTAATGAATCCAACAATCGGCACACATAATAGACCGGACAGTATGTGTCCGTGTCCATTGACATTTTATTACTTGTAAATTAATTAATATGCCTATAGATTATTACGTACAATTATTTTTGATGTCTGGTTATAAATTATTAAAAACTATTTCTCGAGGAAAGATCCAATTATGGTTAATGGACAAAGAAAAATTTTATCCTAGACCTTTAGATAAAAAAAATATCAATTAGGACTATGAGATGAAGGCGTTCTGTGAAAACGTTTTGGCTTAAAACGCAATTCCACTGAGGCAACACTGACCGTCAAGAGGCTAGCTAGATCTTCCCTAGTTATAGTTTCTAGAATTGTACCTTGGTGGTAAAGAATCTTAGAACGATTTTTACAAGCAATTGGTTGATGACAACGAAGCTCTATTTCAAAATTTTACACGAATGACGAGAGAAAATTTTGATTTTGACAATGTTGATCTAGGCTGATCGACGTCTAATAAAAAATTTAAAAGTTCAAAAGCAAACCATTTTCCTCTTTTGCTAGGAGATGAACCACTCTTCTTTGACTGTAGATTCTTTAGCTCACGATGGAAATTTTCTTCTTCAAGTCACTCGCTGTACCATCGTATTTACTTGCAAACTGCTTAAGCATAACATTTTTTATCCTATTTTCTTTATAATTATCATTTTATTACTCTAATATATACTCGGGCGAATTATGATATTCCTAAAAACAAAGTAGTTTTATCAACATTCCACTCCATGTCGTATGCTACAAGCCGCACTGATCCGCTGACCGTTGGATAAGAGCGACATTATTCGACAAGTTAAAACTTGTCGAGAGGTGACACATGCGACCCGTCAACAACAATCAACATGTAGAATGCGGCAAAGGTACTTGCTTCTTGTCGCATCGGGTTCTTTCGATTGAAAAACTGTGTGTAGAATGCGTCAATGCAGCATGCTACATGTTGCCCAAATGTTGCCTCCTGAATTGTGGCTTTATATATAGACATAATTAAATGGAAAATAACGGAAAGAGTTTAGTCTTATGTTGAATAAGAGCTAAATGGCGATTAAAAATGTAACAGTTAAAATTATTTTATAATTTTTATACCTATACTAGCTGGGTACCCGTGCTTCGCTACGGAGTGTTATTATAATTAGATAAGTTTATAAACAACCATAATGAAACATTATAAATTATTTTACTATGCAAGAATATCTAGATTATATCTCTCTCACCTACTTCTATACCCCCTCCTCTTTGATAAGTTAATATTCAAATATCCTAAATTCGCCACCCCCCCAAATTAAAATATGACTAAACTGAACATAAAAACTATTACTCTACTCTTAAAGAGCTTTTGCATCATGAAGGGTATTCATTACATTGACCCCGTATTCATTATTTGTACCATATCCCTGTGTACCAAATTTAAATTTCGGAAATTCATGTAGGGCTGTCATTTTCCCCTTGCTTTGAAGGACAAGTGTGCAAATTTTTATCGACATCGAACTAAAACTGTAGATTTGTATAAAGAACATACACACATACATAGATTTTTATATATATAGCTATAAATTTCCATTTCACCCCCTCCTAAATAAAATTGTACATAACAACAATTACTTTTCTCTTAGTGTTTTTCAACGATATGCATCATATGAAGGGAATCCATTACATCGACATTTTTACACCGTACCCCTTTGTACCAAAATTTAAATTACAAAGATTCATGTAGACAGTGACCTCCCCCTGGCTTTGAAGGGAAAGTGAGTAAATATTCATCAAATTGGGATAAAACTGTAGATTTGTATAAAAGACATACCCTCATACAGACACTCTTCTTTTTATATAAGACTAGCTGGGTACCCGTGCTTTGCTACGGAGTGTTATTATAATTAGATAAGTTTATAAACAACCATAATGAGTCATATAAATTATTTTACTATCAAGAATATTTAGATTCTATCTCTCCCACCTATTTCTATACCCCCTCCTCTTTGATAAGCTAATTTTAAAATATCCTAAATTCCCCCCCCCTAAAGTAAAATATGACGAAACAATACATAAAAACTATTACTCTACTCTTAAAGAGCTTTTGCATCATCAATGGTATTCATTACATTGACCCCGTATTCATTACCTATACCATACCCCTGTGTACCAAATTTAAATTTCAAAAAATGATGTAGGCTGTCATTTTCCCCTTGCTTTCAAGTTCAAGTGGGCAAATTTTTATGGTCATCGAACTAAAACTGTAGATTTGTATAAAGAACATACACCCACATACGTTGATTTGTATATATATAGCTATAAATTTCCATTTTACCCCCTCCTAAATAAAATTGTACATAACAACAATTACTTTTCTCTTAAAGTGCTTTTCAACGATATACATGATATGAAGGGAATCCATTACTTTGACATTTGTACCCCGTACCTCTGTGTACCAAAATTTTGATTTCGGAAAATCATGTAGGCATTCCCCTTCATTTTGTTTGGAAGAAAAAGAGTGTAAAAATGCATCAAATTGGGATAAAACTGTAGATTTGTATAAAAGACATTCTCTCTTATATAGATATAGTAATATTTTTCATTTTACCCCCCTCCTAAATGAAAAATATGACAAAACTATACATAACAACAATTACTGTACTCTTAAAGAGCTTTTCAACGATATGCATCACGAAGGGTATTCATTATTTTGATCCCGTATTCATTACTTGTAACCCGTACCCCTGTGTGCCAAAATTCATGTAGACCTTTGATTTTCCCCTTGCTTTGAAGGTCAAGTTTGCAAATTTTCATCGAGATCAGACCAAAACTGTAGATTTGTATAAAGAAAAAATAAGATATAGCTATATTTTTCTATTTTACCCCCCTCCTAAATGAAAATATGACAAAAGTGTACATAACAACAATTACTGTACTCTTAAAGAGCTTTTCAACGATGTGCATCACGAAGGGTCTTCATTACTTTGACCCCGTATTTATTACTTGTACCCCGTACCCCTGTGTACCAAAATTGAAATTTCGAAAATTCATGTAGACTTTGATTTTTTCCTTGCTTTGAAGGTCAAGTGTGCAAATTTTTATCGAGATTGGACTAAAACTGTAGATTTGTATAAAGAACAAACATACACACACACATACGTTGACTTTTATACATATAGATTATAAATTAGTTCGAGATTGAAGACCAACTATTAATTATTAAAATCATATTTTTTGGGAGAAGAGCAAATAGATATATAAATCATTTTAAAATTAAAAAAATACGAATAATCTTTTTATCGAATAAGAATCTTGGCTGGTAAAAGATACTACTACCGGTTTAAAAAAAAAAAAAAAAAAAAAAAAAAATATATATATATATATATATATATATATATCTATATATATATTGCAAGGATAAATTGAACTATTATGATTAAAGGGCAAAACGTTTAAAACTAAACAGGGTTGTAGTATTCATTTAGTAAGGCTCATTGAGATGAATGTTTAAGTGGATAGTGATAAGTGTGCGTGTAATTAAAGGCCTGACACGATGGCCAAGTCACACTTGCAAGCTCGATTCAGAAGACACATTGGAAGCAAAGTGTATGTACACTGAATAATGCATTAGATTGAGATGACAGGGTCCTGCCGCTCGACTCGCGACCTCTCTCGGCCACCTCCTTCATTACAAACTACCTTTTACAACGTCATTAACTACACGACTTTTTTTACTACCTATTATGATAGTATTTCAATCAATCTTTGGTTTTTTAGATCATATAAGATCTGATGAAGAAATAAAATTACAGGTAGATATAACAAAACGAGTTTAAAAAGAACAGCATAATCTTAAAATCTCCGACACTCCGACATAACAGTAATTGACAGAGAATGCCATTTTTAACATTTAATATCGAAGTAATAGATAGTCAATTTTTCCTTACTTCGTTTTATGTTATGCAGTTTTTTAAACTTTATATTCTCAAGTCGTCGATTTGGTAACTTACTCCAACGAGTATATTATTCTTTTAGAAAATAATGCATGCGGTTAAATACATTAACATATTGGCAAATTAGTCTTTATAACTTACTGTTACTGGACTTTACTTTACTTACTTTATGATAAACTGGACTGAATCAAACATTTGACATTGAGGTTTTAATTATATTTTTAAACAATAAACTTAATAATCTCAGATTTCCTTCGAAGTTATGTCATGCTGATTAGGGAGTTTAAAAATACCACTATTCTGTAATATTCTTAGAAAATAGCAAATAAAATAAATACTATTTTTTACTTTGGTCTAATGCCAAATAGTTGGAATGAACGTTTTAAATATTGTGTGTATTTTAAATATAATTTCAGTTTATATAAATTAAACATTTTAATTTAAAATTAATTTTATTTTCCATTAGAACACGGATAAGTGATGAAAAAATAAAGTAGGTACATATGTATTTACAAAATGTATAAATGGTATACCAATCACATCGACTAAAGGGAATTATTCATTTAAACAAAAGGAAAAATTATTGAAATCTTGATTAGATGTTAAATAAAATTAAAGGAGTTATAGGTAAATCTTATATAAAAGTTATTAAAGTTAAGAAAATCCGTTAAACTTTATTACTTTAAACTAAACTAAATAAATGATAAAATCAGGATTCAGGAGCACCCCCCAAAACCGAGCGGAAAACTAAATTAATTTTAAGCTTAACTCGACAGCGTTAAGCATTTGCGGTCGTAAAATCTTTGTGCGACTCAACCATTTTATAATAAACATTAAAACAATAAATAATAAAAGTTATAAATATTCTACAAGTTATGCCAAATACGAAGTCAATCTAATAACATATATTAAATAAGAAATAAATAATATTAAAAAAGTAGTATTATTTACATAAAGTACTTAAGAATTTAATATAATCTTTGCGGTTAAGTTGATTAGTCTCTCCAGCACAAGCGGAAGGATCCCTTGAATAAAATTCTAATTAACATTTAAACCGCATTTTAATTTGGTTAAGTGCCAAGTACAAGCAACTCACACAGCCTAAGCATGCTTCGTTTATAGTTACATAAAATAGTATTCATATTAAATAATGTACATAAGACATTATTGAGAAAAAACTTTATTGTAGAAAATTTCAGCACAAAATGGATAAATGGAAAAATAAATAATAATTCAAATAGTATAACATTTTTATAATTCAAGATGCCGTAAGAATAAGACCAATGATTTTAACTCTATGAAGTTTATTGTGTAATTTAAAACATTATTTTGCTTCCGAGCTTACCGAAGGTAACGGAAGCATTGTGTTCACTTTTGAGAACAAAAAAGTTTTATGCCTCCGATTTTAAAAATTCCAAGACAGAAATCCGTTTCAGACATCAGGGAACATTTTTGGTTCCGTGTCTGTCTGTCTGTCTGTCTGTCTGTCTGTCTGTCTGTCTGTCTGTCTGTCTGTCTGTCGGTCTGTGTGTCCGCGAATCGTGAAACGTGCGACGATAACTTGAGTAAATGTTGCCCGATTTTGATGAAATTTGGTAGACATGTTTATTTTACCAATGCTCAGGTCGAGTTCGTTGGACAACGTTATCCGTTCAAGCGTTCACGCGCAGCGCTCGCGTAAACGTGAACTTCAAATTTAAAATTGGAATTTTCGGTCGGGAAAAAAATCAAACCTTATCTATTCAATGAGACGAACATTTTTTTCAAATACAATTTTTTAGTAACACCTACAGCGACACCCCTATAAAGTGTTAAAGATCGCTAAAAAATGTTAATTGCTCTTACACAATAAACAATATAACAATAAAGTAATAATACTTTGATGTTAATATAACAATAAAGTACATGATAGGATGCGAGGAAGCTATGTGCCACACTAATTGGCAGTGTATTTTATTTTATTTTATTTTTTGTTTGTTTGTTTCTGAGCTTACCGAAGGAAACTGAAGCATAGTAATAATTCTGAAGAACGACATTTCTTTATGTCTCGAATTCAAAAACTCCTAGACAGAAATCTGTTTCAACACTAGGGATAATTTTTGCTTACGTGGTTAACTATCGGTCTGTCATTGGACATTTTTGCGAACCAGAAGCACCTTTCAAACCACTCAAATTTAGATGGTAGGTCATAATTAAGTTAGTCCCAAAATTATTTAACCTCCTGCGGTCATTAATTTCTCATCTGCGTGCGCACTAACGTTTCTTACGCCTATATCTTTAAAAGTATTCATCTGATGTTGAAGAAATGGGTAGTTTGTAAAATTTAGCCCACTGATGGTCCCGTATTAATAACTAACTTTAACAATTTGTGCACAATTAGAGTTAAATAATAATATATTTCAGCTGTAAAAATATAGTCACGTCCTATTATTGGACGAATGGTCGAATAATATTCGGATCTGTTTCGATTCCCAGTGTGATCCCATTTATGCATAATAAAGCAATATCAATGTTATGCGGACTGCAGAAATTTGTCATCTATGGACTACTTTCAACAAACCCTCCCAATTTATTCAAAAATAGATTAGTGCTTAGTAGTTTATATAAAAACAAATTGTGCGCAGGTTTTTGAAGGAGTAGTTTCTAAGAATGCGTAGTTCACTGAAATATAGAACGACAGACAGACCAACAAAAGACTAACACGAGACCAACATTTTATTCCTTTTGTCTGAAACGGATTTCGGAATTCCAAAGGAATAAAAAAAATTTCGATCTTCAGAATTATTATAGACAGATGTTAATGTTATATTTTTAATTATTTTGAATCTGAAAATACAATATTACAAAAAAAAATACCACTAATAATTCAATAAAATTTAACGAAATTCAGTGATGAATTGGAAAAGGAATGCCAAGATAAACAGGTAACATTTTTTAATTAATTAGCAACAATAAAGCCTATCAGAGATCGTACTATCTTCCAACCCATAAAAATGAAACAGGTGTGATAAAAAGTGCTGTTAACTCAAGGACCTAAGCATTAAACCTAAAAGTCAATAAACCAAAGGAAAGCAAAAGAGAGAGAGAAACAAAAGCCATTTTGGGGTGAGCATATATTTTCTTAACACTTTGAGCTCCTATCATCACCATCACGAACATTAATAATTAAAAGAAATTATAAAATATATATAGCTGTAAATTTATTACGTGTTTTCCCTACATAAATTGTACACAGTTCCAGTTAATTTATTTTTAAGTTAGAGCAATATATTTAACAGAAACTTGTTTTTTCTCCCTCTCTCTCTCTCTCTCTCTCTCTCTCTCTCTCTCTCTTTTCCTTTTTTTCAAGACTTTGCTGGGATTCAGGCGTTTGCCTTTTGTCATTTATTAATAAAACATTCCCGTTCGAGCTCAAGATCTTGACACTTATCAAAGAATTCTGCAAAGGAAGATCAAAAACTACGCCAAGAGGAATACGAGATTTCAAAATATGCCTCATGTTTTATTTTTCATGTCACATAGACTTGCAGGTGTCAATTTTTCATTCCAGTGTGTCTCAAGGCAGTTTATTCACTTTAAAAAAAATGCAATACATAAAAAGCCGTGAAAGGATGATTATGAATCAGTGATCAATCTTTCTATTGATCCTATAGGTTGACAGTATTTTATAAAAATGGAATAAATGCCGATTCTGTTATTTGTTATATCCGCGAAAAAAAAAAATGAAAAATGACAAATATACCAATTAAAAATTCCAACAATTATTATTACTTAAGTTGACGATAAATTAAAATAATATTTAAACTTGGTCAATTAAAATCCTATTATACTCAAAACAAAATATAAGAGCGTAACCGTGGTTAAATTAGCCATGATTTTCTGACAATAGAAAAATGTTACCTCCTACTACTAGATTCAGCTTAAAAAGATTGAGATTATCAACATAAAAGCACTCATGAATAGGCGATTAAAAAAAAAAATCCAAAATATTAGATTAAATTTAACTCCTTAAGAATAAATGGCTCACACACTTAGCTGAGAGCTGCAACATACTTTACATTTACATACTACATTCGAATATATTTTTTTTCTGACGCAGCTACTAATTGAGATGTTGGTGAGGATTCTTTAACTTATTATTATGCAAATTTTGACATAATGTACTTTTTTCTTACTATGCTAAACTCTTCAAGGCATGTATTTATATTTTACTGTTCCTGTTATTACAATAAAACCAGCGGCGTAAAAAGGTCAACATTCATCCTTACGAGAATATATATATACATATTTTACACATACATTACATAATTATAACTTTTAGATTGATGATGATGGTCCTATACGTCTTAACTGTAATAATTGCATATATTTAAATGATATGTTATTCTTATTAATATATAAACTTACTTTTCTTCGCCTTAATTTAGTAGAGCCTATGTAAATTATTTTTTTTAAATAATGATTATAATACACTTAAGGAAGTCAAATGTTAAGAATAATAATAAAGAAAGGGAGATAAAGACTATCAATACTGTTAGATGTATACAAATCCTACACATAAATACCTTTAATCTATTGTTATTACACTTTATAAATATTGTTACCATTTTTAGATAAAACAAATAAAAAATCGGTGCATCGAACCCGAATAAAACATGGAAAGCTTGAATAAATTCAATAAAAAATTTGAAAAGTATTCAAGAGGTGATTTTAAATTAGTAAGTTAATAACGATAAAAAAAAAAAAAAAAAAAAAAAAAAAAAAAAAAAAAAAAAAAAAAAATCGCTAAGGCAAAGGTATATTTATTTTATCTTCGGTTTTCTAAAAGTCATACAAGGTACTCCGCAGTAAATAGACCCTGGCTATAAATTGAAAAAAATTAAGGACTAACTCTGTGATTTAGTGAATAACTATAAATAAAAAGAGGATACTATTTATTAGTTAGATTAAAAACATCAGTTTTTTAAAAAAGGACACAAAAAGGAGTAGTAAAATACCCTTAGAGAAATAAAACCTCTTTGAATTTAATTATAAAATTGATTTGAATTTAATTATAAAAATTAATTAGGTAGATAAAATAGGTAGTTTTACTTGTTTTTCATAAATGAATTTGTTGAGTTGATTTTATTCTTGTTAATAATCCACTGTTAAATTGAAAGCCGGGAATGGTAATTTTATGGGTTTGATGCTGTTAAGAATATAGACTCAAATCTTTATTTATCTGTCTGTAGAAGAAATGTTTTTGTTGATCAATTGTTGTTAAAACTTAAATTAAAAATATTTTATATCAGATGGTTTATAATGTTTTTATTTATTTTTGTGTGTGTTCTGTGTTGGTAGGTTGTTTTAAGTCAGAAGAGAAGGCAGGAGAGTGTAACGCCGTGTTGGCAAGGATAACCTGACGTAGGTACATGTTAGCTTGGATCTTGGCCGAGCTTGGGAACTGTTTATTTTTTTTTTTATTTTGTCTCTACTTTTTTTCAATGTTCAACGGTTGGTCCAAGCCAAGCTTATCCGGGCCGGGCGAGTTTCCATTGTTCGGAGGATTCGGAGCGAAAAATAACGAATTTACACAAACTTTACTTCAACCTTTTGCGAAATATCATTCTTCGTGGAAATACTAAACAAGAATTTAAAAACTCTCTTTAAATAGAAATACAAAAAGTTAATTCTACTTTATATATAAAAAGCAATTTTATCACATTAACATCATGTATTCACTTATTATTTGATTGAATTAACATTAGGTATTATTCGTTTATACATGCCTTTATTGACCGAAATGGTCATAATAGGACTAAATAATTGCTAACTTTGCGCATATATCTATTAGATCATTTGAGAAGAGCAGGAATGTCAACGTAATTTCATGAAGGGCCGTATTTAACGCTCCGTTATATCTCTCGGCTCAGTAAACCAAAATTAAAAAGTGGAAGCATTATTATTGCTAAAATATAACATGAAATAAGTATGCTAGGTAACATTACCCAGGAGTTTTGAGCTTTAGAGCTTTATTATATGTGTATCACAATTTTAAGTGCCTTTTTCAATGCATGAAAGTATAGTTCTTTTTACAATAAAAAAAAACCATAGTGTTATCGTGTCAACGACCGACCGTACAAATAGGTCCCGTGGGTCTTACAAGTTATTAAGTTCATTTGATATAAAATAGTATTTTAATATATTATATAATACACTTCTACCCCACTATATACAGCACTCAATTAATTTGAAGTTTTGATGTCAATTGAAGATAATCCAATACCCCCAATTATAATTCATTAATAATTTGAGATAAACCATTTAGCATAATCTTTTAGAAAAAATGTGTTTTCTGTTTTAAGGTTTTAAGTGCTATGAATATAACATATTTGGTTTAAATTGGGCAATGATTACTGCACCCAGGAACAGTTAAACTATTTACTATTTTTTTACTTAAAGTATGCAATAATTATTATTATTTATGGTTAGCAATTAAGTATTAAGTTGTACATATACATGCTAAATTTACATAAAACAATATTTTATTAATAATGAAATATTAATATTGAGATAAACTAACATTGTAGATGATGTATGTAAGATATATTATCATTATAAATATTAAAAATAGTAATAAACGTAGACACGTCGTACATATGCACAATGGTAATCATACCAGGCTGAGAATAATTAAATTGTAACAACTTTGATAGCTACTAATGGATTTATAGTACAATATTATTATTTATATTATAAATTAAAATGTCTTATTAAACTTTTTTTTATAATGAAACATCAATACATGTTATTATAAAAAAGTAGTTGCTACTGTAGTTAAAACGCATAAAAAAATCATTTATAACTGTATGTAAATAATTATTATATTTATTCTCGTTAAAATGCATTGTGAAAGTATAACTTATACATATTAATTTGAAAATTGTCCTGAGGCTAATAAAAGAGTGCATTAAATTTGAATATATATTTATTTCTATACATATAAGGTTCTCGGGATTCTATTGTATTTAATAGTGATTTATGTTATTTTTTTTGTCTTGTTAACTTAATTTAGAAAAAATTAAATAGGAGCAAACTACACCGAAAAAAAGTGTGTATAAAGTTTCTTAATGACTAAATGAAGTAATTACCGGATTCATCCCAACTCACTAGTAGTCTTAATTATACATTTATACATGCAGCGAATAAAAGAAGAGGAATAAAAGACTGTGGGATAATAATGTTTAATTGTTCCTTGATGTCTGCCCTATTATTCGCAAAAACATGAAATGAAGATCACAAGATGATGACGCGCACATGTTTCATAACTTGATAATCCTTAGGTTGGTAAGAAAGAGAGAGAAAAATGAGGAGAAGAAGTCCAGACAGGATATCCTGTTATTACGTGTTAGCTCGTAAAGGTTTGTTTTCAAGAGCTAGTTATAAAAGCGTCGACCAATGAAAAATTACAGGTGATAAAAAAAGCTGACGTTACAATTAAAGAAGTTGCTTTTTTCTTGTTCTGTGAACTTAAAAACAAAAATACGAGATCATCAAGCATGAATATCATAGAAATATGAATATTTGATCTATGTAAGACGTTAAATATCGAGTTATCAACGACACGAATGATGACTTCATAAAAATTATATTTTTAACTTTCCGAACTAATTTAAGAATCGGCAACAAAACATAATTACAAAGAAGAATAAAAGAAAAAAAACATAATATATAATTAAAAGGGTGGTAAATGGAAACTAACTTAATTTATTGAAGTTAATTTTTTATAAAATAAACTAAGTCATGCAAGGATCCAGAGCGAAGCACCTGGATAAGAGAGGCAGGCTAACATAACAAAGCCAGAGGGTTTAAAACAACGATTGTGAGCCAAGAATGACATATTTATATTTATAAAAAAGAAATATTATTTATATTAATTCTCTTACAACAAACCAAAGATATATTTTTACAACGTATTTTAGTGGCTTTTAAAATAAAAATCGTTTCTAAAAAAAATGTTTTTAAAAGATAACAAAAAGATGAAGGTATGTAAAATAAAATAGATGTCTTAAAAGAAGAACAAATATTAAAATATTTCAAATAAAAAAATAGTATATTTGTAGAACTTAATTGAATAAAAATAATTAATTTATTCTGATATAAACAATGCATAGGTACCTACTGTAATAAAAAACCAATTGTTTGGGAATAGTAATATCTTTTTGAAAAAGAGGATAATATAAAACGATAATTAATAAAATTGTCTGTTCACAATTTAAGCTTTCTTCGGGTATTCGTTCTATTAGTTAGTTCTATGTTCTATATGCATCTATTCTACGTTATCAGGGTAGATTGTCATCACAAATCTATGACTAACATAAAGTTGATTGATTCACTTTAAGTTAGGACAAAGTTTGACATCTTTAAATAAATAAGATTGGACATTTAATAAAATATAACAATGTCCGATTTTTAAAGAGTAATACTAAAACCGTAAGTAATATTATATTTTATTCATCAAAGCAGTGTTTCAAATTCATCGAGTTTGACAGATAATTTTGCTAGTACGCAGAAAAAGAAAAAAATATAAATATTTTATGTAAAAGAAATCTGTTATTCTATTAGTTCATCTCGAAGAATCAAAAGTTTTACTTGAAAAACAGATGTACCAATTAAAAGTTGTTATTTTATTTTAATAATATATGTGTCAGTGTATTAAAAATAAACTAAACTATAATATGTTTAATTTTGTCACTACTTTCTGTTCTTTTACACTCCATGATCACGAATGGATATAGTTGCGAATCGGGCATATTGTTTTTATTCAATGTCTTTTGAGTTATTGGTTTCCTCTATTAAAGTGTTTAAATTACTGTATAATTGGTGCGCAAGTGGAGTTCATATCAGTGTAGTAAATATAGGAATGAAAAGTGTCTCATTTGTTCTCTTCAATCATACAGCCGTGTTATCACGGTAGATTATTGTTGGGAAATTACCTGTCGAGTGATCATATAGGAGAGGAAAAAGTCAGATTATAGGTACTTCTTATTATAATGATATAATATTAATTAACGATAGAATAATCTATAATCTATATCTATATTTTTAAAAAAAGTTTTGTAAACAAACAAATGTGTCAAAATGTCTTATTTCAAATAGTCAAATTGTGCGAAGGTTCAAGGCAGTGGCCGCTTTTCGACGAGCGAAGCGAGTAGGGGACAGAGCCCCCTAGTATAACATTATTATTATAAAATATATAACCATAACTAGGTTCATCCAAAAGTAAATAGGTAAAGAAAAAGTTGAAATAAATGAGTCCATTTTATAGTTTTATTTAGATAAATAATTAATTGAGGAAATAGATAGTAGAAAAATAAAAGTCTTTCTAATTAAAAAAAGGGGACCAAAATCCAAATATTGTGGAATGTTTGTTTATTGAAGAGTAGATTTAGTGTAGGGAAGAAGGAAGAAGTCATATTGAGTTATGGCTGCTTTAGGGCGTTTGGTTCAGAAGGAATGGCGGCCAAGGGGAGGTCTTCGCCCCACATACCGAGGCAACGACGCCCCGCTTACTGCCACAATACCTACAAACCTACAAAGTAAGTTCTGTTGATTGCACGGATAACTGTGCCTGTCACGACATTTACAACAACGTCGGCAAAACGACTTCAAACTATAAATCAACATTACACTTTTTTGAGTCGATAGACAAAAACTAGAGTAACAAAGAACTAAACCTTGGATCTATTATTACTCAAAATCCAAACGTACTTAATCAATAATAAAATCTTATTTATACAACAATAATTCATAATTTTAAAACAATAAATGTCAAAAAAAAAAAAAAAAATATATATATATATATATATACAATATATATTCAAATAAATTATAAAAACGAGAATCTATAATTATATTAAAGGAAGTTTGCCAGAGTCCCAATGCTAAAAGCGGATCCCTTTTTAAATTAAATGGTGTATAAATGTAACCTATATAGTGATAGGGGCATGAACTGCTTAGTGCTAGAAAGAAGAGATAGGTGGAGAACTAACATCAGGTCCACTAAAGGCCTCGGATTATCATGTTACTTAAATAATGACAATTCTCCGTAATTAAAAAAATAAATAAATAAATAAAAATACTAGATAGATTTCAATTTTATAAAATTGAAATCTATCTAGTTATTTTTATTTTATAAAAGCTTTTCGGATTCATTTTACCATACGCCGAATAGAAATTATTAAGCCAAAAAAATTGAGGATCCACTTTTGGCACACTTCCTCAAGCTATAATTATTTTTTTTAGTATTATATTAAAAAAGTTATTCTAATAAAATTTGTTACATGAAAAGTGCCAATAATTTTGTTTAACATAATTCCTCTTGATGTTAAATATAATATAATTGATAATATATGTTGGGCTTAGTAACTAATAATGTTTATTAATTGCGTCCATTAAGATGAGTCATCAGAAAAATAATTTATTCATTTTAAAAATCCAAATTTAATATCGATTTATCTTATGTTAGTTACCAAGGTGTTTAATTTATTCTACAACATAAATTCATTCATATACGTTATTTATTTAAAATATTTATATTTGATTGTTGAACATTTTTAATTTAATGTCATCTTTAAATGTCACTAGGTATATACTTTCAGTAAAATTTATACTTCGGGATTAATATAGGAGATATAATTAATAAATAAATATGATTATTTATTATTATGGATATAATGAGGTTTCTTTCATTATTACAAGTTTATATCCCTATTTATGTATATAAATATAACATATACCTACACGTTTGTTATAATACTTATAATAAATGAGAAATATTTGATTGTGATAATTGTAATATAGGTATAATGTATAATAGAATTAAAGTTAAGAATATTGGTATGGTTTAGTAGTAAAACAAAATCTTAAAGGCAGAAAGGAAACGAAGTTGTATCGACGGCACATTTCTTTAGCGGCTATAAGACAGTAGATCTCAACTGACATTCCACCATTAGTTTAATAATATAATTTACGTTTAACTGTTCTTTTTTACATTAAATACTTATGAATATATATTTATTTCTGTAAAATTATTTTCATGTTTCATGTCTCTAAGACATATTCTTGTATTATTTGTAACTATCAATAAGCCAACTAAACGCAAGGTTCCAAAAATGTATACTTTTTTTATGTGAGTGTTCTACTAGAAATACAAAATTATTTATATTTGTGTGATAAATACGTTTTATTATAAATACTTTCAAAATTAAGAAAGCAAATAAAACTGTAGGTACTAAATACTAAAAATGTTGTTCAAGTTATATTTATTTTCTTAAGGCAAACCGACGGCAATAAATTTTGTGGAAGAAATAAGGAAATTTACTTGAATATTCACTTAAAATGTATATGAAATATTCAAGCGAAAAATTGACCCTTTTACCCTTCTTATATGACCAAATGAGAAAATTATTAAAACAGTCCAGGTTATCTCACTGTGCGGAGTTACGCGGACAATAAATTATTTTTAAAAAGTTTAGAACTTTAACCTCTAAATATCCTTTGATACCACATTATTACAATTTTTAATGACCTCAAAATGTCCTCCTCCTCTATTTAAAAGAAAGAAAAGAAAAAGTCAATGACATTAATGAAATAAAACAACGTTTTGCTATTTTCAATGAAGTTATTTAGTTAAAAGAAGACAAATAGGTAATCATATAGTAGGGGTAAGCATTTGGCAAGAGCCCCATAATATACACACTTATTAATTGTTTAGTTTTTTCTTTATAAAAGCTATTTAATTCTTACTATATATTATATAAAAATATGTATAATGGTATTATGAATAATATAAACTTATTAAATAAAATATAAAAAGGCTTAACTCACATGCAAACTTGCAAAAGGTTGGACATGCGTTTTACTGATAAATAAAGCTCACCTGTAAATAAAAAAATAAAATTAATAAAACATGAACCAAGAAAAAAAAAAATAGCTGTAGGTACATAACAAAAAGAAAAATAACAGAAAATAATTTACTTATAGTCCAGGAGATAGCGTGTAAAAAAGTATCGGACTATATCATCAAGCAAGAATATTGTTTACAAGTTAATCTTTTGGTGCCTTTTGAGATTATGTAGTCGGCTATGTTCGGTTCGTCTGCGGAACATAGCTTGGCAATAAGCATTTAAAAATAAAAAAGAATACGGGGAAAAGCGGACGTCCCGTCCATTTTGGTGGACAATTTGATTTGAATGATCCTGAGTACAAAATTAGTTAGTAGATCAATGCTCAAGTTAATGATGTTAGTTTTTACCTGACAGTTGACCATTTTCATTTATCTATCTATCATATAACTAATCTATCAAGTGGCAAACAAACATCAACTTGATTTTTGGTCTACTAAGTAATTTTGTACTCAGGATCATGAAAATCTCATAGGCCACCAAAATAAATAGGGACACATGGCGCTCTCCGTCACATATTTTGTAAAAAAAAATTGTATCTTAATATTAATGAGACACTTTTTTGTATATGATACAAAATAGGAATTGTTATAATTTAGGAAATCTCTTTATATCTTTAAAAATGATACATCAGAAATGGATTAGAATGACAGATTACATCAGTTAAGAGGATTTATGTGAAAGACAACTGATTGTTGAAAAGGGTCCGGAGCGGGGAAGACGAATAAAGTTAAAATTAATAGGTATATAAGTTTTAAAAAGTATCAAAATATTAAGTAATTAGCAAAGTCCACCATGTTTCAAACTAGGTTAACTTCTGGTCAATAAGGTTATTGACTAAATATTTTCAGTGTATCTAGTATTCTTTTGTTCTTGCTATACCTCAATATCAACGGTTATATTCAAATTCTCAAAAATAAAGGCCATCTAGTTACCTACAATACAATCCAATCATTGAGTATTGCTTAACAACAGAAAATTCAACTTAATTTAAGTTATACATACAATTATTACGAATATAAAACAGCTACATCATGTTTGCTATAATCCATAACATTAAAATAAGAGAAGGTATTCATACTTCAATTCACAAGTAATACAATCTACAATACAATGATAGCTGTAAATCAAGTAGAGTAATTTAAATATGCATATGACTTAGAAATTCAAGTTCGTAATACAATTTGAAAATATTCAAAGTTATGTGAATTGGAATTACTGTATATATGCAATTGCAGTTCCATTACTTGTTAGTATTGAGAAGTTTTCAAGTTTATATTTCTAATTCAATAAAATTTGTCTTATGAACTATACCCTTATTGTTAGATTCATTATTATGTTAAATATTTAATACAAAGTAAACGATTTATGTGTATAATAAATATAGGTACAAGAAAAATAAAAATAAAGGCATAAAAAATGTATCTCAATAAAATATAGAAGGTAAATTAAAAAAAAGGCAAAACTTAATAAATAAAAGAAAAATAAAACATTATTTATAGTTTTAAATGAGATAAATGCAATTTTATTGATCTTAAAATCAATTACATCTCAAGTTAGTATATAAAATCGAGATATTATAGGAAGAAATTTTCTATTACGTATAATAGATCTGTACGTGTAATAGATTTTGAAAGTAGATGAAGTTAAGCAAAAATTTAACAGTGCAGCGCCAAGCGTCGCGCGCTTTTCTCCGACGGGGGTTCATTATCCAACAAATAATTTGTTCTCAATCTCAGTCCCCAACCGGCGGTTCCTTAAATTTAGGTTTCTATTTGGGACCTGTTTTCTTTTATTCAAGACCAGACAATTTTACAATGGAACATTTAAAAAAAAAATCTGACTTATCATTGGAATAGAAATAAAGTGATGCCCAGAGAATTTATATAAATTATTTTAGCGTTGTTTTTCGTTATGAAGGTGAATTTCTCAGAACCAGGTTAGAAGCTTTATATTACTAGTTCTGCTTTTACTGAAAACGTATACATATAGTTGCATTTTCCAATCACAGGGGAAACAGAGAGTTCCGTAAAATTATCAAAACTTTACTACTGATTTTTTGATTTATAAGATCACCAGAAAAAGACGATTTAAAGGCATTTCAAGGAAAGCAGTCCTTTGTGGTCAGAATCCATTTGTTGTTTATCTCCAAACTCTTATATAAGTTTACTCTTTATATAATTTTACATATGAATTGTTATTGAGTTAAATAACGGGAGTCGACAGTCCAAGTAAAATTTAAAAATAAAATATTAGTATTTTTAAGTACATATATACGAAGCACCTCCATACGAAGTCCAAGAGATTGCGAGGATAAAAGTGACTGATTAATATCAAATATCAAGCTATAATTTAGTTGCAAGCTTGCCCATATACAGTTAAAAACTAACAGACCGGTGGAAAGAGACCATGTCCCGCCCATGTTAGTGGGCAATATATGAGATTATCAAGTGACAAACCAACATCAACTTGATTTTTGGATTACTAACCAATTTTGTACTTAGGATCATGAAAATCACATTGTCCAACGCAGGGCTGATCTTCTTGTTCATATTTAACAGCTTTTAGCCAAGCTATGAGCTATGTCCTGCTGACGAACTTTGCTGCGACTACATATTTTTAGAGTGCACTTATGTGCACGCTATCTCCTATATGTATAGGTAGGTCAACAACAAAAAACGTTAATAACATCATTTACAATTTCTATTAATCTGGCTATTTTTTTTAATAAAACCATTTGAATAGGTAGTTAGTGTTGTTTGGTAAACGACACTTAAAACATAATTCTGCAAAGCCCTCTCCCTTTCTTCTAGTTGATGTTTTAATAAAAGATTGAAAAAAAGTTTGCATAAAAATTGTCTTAAATGAATACCTAAAAACATTTTGATATTAATTCATACTATAATACTTCCTTCTCAAACTTGTTTTCTTGTATGCTATAAATAATTCTTAAGACTTTTTATTATTATTTATTCATATTTATTTGAATTGTTAATTGTAAGAAATGTGAGAAAATATAAAAACGTTGTAGCATTTTTTGTTTCCTTTATTTATTTTTTTTAATTCAAAAAAAGAATTTATAAGAGTTACGAATTAAAAAGAATAAAAAAATGGAAATGAAAACACTAATTAACACTACGTATAGTTAAGGTATTCATTGCAGAGAGGCAGAGGGGGTCTAGAGGTAGAACGGGAGAGAAAGAGGGGATGTACATGCTCGTGGTAGAGGGGGAGTGCGCATGTCCATAGCACTGAATCACAATCAATGGCCTGTGTAGCTCACCCCTAAATGACCGTCGTATATCTAACTCATTTTAACCCGTGCTTTATTCTATATCTGTCTCAAATTTTAACTATATCTCTCTCACGAACATGATATCTCCAACTCTCTTTCATATATAAAAGGGGCAAGTTGAAAAGCGGGAAGGCTTGCTTTAGCATCGGGAGCCTCATAACTCTAGCAAACTATCAGAGGGTACTTTCAGCAGCCCTTATCTTTTTAGCTGTGTTATACCTATATAGATCCCCCAACAGTTCAAAAACCCCCTGTCTACTAACCGACCAGACCAATTAGATGATACCCACAGACCCACTGACACAGTTTAAACAAAAGAACAAACTCTTTATATTGTTTTTTAAACACCCTTGACAATCACTCTACAAAAGTTGTTTTAAAAAAATAATTAAAAAAAAAAATACTGCCAATTAGTGTGGCACATAGCTTCCTCGCATCCTATCATGTACTTTGTTATATATTAACAATTCAATTTTTAAGTTTTTGGTAGTTTTCATACTACGGAAAGTTTAAATTTTAATTTAAATCAAAATTATAATTATTATTTACTACGGGAAACATACAGTGAAAATTACACTCCAGCGCCGGGATTTGAACCACGGGTCTCCTGTATTTCCAGTACAGATGCTCTTGCCAACTAAGCTACGCAGGAGAATGATTTTTCACTGCCGTAATCGATAACTAGTCCCGAATCCAAGCTTTCAATATTCATATACATTTAGAAAGTCAATACATATTTATGACATTAGAACTAAACCGAGAATTAACGCTTATAATTATAAAGTACTCAATTAGTACCTGTACCTTGTACAATCAATTCGAAATTCAATTTTTACGTTTTTGGTAGTTGTCATACTTTCATTACGGTTCATAACGGCAGAGAAAAATCATTCTCCTGCGTAGCTTAGTGGTAAGAGCATCTGTACTGGAAATACAGGAGACCCGTGGTTCAAATCCCGGCGATGGAGGTATTACAGATTAAGAAAGGAAAATGTAATTATTAAAATTTCACACTTAATTTTTTCGAATGGCGGCAAATATGGCGACAAATAAGGCGATAAAACCAAAGAAAAGGCTTTTAGTCAGCATAAATACTACATCCCCTTGAAAATTAAAAAAGCAGGTGTAACCACTAGTAGGTACATCATCTTAATTTTTTCGATATTTTGATAATAAATATGGCCGAAAAGAGGTTAATAAAATTATATATAATAAATTATTATGTATTAAAATTATGCTAACTTCATATATTGCATGTTACACGTAATTTTAAAACTCTTTTCAGGTAGATTAAAAATATATGTACATTTTTTCCTAAACAATTTTAAGTATGTCCGATATAAGAAAAAAATGTAATTTGCTGTGCGTGAGTTCTTTATTAGCGGACACGGGTGTGCGCGGAAGAATTTTTCTTTACTTGGTAATATTGGGTCCAGTATTTGCAGCAAATTCTCAAAATCAGAAGGGATATTCGCGTAAAATTCTTATATAGGCCGCTTATTTCTTAAGAATTTAAGTTTATCAAGCTTCGCATCAGTGTGTTTTTTGCACAGGTTAGGTCTTGTCAAAAGTCATTGACAATTTCATCACCATGATCGAATAGTTTCCCTCGCGCAAAGATAAGTACAGGGTGGTCCAAAAGTCCCCCCCCCCCCCCTAACTTTCCCCCCTAGTTTTCATACTACGGAAAGTTTAAATTTTAATTTAAATGAAATTATAATTATTATTTACTACGGGAAACCGGTTCGTTATATTAACATTAAAATTATTGTTATATTAACATTAAAATTATTGTTATATTAACATTAAAATTATTGTTATATTACTTTATTGTTTATTGTGTAAAAACTATTAATAGTTTTAGCGATCTTTAACACTTCATAGCGGTGTCGCTATTGGTTTTACTAAAAAATTGTATTTGAAAAAAATGTTTGTCTCATTGAATAGATGATGTTAGATTTTTGTCCCGACCTAAAATTCCAATTTTAAATTTGAAGTTCACATTTATGCGAGCGTAGCTCGTGAACGATTGGACGGACGGATAACGTTGTCCAACGAACTCGTCCTGGGCATTGGTAAAATGAACATGTCTACCAAATTTCATTAACATCGGTTGACATTTACTCAAGTTATCGTCGCACGTTTCATAATTCGCGGACACACAGACCGAAAGACGGACAGACACGAGACCAAAAATGTTTCCTAGTGTCTGAAACGGATTTCTGTCTTGGAATTTTTAAAATCAGAGGCATAAAAGTTTTTCGTTCTCAAAAGTGAACACAATGCTTCCGTTACCTTCAATAAGCTCGGAAGCAAAAATAATATAATAATAATTACTCCCAACTAAAAAAGGCAATCTACTTTTTGTTTAAATAAGTAAAAAATTTTTAATTTCAGTAAATAATCAATCGATTTTAGATCAATCTTTTATTTTTTTATCAAATAATAAATATAAAAATAATTAAGTAAGTAACTAGTAATTAATAAATAAACCTATTTAATAAAAACAATTCATATATTTGTAATTCTATATTAGTGAATGATTAATAATACCTACTACTAACTCTCGAAATCTAAATAAAACCATAAACAATTAGACGACTAAATGGGACAAAAAATAAAATTTAAGATTACTGTTAATTCAGATATATAGAGGAAAGTATTAATTATTACTAAATAATAGGTTGTTTTGACTGAGATTTTGTGGTACCACTTCATAATTAGTGGCTAGAAAAATGTGGTGACAATATTGTTGTGTTAATCTTTACTAACCGCTCTAGTCATAAATAATTAATACTGTTTTATTGCATTTATCTATAACATTGTATAGAATTATCCATATTAAGTTTTTTTTTTGTTTTTTTTTTCAGTTAGGCAATAATAATAAAAAAAAATGATTTTGCTGACTATTATTATGCTGTAGTTTTACGATAATACTTAATTATAATGTTTGCTAATAACATTTAAAAAATATTATATTTTATTAAATTATAAAATAAACATTAATAAAATTTCCAGGTGTATAATACAATATTAAATCAAATAGCACATGAACTGTAATAAAACTGAGACGTAAACTTTAAAATAGCCCATTTCTTTACCTTCTACACTTCTACGTGCACGTGCATTGTAGTAGTTATACATATTTTATTAAAACAACTGAGTCACCACCTCAAACGAAATGTTGGTAGTAAATGTTTAAAATTGTAGAAAAAAAGTTTTATTAATCACAAATTACAACTCATACTACCCATCTATATCTATATATGTTTTGTACGGGATATATTACGATTAATTTTATTACATAATGTCTGTACCTTATTGGCATACATATCCATATCGTTTACGGGTAATTGTTGTATTCAAAAAATGTATTAACAGAATCGATGTTTTTTTTTTAATAACATTTATTTAAAATAATTGTATTTTATTTTTACATTAAAAAAATGTAATTCTAAAGATATCAGCTAAAAATAATTATTGTCCGACGGCAGAGAATACGCATTAACATAACTTTATATATATGCTATATGAGGATTATTACACTATCACAATTTTTGGAATGCACAGTATTGCAGGTATCAATGAATATTTCCAATATTTCGCAAAATTTAATTTATATTAAATAAATGGTTTTAGGTATTATAAGAAGGATCTTAGTGAACCAAGATAGTAGTTAGTATATATTGCTTCTGGCTGTAGTATATGGCAAAATTTTATAAAGCCCCTTATTTTGGTATATTAAAAAAAATATATACTTTCTGTTATCAAGTTATATACGATGTGTTTCTTTAAAATAGGTTTAAATGGACCATACACATCAACAAGGCGAAAATTTATTCAATTATTTAATCCTAAATTAATGTACTAATCAGCAATTTTTAAGTCTAAGCTTTCTCAAATAATACAGAAAATTCCTAGAATAAAGGAAAAAATATATTAATTTTATGTCATTTTCTTTTTCTATCATAACAGTGTATTTGATAATAAATATTTGATAATACTATTTTATTAAACTTATACAGATAGGTTTATTAGAAGGGATATCGTTTAACCTCAAGTTCCAGTAAACCTTTATTTCCAATAATGGTAAGTGGTAAGCATCACTAAATGCAGAATGACAATAAGGATTGTATGTAGGTACTAAGTTACCTATAGTTGCTTTTATATGATTCGAGAATTCGAGTAAGTAATTTAATTTATATATTTAGTAACTTAGTAAGTTTTCAGTAAGTAACAGATAAATAGTTTAAAGAAAAATCAAAAGATTTATCGGCGGATTAACAATTAACCTGATCTATATTATCTAACCTAAATGATATTTTTGTTGATAAAAGTAAAAATGATAAAATAAGATATTTTCATTCATAAATTTAAACGACGATAATTAATGAGAAACTATAAAAATGAATTATAAAAATCTCTTAAAAATAAATAATTGTATTGTCACTATAATTAATTAAACAAAATATTAAAAAGATAAAAGACCTACTGTTTTTTTTAAATGATGTTTTCAACATTAATATAATTAATTGGTTTAAATATTATTCAAAATGACCACGATAAAAAAAAGGATTACTTTATTATACCTATCTCAATAAACACGAAAAACAATAAAACCTTAAATGAATACATACAAAGATATATATATATATGCTAAATGTTTTTAAAAATAATTGTATTTACTTTCGAATGAAGAAGCTTTTGATTTTAAAAGAAATAACTGTTTAACACATTAAACTTTTAACTACCAACAAAAAAATAAATTTATATCCTAAAATTATCGTGATACAAGATAAACAATGTCTAGATCGGATAAAGATAATGCGCGATTTAACTTCTATAAAAAGGAGATTTTTTTTAATCTTAACTTGATATAAAACGTGAAAAAGCCATTTTAAATAATTAACCGTTAAATTCACACCTTCTTAATTTTATTCTCTTACATGAAAAGAAGAGAGAGGAAGGTGTAATATATATAAGGTTGTTTTTCTTTTTTTAAAAAAGCTAATTGAGATAATATTTTATTTTAATTCTTTTTTACGCTAACAGTGATTTATTTATTATGCTCATAACTACATACATAACTTGATTCAAACAAGAACAATAATAAATGAAGCTTATTAAATAATTAACAAATTATATTTTTATATTTTATAATTGTAGTAAAAAATTGAAATGAGTCGTTATGTAGTAAATATATTATGGGGAGTTCGTAGCTTCTAGGAGTTCATTAACAGGTGTTATTGGGAAGTTATCTTCATTAGTAATGCCGCCGCCGCTCTTAAGGAGCTCGCCTTTTTAATTGACTTAGATATTATCAATCTGAATAATTCACTCGCTAGCACTCCCATAGTTAAATATATACATATATACCAAGTTGTTTTTTTATTTTTATATATAACTTTGTTCTTGTTTCGTACCTTACTAAGAGAAAGAAAGAAAATATACAGAATACAGAATTGTACTTCTGATTCTACTTCTTTCCTCTTTTCATTTTCTTTACTTATCTTGGTCTTGAAATCTTGGAGCCATTAATCAATATAATATACGCAATGCGATCCAAATTTATTTTAAAAAATAATTTCGTTTTGTTAAGTATACATAATTAAAAATATGGCACTTTTTTTAAGCTAACAGACTTTTTTTATTATAATATAAATGTCTCTAACAAATAGGTTGAGGGTTATTAATATGTAGTTGCAATATATAATAAATGTGAATATATGTATATATATATTATCACAAGATATTTAAAAAAAATAAAAATAAAACATAATTGAATATTAAATAGGTATAAATTATAAACGTATTTCTTTCCAGAAATCTGATGCGATATTTTCATTTAGAACTTCACAGTTTCTAGTTTAATATATTATGTATATACTATATACCTACCTAATTCAGCAAAAAAAAAAAAAAAATCAACGGGGCGAGGGTAAAAATTGACGGGGGTCTTTGATCAATTCACTATTTTGCTAAAAATCAAATTTTAAATTCAATATTTTAATCGAAACATTGCCTATAAAAACATTTTAGTTGAGTTTACAGTAATACTAATAGGGAATCCTCAAAGTTGTACAAAAGAAAATGTTTACTGAAATAAACCAAAAACTTTATCGTATGATTTGTTTATTTTTTCATTAGAATTATTTCATTTAAATAAAGTAAGAAGGTCTGGACACAAATCATTTTGCCTATTTATTTCTAAATTGGTTTCTCAGAATTTTAAATAATTGGCCTATAAATTAATTTAATTATAGCTTTATAATAAGTAGCTAAAAAATCACGATTAGCTGGCGAGATATGTGCTTTAAATTATAAAAAAAATTAGAAATTAGAAGATTATTGTAATGAATGTAAACAGATTAAAATGAGCTTTTTCGCAGAATAGAGAAATCAGAAAATAATGTGATAGAAACATTAAATTTAATGTACTCGTATAAGAAACAGAAATATAGACAATTGTTTGTCCTAATTGCAATTTGCAATCGATTATGAGAAGAATTAAGAAATAAAAGCAGTAGATAATTTTATAAATGTGGTTAGTTTAAGTGAATTGAATAGGTCGTAAAGTAGAATCTTAAGGCCTGGGGACTAAAACTGGATTGTTTTCTTTTTTTTGTTTTTTTCTTTAATCTTATTATTAGTATTTTGTTTTCCAGTGTACGCTGGGTTCTGGAACTCGGAGGTTCAGTGAGATATTCCGAAGAATCAGGTATAAGGCAAACCTCATGTTCTCTCCTTTCCTTCCCCCCTATCAATAGAATTCTTGGATTCCATCTCTTATATTCTTAAAACTCAACAAAGGGCTTGATGTTTTTTTGTTGTTTTTTTTAAACAAACATTGTTCCCAGTATTCTTTTAAAACATTTATAGAAAGAAGACAAGACAAAGATGAAAACCGTCACTAATTTAATTGTTAGTTTTAAACATTAGTTCGACTAGTATAATCACAACACACAAAAGACTAATAATAGCAGTAAGGTGTAGAATTTAAACAAAAAAAAAAAAAAAAAAAAAAAAAAAAAGTGACAGGAAACAAGTCAAACCGTGCACAAATAGTTTTAAGATTTTTTTTCAAAATACAATTATTTATTTATTTAAAAAATATCAACTCATAATTGCGTATATTGAGCTTCATGAGATAGCCCCCACAAGGATTTTCGGGAGTTTGGTCGAGTCGGGTGGTCGTGTCGGGTCGTGTGTATAAAGACGACCCCGACAAGGATTGTCGAGTTTTGTCGTGTCGGGCTCGTGTAATCTAGACATTAGAAATTAAAAAATAAGGATACTGTATTGTTCGAAGGAATAATTATTGCAATAGGCGCAATAATATTATAATAATATAAAATATTAATAAGTAGTAAAATAGCAGGGAAACTAATAAAAGAGCAATAGTATAGAATAGTACTAAATCATAATAATTAGTGTAGATAAATAAATAGGCTATTATAGGAAAGTTCATATTTCTAATAAAAATCATTAATTATTGAAGTAGAACAATAAATTAGATTCATAGTAACTGTACTAACATTAACTAATTAGTGATACAAGTATAATAGTTACAGTGTGTTATACATATTAAGTGATTAGATACTTTGCATAATTAATAATTTATGTCAGTAGATGTAGTGGTAAAAATATTACTCCCGGCAAAAAAAAGGGACTTATAAATTAAGTATAACTTTACAATATTTGTAAGGAGGTATACATATATACTGAAAGCGTTCATAAAGTAAGGAAAATATTCACATACCTGGAAATACTGCAATGAGTAAAATAATGCAAGTGGTATTTGTTAATAATAACCTGATTGCACATAATTTCTTAAAAAATATGAATATAATAAATAATATGCAATCACAAGTTCAACACAAAACCGAATATTGATCACTTCATGTCCATGATTAACACAATTTCCAATAACACCTTCGTTGTTCACTAACATAAAAACCAGTTTAATTGCTATTTAATAAAGCAAGAAATTCTAGTAACCAACGTATTAAAAAAAAGCAATTAAATTATCAATATCGGCACACAACCTTTAAAATTAATGGCTTTTTGTGCTTTATTTTTTCTTATTAAATTATAATAACTATATCAAAAAAAATTAACAATATATTGCACTTATATATCAAATGTCCAATGTAACGTTGAAATAAGTGAGGTGGATATAAATATGATTTTAAATAACATCAAAATAAATTTATATGTGTTTTACAAATAAAATGTATTCTTTTAATTAATAAATAAGTATTATTTACACAAAAAGGAATTTGAGTGACGGCAATTTGGAATTTAAGATCAGAAAAAAATTTAGATTTTGATAAGGAAGTATTGAAATAGATTATATGTTGACTGCATTTACATTTTAATTAGTGGCACTTAAATGTGTTCGAAATGTTTTAATGAAGGCAAACAGTGGTGTTTATTTAAAGTTCAGAATATATGAAATAAAGACAAGGAAAAACACATAGCTGTCAAAATTATAAAAAAATAAAATAAAAACTTGTACACGTATATGGAAATATACGCGATGAAATATATTATATAAAAATTAATTTGAGGAGGCCAAAAGTTATGTCATCAGTAAATAAAAATTATATTATTTTACACAAATCATAGTTAAGAAAACTTTAACTATTCGTTACAAGAAATAAGTTGTTTTTAATTGTTTTGTTTACATTTTATTTTATAAGATAAAATAGAGGTATCTGAGTTAATGCTCTTTGTTGTATTTTATAGTATATATAATAATTTATACTTGTGATAATTTGTAATTATAAGTAACGAATTCATAAATTTTATTTATTATTATTATTATTATTATTATTATAGTATCAAAAAATTAAAAATCCTCTTGTCAATGCCACTATAACTTTTATCTATAATAACTTTTTTTCTTAAATTATAATCACATTATTTTGTTTGATTTGATGTGGAATCGTAGAAACGCGAGAGACGACCGTGAGAAGTTGCCGTTGCATTTACTTTGAGTGCACTGACTAAAGGTATGACCTCTCAGTAAAAAAAAAAAATAAAAAACAGTCACGATATCCCCCAACAAAGAGTCGACAAAAGACTGACCTTCACATAACACTCAGACACTTTATTTTTTATGAAAAAAACAGGCCTTGAAATAGTTAGAGGTACTAAAAGTAAACAAAAGGCAATGAAGGGATACCTGAAAGAAAATGTACAGTTAGGTACGTGTTCCCCTATTTTTACAATGCTGACTTCAAATAGGTTTCTGAAGAATATATAGTTTAAAAAAAGGTCACAAAGAGAACCGCTTAGAAAAAAGAAATAAATAAAATAAAAGAGCAAATTAACCATTTAAAAAAAGATAAGAAGATGTGTATGAAAGAACAACTATATTTACAATGAAGTGTTATCTGTACTGTTATTAGTAAAAACAAGATGGAAGAATTCCTACTTGACGCAATATATCATTATACGTATATATCATATGTTATTATTACATTAAAATATGATTTACAAATACAAACCTAGTAAGAACCAAATTCGATATAAATTATAGGATTACTGTATAAATGACCAGTGGATAAAAAAGACTTTTTAGAGTACAAAGCCGGTCTTTAACTGTTAATATTAAGTTTCAGACCCTGAGAGTCAAAGAAATTGTGCGAAACAAGTATATTAAAAAATTACATAATAACAATTAAAACAAGAAAGTAAATGATTATAATTATAACTATTGTTTGAAAGTCAGCTTGGTACATTAAAATCACTTCTAGAGGAAAGACTTTCTTTATTCCTGTAAGGATAACAGATCTAAGATTTTTTTTAAAAGTAAGTTTAAGGTTTTAGTAGTTTCGATTATTATTACTTCCGAGCTTACAGAACAATTGTTTTTGTCTCCAATTTCAGACGTCAGGGAAAATTTTTGGTCCCGTGTCTGTCCGTCGGTCTGTCACTCAATTTTAGCAAACCAACGTATCTTTAAAACTTGCTAATCCAATTTTGAAGCTAGGTCATAATTAGCCCCATTGTTGTAACAAAGTTAATAATAAGTTTCAACCTTCTGCGCCCCTTTCTTTTTCTCCCACTTGCGCATCAACATACATTTATTTACACTTATCTCTTCACAAGAACCGAAAGTAGAGTTTTGTCGAAAGTAGACCACAGATAGCCACAATTTAATCTCAACTGTATGCGCTCTTTAGATTTTGCTACATTGATACTTTAATTCTTAGAATAATACTATGTATAGAAGGAGCATAGAATCGGAATCCTAAGCAATTACTGATAAGAGACTGAAGCCAACTTTTGCCGAGAGGTTGTCTTTAAGACCAGGCTGCCAACATAACAACACTCATTTTTTTCATTTAAACAGGAGAAGGTTGGCCATGCTTTAGTAACTATTCAAAGCCCGCTCACAAACATCAAGAAGACAAAACTCTGTCATTGGCTATTGTTTACGTTTCACTCTGACGTTATTTTTTACAACTCGCCCAGCATGATATAATAAACATTATTTTTAGCATATTTCAAGCTAAAACAAGATAAAACGCAAAAAAAAATATTACAATAAACTAAACTGACTATCAATAATTATAATTTAATAAAAAATTAAATTAAAAAACCGAAGGCAAATAATTTTAGAGTTATGACGTCACAAATTACAAAAATGAATTTTTAGAACGCGGATTAAGGGACACAACCAAAGTTGGCTTCAATGTTATCAGTGATCCTCTTTCTATATATTGTATTATTCTAAGCTTTAATTCATTTAAAAAATCAAAACAATTTTGACAGATTTTAAAAACTGGATAATTAAATAAATTTGACAATTAAAGGGTGTTAAAGCCTAAAATCAGTAAAAAACACGAAAAAGGACGCGAGGAAGCTATGTGCCACATATAAGTGGCAGACTATTTGCTATAAAATCCAATAATTATTATATTAAAATCGGTCCGAGGGAACTCAGACAAACTTTTTCAGATTGTTAAAACTGTATTTAAATTCTATAATAATATCTCATTTAATTGATTTTTTAAACAATACATGATCAATTTCTATCAAAATTTAGACAGTAAGAAGTATTACTTAAAGTTTTATACATTAACCAGCAAAATTGTCTAGTATTCGTTATATTGTAATAGTAATAAGGAATAAAAATATAATTAGACCCAGAAAAAACAAAATAACTATGTTTCTATATTAGGACCCATAAAAAAATCAGTATAATTTTATATGGTGGATGTTAATTTTATAAACAAGAATTAGTAAATAATTTAGAGATAAAACTAAATTCTTTTGAGAAAATACGTGGTAGTATTCGATAATTATAAGGAAAACTCATTAAAATATCAAAAACTGTTTCATTACAGGTGTGTTATCGTTGAGAATAAGAATCAAAACTGTGGGAACAGGGTCTAAATGAAGCGGAAAAGGGAAAGAGCATTCCGTATAACGGAAAAGGCCTCTCCCTTCTGGATAATTAACAATAACGCACCCTTGGGACGACAAGGTAGGGCGATTTGTTTGGATTGGCCCCGGCCACGCAGATAAATCTGATTAAATTTAGAGCAGAGGAGGAGCTCCTACCTCCCACCCTCCCTCACTACGGCCTCAGGCGGACGGGGTTTAAATAGGGATACGGTGTCCGCTCTGATCTAGTGAAGCCTCAGGCCGATTTATATAGGCTAGCCTCAGGCAAATCTATCTACTCTAACTCTCCTCCACTGCACACTTAATACAATCTGAAATTACATCCTCAAAGAGACATTTCATTACAGGTACACATTTAGTTATAAACCAGAGTTCAATCAGAGAAATTGGAAATGTAACCTCAACTTAGTCACATATCTACTTAGCTTAACCATTAGCTAAATTAATGAAACTATTCTTTGATGTACAATCAAATATGAATTTTCTATATTTCAAAATACATATATTAATTTATAAGATAAACTTATTTTTCCATATCGAGGTGGTTAGAGGTAGGAGGTAGGTAATAATATTATAAATAAAGAAGAACAGAAGTGTTCAGAAACAATTTTAGAAGAGTTATCGAGTGCGCACACAAGTATCTAATTTTTTTTTTTTTTTTTTTTTTTTTTTTTTTAACTTCCAAGAATGAAAAAATTAAATGCTGAAATAGGATTCCTGAAAACTACCTACCTAGTATTTAGCAAAAGCTTATGCATACCGCAAAATGACATTGTGTTTTGCCACTGAATACTGTGAACAAGAGCTAATATTAGTCATGAATAATAATCACGATCAAACTTGTATCTAATTTATAACTGAAGAATACAAGAGTTTACAAAGTTGTTAAGGTATTATTGTAATATTGAGTTTTGTGCTAAACCTTTTTTTCACTTTACTTATTACTTTGCATTGAATGTAAACAACAATAGAAAGTAGAATACTTAAAGGGTGGGTCAACGACTTTATCCTTTGGTTGTTAAGATAAATCGATAAACAGGTCGGTACCAAGATTTTAAGAAATGGTATATAATAATTTTCACCACATCTTAATTTTAAAAGCTAATAAAAAAAATTGATGATCAGGAAACAAATATTTATTGAGTGACAAGTTATTTAGATTTTAACAGAATTAGGGTACCATTTAGTTAAAAAAAAATCCTACTCCTCCCATAAATAATATGATCTTAATTTTAAATGGTTCTTAAAATTCATTACTGTCATTTTTAGTTGAATATAGAAGCATGAACTCGAATTAATAAAGAGATATAAAAACTGAAAAAAGATTATTTAATTTAATGGCGACCTTAATATGATCAAAGCTCTTTTAAAGTGGTTGTAGTATAATAAAAGACAACAGTAGGATTAAGGGAGACTTTGAAAGAGAGTTAGCAAGTTGAAGGTAAAGGAACTCGTAATGTCTTATACAGTTTGGGGTCCTTACAGCACCCTACTACTGTAGCTTGGTAAAGAGCTCCAACAGTTAGTAGCAGATCGTAAAGTAGAAAACTAGGGGAAATTCTTAGATCATAAACCTACAAAACCACCCCCACCGTATAAACCCACTGTTTAGAGAAATTCTTTAAAACAACTCTTTACCTATTCCATTATTACAACCAATTGAATGAACCGACAGAACAAAATAACTACAAAAAATTGTATTATATGATTAAAATTAATTATTAAATCTACTTCTGCCCTTGAGCACATTTTAGGTATTCGTTTAAGATAAAAATACTATTTTTATAGACATTTTCATTGACAAAGATTTAAATAGACTGCCAATTGGTGTGGCACATAGCTTCCTCACATCCTCATCCTATCACGTACTTTATTGAGATTATGGTTTTACAAGCAATTAAGGTCTAATTTGTTTTATTTCTGTCTAAATTGCTTTGATTTTTTACATGAATTAAAGTGTATCAGTTTAGCAAAAGTTAAAGAGGGCAGACGGTTCAAATTAATCTGGGGCTATCTGCGGGTAACTTTCGATAAACTATAATTATTGTTTCATATAAATCAGATAAGTACTTTTGAAGCTATAGGTGTAAATAAGTGTGTGTTTGTGCGCATGTTGAAGAGAAACAAATAGGCGCAGAAGGTTGAAACTTATATGATACCATACCAATGGACTAATTATTACCTACCAACTAAATTTTATTATAATCGGACGTTTAGATTTTAAGATATGTTGGTTCCCAAAATTGAGCGACAGACACGAAACCAAAAATGTTCCCTTATGTCTCCGACGGATTTCCCCTTGGAATTTTTGAAATCGGAAACAAAATATTTTCGTTCTTTAGAACGATCACATAGCTTCCGTTACCTTCGGTAAGCTCGGAAACAAAATAAATATTTATATTCTGTTATCTATTTGTAATAATATATAATTATTTTACGTTATAAAAGTACAGTACAACGATATAGTAATACGTTTTAATGTTAATTAAGACTGTTAATGTACATATAGATAGGTATATATTTCCTTTTTTAAGAAAATAACTCTAATAAAATCATTTCACTGTTAAGTGAGTTTCATTAAAGAAATTTGATACACCCATATTAATACCTTACTAAAAATCATCAAAATTGAAAAAGAGAAAACGAGTCAAAAAGTGAAACAAATATGCTACAATGTCTGTCAGAAGGGAAGAATGACATGCATGTTTAATTTCAAGAGGGTGGCATACATGCACCCAACAGCCCTAATGCATATGTATGAATAGCTCTTTAGATCA
The DNA here is from genome assembly GCA_951217055.1 of Gerris lacustris. Classification (NCBI taxonomy): domain Eukaryota; kingdom Metazoa; phylum Arthropoda; class Insecta; order Hemiptera; family Gerridae; genus Gerris; species Gerris lacustris. Next base: position 63,722,448 of record OX578277.1, on the reverse strand, counting down.
AGTTAAACAACGCACATATACTGGGTGACTTATTTGAACGGTGCTACTAAATTTAGATTCTTCTAATGAATAATTGTTTCGGAAAAACTGATTTTATTTCTTAACAGGAAACGAGAATAAACTGTTTTTTGAGCTGAGCGAAGCGAAGCTCTTTTACTACATTTTGCATTTGGTTGGACACATACTCCTCCTGAACGGCTGAACCGATCCGCACAAAATTCTGCACGGTCATAGTGACCAACCACAGGAAGGTATAAATTTGAAATGGCCCAAATTGGTACACAGGGACACAGCGTACGGGGTACAAAAGTTAAAATAGTATATGCCCTTCATGATGCATGTCGTTGGAATGCTCTTTAAGAGTACAGTTATTGTTGTTATGTTCACTTTTGTTATATGTATTTTCATTTAAGAGAGGGGTAAAATAGAGAAACAGGAAAAAAAAGCTTTTTAATTAATAATTAGAAATATTAGTATTTTTGATCCGATTTCAGCTGTTTATAAATAAAAATGCTTATTGTTTAAGATTAAAATGCACGCTCAGCTCAATATTGCAAGCAGACAACTGCATTGCACACCTAGTCTATAATTATTTCCATATAAGGTAAACATAAAATATAATGTAAGGTATAGAATATAATTTTAAGAGTCAATCATTCTATTTATAATCAAAAGTTTCAGTGATTAATCTTTATAAAGTTTACTGAGGTATTTCCAAGATGGAGTTTAGTTTCCAAGGGGATGGAAAAGCATAAATGCGAGGAAAAAGGATCCATCATAAGCAGTAAATCGATTTGTTTAAGTACATATTTATTTATTTTATTATTATATATTTTTTTCTTGTACACAATTATACTTTTTTTATTGTACCAATCAGGTTAATCAAACAGTAATTTGATCTCTTCCAGCACTACCATTAGTATTATTATTTGGAATTTTTAGTTCAGAGGCGGTCATTTATCCTAAAACTCAATATATTATAAATAACTTCATAAATTATTACAAAAAAATCCAATCATTTTTTTTTTTTTTCATTTCCAATTACTGTAAACTCTTTTATTTTGGGAAAGTTTTATCAAATTAGTATATCAATTTAAATCTATTAAATTTTTTTAATTAATATCCTTGGACTAAGGTTGTATTGGGTCAGTTATAACAGATTATATACAAGAATGATAATGATATCGAAAATTCCTGATATTTATTCTTTTACGTGTCTTTTTCACCCGTCATAATTTTAGATGAAAAATTACTATAATGAGGTCAATAAATATAATTTCTTTGAGAACCGTTGAACATTATCTAACAATCATGTCTTGAAATAATCTTGAACCTCCATTAAAGGATATTTTGTAAACATTACCATTTTAGAGTTTTAACTTCTTTGTATACCGAAAATATTTAGGGAAAAAATCAAAACCTACATAAATATGTAAATTAAAAAGTAGGGTGTTTTTTAAGGTTTTGTGAATATTCGTTATAAATAAAAAAGCGTGTTGATTTGTTAATGGCATGTTAGCCATATAGACTGTTATTTATCCTAGAACTAAATTTTCATGTCTCTACATATAAACATTTATTAATCATTTATGGTCAAAAAAGAAAATGTTTGACACAACAATGCAATCGAACGCAAAAATGTCCGATCTTAGTTATTTAAATACTCTATTACGTAGCACTCAAGGTCGTCCGCAGGATAGAGATGATGAAGTCATTATCTTAATAAGTATAGATTTTTCACCCAAGACTGAAGAAATATTATTAATGTGAATAATTTAATTTTACAAATAATAATAATAGGTGCGAGGGATTTTTAAACCCAGGAGTTGCCACACCTTAGGCTCTTTTATATTAAAAATAAAAGGAAAGATAATTTGGTTCTAACTTTTTTCCTTCTATAATATTTAAGAAGAACTCTACTAAGTTTAAACTTTTTTATAATTTTATGATTTTATCTCAAAAGAGGCTAAATAATTTTGCTTTACCTAAGTAATAAATAATTTACTAACCTAATGATTGATAATTTTTACAAAATGTTTTTTCAAAATATAAATAACAATAAATTAGACACTTTTTTAAATAATATATTAACTATGGCAACTAACAAACGACAAATTAGTAATGCTATCTATTAATAAATAATTTTTTAAAAATTATTTCATTTATAAACATATTGTTATGCATAGCATAAAGGGTCATTAAATTTAATTAGGTTTTATTGTATAAAAATTACTACCAAATATCAGTTAAAAGTTACAGCAAAAGGTAACAGAGCAAAATACGTACGCCTTTACGAACTCTAATTTATGAGATTAAGTATACCTTTTTTTCGTTTAGAAGAAAGGAATTAAAGAAATCATCGAGGTAGAGACGATAGAAATAAATGTTTTCAGTTTTGTCTTCGACACATTAATATAATTAATTTACAGATCGATTAACTAGAGTATGAGAGAAACTGTGTTTTCACTTTTAAACTAATGTTAGTTAATAGCAGAACAGATAACATAACTAAAATATTATCCAGAGGAAAACAACCCACAAATAAACTAAATATATTGTTAGTTTACTTCGCAATAACATGCCTATCTAATCTTCCCTCTCAGAGTAATAACAACAAACATTGCATAAAGTAAATCTGTGTAGTTAATGCCAAGATTTTTGAAGCGTTGCCATTACTGAATACCTAGCAATAACTGTCGAGTTTTTATAATAAGTTATGACGCTTTAGATTTCATAAGCAATAAATACAAAAGCTGATTTTATTTTTATTTTAGCTTTCGAGCTCACCGAAGGTAAAAGCATTGTGGTCATTCTAAATAATGAACATTTTTTTACTCCGAATTCAATAATAGAAATACGTTTCAGAAACCAGGGACCAAACATTTTTGGTGGTCCTGTGTCTTTCTGTTGGTCTGTCCAATATTTTTGTGGACCAACAAATTTAATAACTAGTCATCCGATTTTAATGAAATTTGGATGGTTTGTCAAATGTAGCCATGATGATCCTATAATAGCGGTAACTTTTACAATCATCTACGATCATTAAATCATGCTAATTAGATACGGTTATTCAAATAAAAATTTAAAACAAATTTACAACAAACAGATTTAAAAGGGGGAAACCAATAAATGAGACAAAATGGGTTATAAAAGCATAAATGTACGTGAGGAAGCTATGCGCTACGCTGATTGGCAGACTATTTTGTTGTACGTTCAAGAGCCAAATTTTTAATTTTAACGCGTATTTGTGGTTCTACAGTGTAGTAGAAATTGTTTTATAACTGGCTATAATATATATATATATATATATATATATATATATATATATATATATATATATATATATATATATATATATATATATATATATATATATATATATATATATATATATATTAATAATATATATAATACGTAGGATAACTCTTAAAATTTAACATTTCTAATCTAAAGATTTTTTGTTTATTAATGGACTTATGCTTATATTCGGTCAGTAGATTTTGGAAAGCCTCTTGTATTCCTCGACTCCGATCCCACGCTAATTTTGGATATTAATATTTGATTTTATTTAAGATGATCTTATATAGTAAACTCAACAAACTTTGAAAAATACAGCAATCATGATTAGTAACTCTGCTAACCTAAGCCGATATAAACCGAGAAGATGCTTCTAGTTCAGAAGCAACTGGGATTTGAACCTCAGTAACCAATAAATGACCTTAAGGCGGGAAGCATATACATTCTTCACTAAGAATGTATTTTATAATGTAATTTATCGTAATGGATGACACTTTTCGTCTTTAGACTGGCAAGCAAGTTTACAAAAATTCTTCTAATTTTAATAACACTAAATTCATCGAATTCCAGAGTTTTTTAAGTTTCGTCTGTCTTTAACGAATTAGCAATGCTATATCTAATTTAGAATGCTTAATAAATTCAAGCTATTATAAGAAAAAATATTTATTGAGTAAGTACACAGTCTAAGTGCGAGGAAAACAATAACAATGTTTAAACATGGCATGATAAATTAAAAAAAAAAAATTATCAAGAATATTTTAATATTTTAATTGTTAGAGAGTATGCTTTTTAGAAGCAAGTATTTAGACCATTAAATAAATTAATGCATTCCTGTCTTTACCGTACCCGATGTAAAAATTGATATGTACCTACATATATATTGCAAATACAAAAGATCAAATAAATTCGGAGAAGGAAATTAGTCAGTCCTTAATTTTTTAAAGTTAATTGCAGAGCAAATAAATAAGCTGTAAGAAAAAATAATTAATTAAATTTTAAAAAGAATGGTTAATGCCATATATTATATAATATTAAATGTGCCAACCATATTGAGTAAACTATGATATCACTACATGAAATAATTTATCGTAATACAATATTCTAATAGAAAGACCGGGAACATAAAGCAATATTATTAAGCATACAATTATGAAGTGATCATGCTCACTATGGCACTAAAATGCTCTATTTAAGCAGCGATCAATGAAAAGAACTTAATTTAGGTATCTAAATTGGATATTAAATGAAGTTATAGTCATTATATAGACCCAAACCTCACATATAAATCAATAAAAAGGGGGGACTTTAGGTTTAGTAGATTTAATAATAATAGGGTTAGCCTCTCTGATACTAAAGAAGCTTTTAGCTCAATTAAACTTTATTTAGTAAGTTCACATTTCACATGCCAACCTCAGATTTAAATCTAACCAATGCTAATTATACAAGGATGCTTTTGTTTCAATTAATTTTAACGACAGTTCGTCAAGCGATTATTATATAAATATGCAGATAAACTGTTTAAAAACGTGTTATGTTTTATTAAGACACACATTCGTGTTACTTTTATAGGATAACTTTATCATAATAAAGCTATTAAAATGTTTTCAACTGATAATTATCAAATTAATGAATCATACAATTACATGTAATTAAATTATATTGTATATATAAATAACATTTTTTTTTTTTTTTTTTCGTGTAAAGCAATTGTGATGTTTACCTAATATTTGTTATTCTTTAGCGTCAATTTTACATTTATTTTATCTAACATATTATTTATATTTTAGTTTTGATTGTTATGTTAAAATGTGGTATGCTATAATGCGATAAAAGAAATACAAAAGAAAACTAATAAAAGCACCTTAGCAACATATTTTGTAGATTGATAACAGATGTGTAGATGCAATGTAGTGTATACATTTGTTTTTTAAAGTGTATTTTATTTTTCCTTCTGAGCTTACCGAAGGTAAGCTATGTGATCGATCCAAAGAACGAAAATATTTTATGTCTCCGATTTCAAAAATTCCAAGACAGAAATCTGTTTCAGACCAGGGAATATTTTTAGTTCAGTGTCTGTCTTTCGGTCTGTCGCTCAATTTTTGTGAACCAACATATCTCACCAGTAGCGTACACAGAAAATTTTTTCGGGGGGGGCCCAACCTAATTTAACTTATATGCGGGTTTAGCATACCCCATATTTTATTATAATTGTAATTTCTCCCCCTTTTCAACACTCTAATTTCAATTTCTAACCTCATATTTAATTAAATTAAAATCCTATGAGGTAACACCTCACTATGTGATGTGATCGTTCTAAAGAACGATTATGTCTCCGATTCCAATAATTCCAAGACAGAAATCTGTTCCAGTTATCAGACATTTTTGATCCCGTTTCTGGCTGTTAGTCTGTCTCTCGCTCAATCATTGCGAACAATTCTTAAAAACTACTCTTTCGATTTTAATGAAATTCGGATGGCAGTTAATTAGCATATGAAAAGTCCATTGATGGTCCTATATAAGGTCCAATCTTCTGGTCCCATTTCCCTCCACCACATTTCTCCACCTGCCACCATTTCTCTTCCACATGTGCACACACATACATTTATTTACACCTTATCTTCAAAAATATTCATCTGATTTTATAAAACTTATCTGATAGAAGCTCACAGATTAATTTTAACTGTCAGCGCTGTTTAAATTTTGGTAAATTGATACTTTAAATCATGTAAAAATCAAACCAATTTTGACTAATTTAAAAAAGGAGGGGAAATTGAGTAAATTTAACATGAATAAAGTATCAATATAGCAATATTTTAAGAGCGTAGACGGTTAAAATTATTCTTGGACTATCTGCGGGCTACTTTAAACAAACCATTAAAATTTCATAAAAATCAGATGAGTACTTTTGAAGATATAGGTGTAAATAAATGTATGTCTGTGTATGAATGTGGAAGAGAAATAAATAGGTGCAGAAGATTGAAACTTATACGGGATCAGGAATGTTATAACCTGGCTAATTATGACCTACCATCAAAATTTCAATAAAATTGGACGAATAGCTTTTAAGATATTTTGGTTCCCAAAAATTGAAGGACAGGCGGACACGGGACCCAAACTGTACCCTGATGTTGAACAGATTTCTGTCTTGGAATTTTTGAAATCGGAGACATAAAAATTGTTCGTTCTTCAGAACTGTCACATATCTTCCGTTTCCTTTGGTAAGCTCGGAAGCAAAACGTGATCCATACTGCAAAAGCAAGCGTGGATTTTGAGCACATAAGAATTTCAAATTTATATCTAGAAGAGAATTCTTCTCTAAGAAAATTAAATACCTATTGCAAAACAAAAGAATCATTCGCTCATTCGCTGGGTAATTACATGGGACATTTAACATAAAATGTTTTCTGAATGCTTTTTGAGTTTTTAGATTTAAATTTACTATTACTATGTAATATGAATCAGTTTTTTCACAAAATGATAAACCGATTTATTTATATTGCCTCTGTTTTCCCACTACATGTCGACGAACGCTAGTCCGACCTGAGTCAGCAAGAGGGGAATGCCGCATAGACAAGAGGACCCACGTAGCGTTCTACACACAATCCTGGTCCAAAACAAAAATTTGCTACTGAAATCCACAACCACCATTTTCCCGTTTAAGCCAGTCTTGTGTGCATATTTTAATTCAATTAATTTAATTCCATCAATTAAAGATTCCCTGTCACACCTTATTTTCTCATGCCCATCATATAGTGAACCTAGACATAAATATATCCATCAATATCTATCTCTCTCTTTAGTTGACTTGTTATACAATCCATCCTCCACGCTCATTTCCAACCTATATTATTTTTGTTGTCGGGCTCTAGATATAAGAACCACACATATTCAGTAAATCTAACCAGAAAATATTTTCTCACTAGTCACATCTCCGCACATGTAAACAAATCTTTTCTTTCTCTCCTTGTAATTTTTGAGGGAAAAAAGGAAGAAAAAAGGAAGAAAAAAAAAAAAAAAAAAAAAAAAAAAAAAAAAAAAAAAAAAAAAAAAGGAATTGATTTTTCCACTATCGGTTAAGTAATTAAAAATATTTCAGTTCTCTCATGATGTAAAGCACAGTTATAATTTTTAATTTTAGCTACATTTCATTTAAATCTACTTAAAAAAAAAAAAAAAAAAAAAAAAAAAAAAAAAAAAAAAAAAAATGTATTTACTTTACTATCAAGCTTGATCTTTTTTTTTTTTTTTTTTTATTATTATGTTATATATTTTGTCCTCAGAGGAACCCCCCTTTGTAAAGACTGTACTGTCTAAGACAAATAAATATATTATTATTATTATTATTAATTCAATTCCATCGGAAAAAGTTCGAGTTGACTCGGGCCTCATTTAATTTTATGTGCTTAACACCTAGGCCGAGCCGGCAATCGGGTCTATTATTGAACGCATCCCAATTTATTTTGATGCATAATTTCCATCGACAAAATCGGGCCTACTAGCAATCAGGCCGATTCATTGTACTCATCCTAATCAATTCAATGCGCTTAATTCTATAGCAAAAAATCCGGGTCTAGCTGTCAATCGGAGCAGTCTATTTTTACGAATTCAATTCATTGCATTAGGATTCGTAATGAATTGAAGCTGTCCTATAATGCAACCTATGCTATTGAACTGGACTAAAACCACAAAAAAATCATTGAATTCAATTGGCGAAAAATCGGGCCCAGCCGAAATCGGGTCGATCAAGTTTAATGTTTTTAGTTCCACTGGCAAAAATCAAGGCTTAGTCGGCAAATGAGCCGATTTATTTCATGCATCCTAATTTAATTCAATGAATCTAATTCCATCAGCAAAAATCTCGGTCCAGCCAGAATCGGGCCGCTATAGTGTTTAATAGTTTTAGTTTCATCGACAAAAATCCGGGCCCAGCCGACAGTCGGGCCGGTATAGTGTTTAATAAATTCAATTCCATCGGCAAAATCCGGGCCCAGCCGACAGTCGGGCCGGTATAGTGTTTAATAAATTCAATTCCATCGGCAAAATCCGGGCCCAGCCGACAGTCGGGCCGGTATAGTGTTTAATAAATTCAATACCATCGCCAAATCCGGGCCCAGCCGACAGTCGGGCCGGTATAGTGTTTAATAAATTTAATTCCATCGGCAAAATCCGGGCCCAGCCGACAGTCGGGCCGGTATAGTGTTTAATACATTTAATTCCAACGGCAAAATCCAGGCCCAGCCGACAGTCGTGCCGGTATAGTGTTTAATAAATTCAATTCCATCGGTAAAATCCGGGCCCAGCCGACAGTCGGACCGGTATAGTGTTTAATACATTTAATTCCAACGGCAAAATCCGCCCAGCCGACAGTCGGGCCGGTATAGTGTTGAATGAATTTAATTCTATCGGCAAATCCGGGCCGAGCTTATTTGGGGTGATTAAGTGTATACACACCATAAGATAATACTTAATTAATTCCTTTTATTGAAAAATATTTACTGCCAATTCGAATGCATCTGTCATTACAGTGTTTTTTTGGTTTTAAGTGTTTGGCGGGCCTTAGGTATGTAATCATTTCGGGGGGGGCCAGGGCCCCTTGGGCCCCCCCCCTGTGTACGCCACTGTATCTCACTACACGTCCGATTTTAATGAAATTTGTATGACAGTCATAACATAAGTCATAACTAGCTTATTGTTGGTCCCAAATAAGTTTCAACCTTCTGCGCCCATTTCTTTCTCTTCCACTTGCGCATCAACATACATCTATTTACACTTATCTCTTCACAAGAAGTTGTGAAGAACTTAGAAGTTGTCATTAAAGTGGACCAGAACTTAATGCTGAAGAGGTTAATAATTTATTTCTATTTAAATTAAAACTTCTACCAAGTTGATTTAATTAAAATAAAAATAAATTATTCTATTACCAGAAGAATTTTGATAAACTTAAAATATAATTCAAAACTAAACTCGTCAAAAACTCTTAGAAACCAACAACTCTCAATTAAAATAAATGAACTAAAAAATATTCTATTGTAAAAATTATATCAGAAAAACAATATGACATTAAAGGTCATCATTTTTTTTCTTAATAATACTGACCGCCATTATGTTAACATTAACAGTCACATATATTATACAGTACATTTATAGAATCGGCAACATAAATGGACAATGTATTATTAGTTTATTGATGCAACAGTTAACCAAGCAAAACATATTAAAAAAAAGAAAGTAAAACTTTATTAGAATATTTGAACAAGAGATGTATATAAGTATATAAATAATTTCTTTACTTTAAAAAATAGCTATATTTAGTTATCCGTCATTATATTGTTCCAAAGTAAATAGGAAAACCCTTCTATAATGTAGGGAGACTTATCTAGTTGTAAATGAAAAGTATACGGATGTTACAGAAACGTTAATTTGTACGTTATAAGAGGATAATTTGAATAATTTGTAATTATTACTGATGTGTGTAAATGGACCTTAAGAGAAACATTTTTTTAAAATAAATATTATATACTTTTAAACTTACTTACGGTTTAACAGGGATGTTAATTAAATTAATTTCTTAAGTAACTATATTTTTTTTTAGAAAAATGGTGCGAAAAAAGAGACGTAAACAAATAAATCACTTCGAAATATGTATAAAAAAATATGAATAGTTTTTAACCCAAACAAACTAGTTAATAAATTGGTTATCTAGGTCTTCCGGTGGTGATCTAATCAGGTTGGTGGATTTTTCCGACGTTTTTAAGAACATGAATAGGTCACAACTGTGTAAGCCTAAGCACTAAGATTGTTTAAATTGATTCAATTCTTAAAATTAATTTTACTTACAAAGAATGCTACTGATATTAAATGGTAAATATTATTTTTTAGAGAGACTATTATAAGCTGATAAATTAAAATTTATGTTAAAAAAAGTAATTTTTTTTAATTTAAACTTATTATATTTTCCTCAACTATATCATTTTAAGAAAAGTATTAAGTAATTATAAATAATGCGGTAACAAGAAGTTTTTATTTGATTATTACCAGTAATATTTATATATTTATCTTGTAACTAGAGTAGTACATCCGTGTATTTACATTTGTAGGAATTTCTTATACTTGGATGAATTGTAAACCAATATTGCGATCACGATAATAATTGCGAGGTCTAATTACTTTAACTTTTCAGTTCATCGAAGTCTCCCGACAGGCTTCTGTTATAGATGACATCTACTGATAAGTTTCACCCACAGTGAACGTACGAGTACAAAACTCAAGAGATAATATATAAAACGTTCTCGCAAGTACATTTTCATCGATAATTTTTATATTACCTTTATATTAATTACTTACTTAAAATTGTTATTTGTATAATTAAAATGTATCATTACATAAACAAATTTTGAAAGCAGTGCGATATTATCGACTGTCATTGACAGAAATACATAATTTTTGTGTATCAATACACAAGTGTGTTTTTCTGTGTAAAGGTGATTGTTGGTATAACAATGTCCTTTATGAACAATGATTGAAAAGGTTCTAGAACTAAATTAAATGGAAACGACTAAGTAAAAACCAATTTAATACATAATCAAAAGCAGGAAAGTATAATAGCACAGACTAAGAAAATAGTTTACCACTTAATGGCATCAATAAATTATAACATTATTTATCGTGATTTTTACAACTACTCAAATTTGGAAAATATATTTTTACAGATATTTACAATTTCGTAGAAAGGTGTAGTGATATCATGAAAACAATATCAATATAGCTATATCACTATAATAGCTTTATTGAAATAAATTAACACCTCTTATCTGCAGGAAAAAGAAAAAGTTAGTGCGGGTCTAGGAGTGTAAAGAAAAATGCGTTTGCGAAGGCGCGCTTCTTTATCTCTATCAGTCAACTAATATTGAATGATAATAAAAATGATCAGCCATACTAAGAGAATCATTCGAATCTAGAGGTAATATCTAAAGGTATTTAAGTATTATTTATGTTGTTAAGTACCGCTGCGCTAAAGCCATTCTGATTATTTGGAGAGGACGAAATAAGAAAAGAAATACTAAATTTTAATTTTAATAGTTCTTTTTGCCTAACAAACAATACTTCATAAAACTTTAAATTTGTAGGCGCTAAAGGTAATAAATATTATTTATGTTATTAAGTACCACTGCTAAATCCAATTCAGATTTTTTAGAGAGGAAGAAATAAGAAAATATACTGAATTTCAATTATTTTACTATTAAGGTACTCTTAAATATCTAAAGCTAACTATCCAAATGAATGTTACCGATTTAAGAAGGAGATCAATCTAATGATTTTCAAATCCAGTAAGTATTGATGGTAATCTCTTTTTAATAGCTTTTAAGTTATTTTTTAGATAACAACAAGCCCAATAAGATCATTATCATTTAGAGAATCTTTTAATAATTATTAATACTAAGATAACAAAATTTAACGAGGAAAATAAGTTTAAGTCCTACATAGATAAACAAAGATACTCAGGTGTAAAAAATAGTTAAGGTATTATGTAAAGAGACAAAAAGACAAACGACATTTCTGATAACAGAAAATCCAAATTTTAAAACGATCAGGAAATATATTTATTGTTAATAATCGTGCAAGTTGTACTTCATGCATCTCGAAGCTTAAAACGATAAATGATAAATGATAGTGGACATTTTAAACTATTTGACAATATTAATGGGAAGTTGTAAAGAAGAATTAACGCATTTCAGGAAAGCGTTACAAATAATTATTTATAGAGGATACAATACATTTCAATTTCGATCATCTAGTGTAATTTTATCAGCTTTTACCGAAACATATAGCAAAACCCGAAGATGACTTAGCTGATTTTTGGAGTTCACTTTATTAACATTTGATTGGAATAAATAATATAATATTATTAACTTTATCACATTATTTTGAACCGTATCATAGTATATGAATTAATTTTAAAATATAATAAGAATTAAAGAAAACAAAATAACTTTTACCAATCTGAAAGCGATATATATCAGATATTAAGACTGCAGCAGGTTTCTACATGTTATCTCTTTCTTTATAAACCTCATACCTGCCTTCCGGGTGTAATTTCATGGATATTTGTTAAGAGAGGATATGAGAAATTTATATGCAACTTAATTAGTCACCATAACATTAACCTGTAACTTAGTCATCAAAAAATGAAAAGGAAAATAATCACTTTATTGTAACTTGCTAATACTACAGAGTTTCCCCGATTAATCAAGAATATAGATACATGTTTTCAATTGCAGTGTTATTGAAATTAGTATCTCGATCTATAAAAAACATTAGAAGCAGCATAAAAATTGTAATACAATACGTGCTTTCGTTTACATTAGGAAATCTTTAAGAGACGTTGCCGCATATACCATATTTTAAATTGCAATGTTCAAAAAATTATTAATTATGTTTTAATATTTACTGATAACGGACAATATCTTGATCTTTTAAAGTTTTGTATTTAGCGCCATTTTTTGAAAGATTTATCAGTAACTATTTCACCACCTAAAGAATATTACACATTATGTGCCCTTCGAATTAACTTAAAATTCTGCAAGGGCATTTTAAAATCATTTATCAAAACAACAATAAGCTATTTGAACTGAACTATCGTTGTTAAAAATACAAGAATTGTAAACACCACCTTAATTAATAAGAGTTTCTTATACATTTACTTGCTAATTTGAAAAAAAAAAAATTACTTTGTTATTTTAATGCTAAATTAGTTCTATTTGATAAAATTCATGTTTATAAATTAAACCAGTTGAGAAATATTATTATCAGTGAACTGAATGTTTCTGTGTATAAATTTAATATTTTTTATCATCAAACACAGTGGTTTTAAAAACCAAACGTTTTTCCATTTATGTAAACTTCTCACCTTTATCAAATTCTCAATGTAAAAAAATTCCTTAAATGCAAATTATAATGGTTTTAGAGAATGGTAAATATCAGTTTAATACATATTTTTTAAGTATTTCTATAAAATACAAACTTAAAAGTATTTATTGTATGATATAGCTTTATAATAATATAACTCTAGAAGTTTTATTAGTTTATCTTATTAAATCTACATTATACTAAAAGAAATCAATATGTATTTGTTGGGACAGCAATCTATTCATTGATATTGTTTTAATATTCATAGTGAAAGAAATAAACCTGTTACTTGAGTACTTTTTACATTTATACTAACTTTTGTTTTTAAGTTTTTTGATAAAATAATTTTTATTTATTAAATAATGATTTTCTTTTTTTTTTTTCAACTTTAAAATGGTTAAACTCTTAATGGATGAAATGTAAAAAATGGTAGCCTTCGTAAAGACCACACCGGTTAGTATTGCCGCCATTAATCTACTTTCCAAATGGATAATTTTAGAGAGGGGAATTTATTAATAGCTTAATTAAGCTATAACAATTAATAACTAGATCCTGGCTTTTCCTTTGACTTTTAAAAACATTAGTTATATAGTTCCGCATTCTTTCATATCCTACGCTAACACTATACATTTGCCTTAGGTTTAAAATAAAAATAAGTAAGCAAATGTCTCCCAAAATGAGTTAAATAATTTTAAAACATCAACGAAAAAACCCGGAAAGATAAATATTCTAAATAATCTATTTAGTTCCAGACAATTTCGATTAACAAATAATATTTTGTAACAATTATTTTTATCTTAAGACATTAAGTTACAATGATTACTTAGAAAAGTAATCATAATGGTTATCTCTAATTATAATATGCTGTTAATTAACTGATTGCAATTCTATAAATATTTTACAATATCAATAATTTCATATAAAATAAAGACACGGATGATTCAATAAAAAATCATTGTTGAAAAAATACAAGTCAAAATACACTTTATTATAACTTAGTAAAATAATTTACTTATAACAGGTAAAAGGTTATAATAGTAAAATCATTTATTTATAGTAGGTATACTTATATTGATTGTTTTCTATCAGATAGTCAATATAACTAAAGAGTAAAAAATACATTTGGCAACCTTTAATACACACCGGTTTTTAAATAGAATTTCAATGTATAATAATTGTTTTCATATTATTTGAAATGTATTTGTTGGATTGATAACATCAAATATCAAAGCACGTGGAATCGAACCAATATCCTTTTAAATTAATAGTCAAATAAGTCGAACCGGTATCAGAGTTTTAATTGTTATTAGTTAAATTAGCTAAACAATTTACTGATTATATTTATGTCCCAAATAAGACTGATATTGCCATTTAATTTCAAATGCGGTTGATAAATTAGCTGAACATTTTACTGTCCCAACAAGAATGATATTACCATTTCACTTCAAATGGTAGGTTAACTTAGTAAAATAATTCACTTATTATTCACTTATATTTATTGTTTCTCTAACAGATAGTCAATATAACTGAAGAGGAAAAAATATATTTGGAAACATTTAAGCAAACATTTAATACACACCGGTTTATACATATAGAGTTCCAATGTGTAATAATTGTTTTCATATTATTTTAAATGTATTTATCGGATTAATTAAAGAAATATCAAATTTAAAAGCACATGGAATCGAACCAATATCATTTTAAATTAATTGTCAAATAAGTTGTACCGGCATCAGTTTTATTTGTTAGTAGTTAAATTAGCTATACAATTTACTAATTATATTTATGTCCCAATAAGAATTATATCGCACCTTTTAATTTCAAAAGGTAGGTTAATCATTTTAGCTATAATAAATTATTCTTAATTGGTTAATTGTTAATCATAAAATAATGAAAAAAAAAAAAATTATATGTTTATGTTTACAAGATCATCACAAGAGAAAAAACATTAGGTTATCTATTTAAAATGTAAAAAAATAATAATAGTTAATTTTAAAATGGCAATATTTGTATTGTCAAGTTATAACTCATCATCATTTTTACTCATGTAAATACAATATACAAATATGAACAAAAAACAATTATTTAGGACAAAAGGGACGATGGAAATACTATAAAAAAAACTAATATTTATCAAGATCATTGTAAACTCAATTAATTGAGGCCTCTAGGTTGACTTAGTATTATTGATATCAACTGTTGATAAAAAAAAAAAAATTAATATATAAATATTTTGTGCGTCATCCCGTGCTTATTGATAACACAAATATAGATGCATTCAACGAAGAATTGTGCCAATAGAAAAAAATGTATTTATAAAATGTACATTGAAAAATAAAGATTAGTATATAAGAATCGATAAGTAAATACATAAGCAATTGAGTTTTGCTTTGATAAGCTGGTACATATACATTATTGTATTTACATCCCTTAACATATTAACTACAATACATATAGGTAATATGATAAGGGAATTAATTTAGCACAATGATAGTACCATTTCATTTCAAGTAGTAGATTAATCGTTTTTGGTACAAAAACATATACATACTATATAGGTTCAAAAAATAACTATATTCCTATATAATTACAGCAAGCAGACGTCTTCTATAAAAGCCATAGATAACACATATTTATTGAAAATCCATCAAGCATACCCTAAGAAACTTCCTTAAAAAAAAAAGAAAGAAAAAGAATTCGACCATTAAAAATTCCTCGCTAGAACAATTTTGCTTGCATATAGTGCGTACTCTAAAAACTTATAGGTATATATTGTAGTTTTGGAATGAAAAGTTGAGGCAAATAATTTATTTAGTAATGGTGCAACAAAATATATAATAGATACACATACAATTGAATCTTTTTCCTTTCCTCTCAACAAAAAAGATAATTGTTTTCAATCTAGGTATAAACAGTGGGTTAAATCTATGTGAGTGTTTCTTTTAGAGGTACAAAAAAAAAACGAGGGATTTTCTAGTGATGAATAAATGAAGAGATCTCATTTTACCTCTATTTTCTCTTGAAAGAGGTAGCAAGGAAAAGCCAGGGACTCGAGGAGACCCCCCTAAGGTATTCGTGCCGGGAGGGTTAGAACTGAGGGGAAGGCAACAAATGAAGCGGTCTCACTTATTGAGCCATAAAAACCTAAAGTAAAGTGGAACTAGCAAAGAAAAGCTTCTCTTTTTTTATCATCTTTGTGGTTTATTTTTTTTTTTTTAAAGTGACGAATAGATTTGACTTATATGGGCTGTAAATTGTAAAAAGAGGTGTTATTTTTTCTAGAATAAAAGGGAGGACGTAACTTACCTCTAGGGCAGGTTGTAAACCTCTTCAAGAGTTCTGCTAAGTCCTCTTCTCAGCCGCACCGGCTCCTTATTATTATTTTTTTTTCTTCTCTATTTTATTATTTCTCTTCTTTTTTTTATAAATAATTAAAAAATAGATTAAAAAGAACTACGTAAAAAGAATTAACCGGTACGAAAAAATAAAAATTGTTAAACACGATTTTTTTTTTATTTGGTATATTTTATTATTTTTTTGAGGTATTTCAGCGGTAAAAAAAAATAAATAAAAAAAACTATGAATGAAATTTTTTTGTATAGTTTGAATTGAGTGGTGGGGGTAATATTATTATGGGGTATATGCGGAGTGTTTGGGCGCCGTGAAGGGAGTGACTGGTTTACGACCGGAGGGCGGTAGCCGGGGTGGGTAAGGTGGGGGGTGGCTGGTGGGGTGTCCTGGTACTATCTCACTCTAACCTATAGATTTGTATATATTTGTCCCGCTCTTGCCCCTTGTCCCGAGCCCATATGTGCCTTGTTTATTGCGCCTGTGCCGCGAGGCTCGCGACTATGCCCCCTCTTATCCCCCTGTCTCACCGTGTATTCTCCTCTCTGTATTAATATACACATTTGTATTAATACCCCCTTTCCACCTTACTCATCCTACCCCTCCCCCCTTTCTTTCTCTTTATTTAACCCCCTTTTTCTTGACGTTTCCCACTCTTTTGGCGCGAATGAAAAGAAGTTTTTTTCATTTTTAAATTTATAATCTCACTTATAATATTTTTCACCCCGCGCTCCCCGCGAAGCTCATGCTATAATGAGTGGCTATGTTTCCTAGGCAAAACGATTAAATGAAATGCCTAAATAGTTTCATTTCCAAAACCTTCAACAAAAATGGAATAAGGACAATAAAATGCATCAGTCATTCAGTATACCTTCAGAGTCGCAGTTTGGAGGCTATTTGGGTCATTTTCAAATAAAATGTACCTTTTCTGTCCCAAGATTTTACAATTTTATTGTAACTAAAAAAATTCATATTAATGAAAAATAAAAAAAACCTTTAGGTTTATTGATCAGATGTCTGTCTATTATTGTGTTAATCAGGGTCATTTTATGGCTTATAAGGTGAAAATTTCTTGCTTCAAAAAATTTTAATGTTAAAAATTGTAATGAGTGTTACGTCCCACAGTAGTTTTGATAACATGTAATGTGATTTTTATTCATTTTTTTCATAAGTTTTTTTTCATTATAATTTTTTTTTTTAACCAATAAAATATCCAAGTTTATATAAACGGGATAGGAAAAAATAAAACTTTAGTACAAAACGAAACAAATATATTTATATGTATGTCCCAAGGGTTTTGTAATGAGTGTTACCGATAAGAGTTGGCAGAATTAGAGGGTGAGTATAAAAGAAAGAAGGAGGGATTAGGGTTTGTTTATGTTAAGAAGACATTAATTTGTCAGTAATCAACGACTATTTGGATTGATAGCACTTTATTCTTCTCTACAATTAATATTTTACTAAACAAAAATGGTGCGTATTTTTATTCATTGTAATGAGTGTTACCATCATTTTTTGTAGTTGTAATCAACATTTATTTATGTTATTAATATGATTTAGTAGTTATTAATTAATATAATCAGTACACATAAAATTGGTTTAATTAAGAAACATAGTTTCTGAGGAAAGATTTTTTAAAGTTAAAAATGTAATGAGTGTTACCTGTAATGAGTGTTACTATTCCGTTAGTTCTACAATACTCTATATTTTAAAACTTAAAAAAAATGATTGAGTTTAATGTTTTTACAAAAAATAAATTTGCCGCATGTAAACAAAAATTGTAAATAAAAGTTTAATGTTTAAAGATTGTGTTAAAATTTAATTTTTTCTAGGTCCAATATATAAATGTGTAATGAGTGTTACCATAATGTAATGAGTATTACTTGAATAACAACAAATTCTTATGGGTAGCCGTGTCCAACTATTTTTTTAATAGAGAAAAATTATTTTTTCTTCTTCTTTATAATAAAAACTTTTATTACAATGCACTGAAAACGTATCCTTTACATTTTTGAAGCTTTGAGGAAACATTAAAAGATAATAAATGTAACACTCAACACTCATTACTTTTTTTAAAAAAATTACAAATATTTAGGTCTAAAAAATATTTCTGGTGGGATGAAAGAGAATATTTACGTCATATATACAATTTAGTAACGTTTCATAAAAACAGAGAAACAAAATCTAAAAAAATAGCGTTTTTATGATAGTAACACTCATTACAACAAAAATGTGATTTTTTATGTATATATGTTCATATATATGTAAATAAATTTGAAAACTGACTGTTCTTGAACGAAAATGTCATCCTAAGTCCCTGATGTGTCAGAATAATCAATATTATCATGTCTAAGGCATATTTTAATTTTCTATAAAGTAGCCAAATTGATTTCCCTAAAGGTACATTTTATTTGAAAATTACCCATTTATTACTTGCAAAAATTTTACTATTTCATTATTAGACACGATATACAACCATTTTTTGAATCAAGAATTAATTTAATCTCACAATAATCTTAATTGGGATCTACAAATAAAACAAACCAAATACTCTTAATCTATGCCCCAAGAGAATTTTATAATCTAAGTAAAAAAAGTAAATGCAATCAAATTAGTTCAGATTTAATCCTATTTAAAGTATAGACCAGTCATTTTAGGTTTTTGAAAAAAAAATGTGTCATACAAGCAAGAGACTTAGTACAAATTATCTCTGGGACACCCTGAGTGAAATCCTATATAGTCCCCGAAAAAAAAGTTTTGTTCAAGCCACCATCTTGGAAAATAGGGGCCAAAATTCAATTTTTTGCTTCTACTAGCTTAATTATTAGGTTTAGAAAAAAAAGTTCAAGTAAAAATTGTTTATTATGTTATTATCTATAAATTTGATTCTCATAGTTTTTTCTCTCTGACCAACCGTAGAGGCACAAAATGGCCATTTATATCTCAGCGCGCGTAATTTTCTTGCGCTCAGTGCCCAGCGATTGCATGTTGTCAGCGCCGAGTTACCACGCCTGGACGAGGTTATAGGTATAGTTGTTAGGTTACAAGTTAATAATAATTGTTTACTATTATTGAGTACCTGTATTAAGGGTTGATTTTGAAATTTTTTATGTTGTTTATCTTATAGGCAAGACTGCTTCTAAGACATGTCATAACCTTTGTTTGTGCTAAAATATGCTCGTTTATACCTCGTGTTCGTCTTTATTATGTCTTTACTGTTCTTTCCAATGATATATCAAACATTAAGTACAGGTTTCTCAATAAAACGTTTAACCTGGCATCACTCCCTCCAACCAGCGCAACCGCTGCCCAACACTCGTTTCGAGTTTACTTGCTAATCCAACACTGGATGTTAGAACCAACGCTATGGGGGTAGACTCTTAAAAGCAACATGCTAGTTCCGGTGCCTTCGTCTTTTCAGCCACCTGAGTTATTAAAACTCGTATCGTGCAGCTGTAAGATATCCTGCTACACCAAACACTGCGAGTACATCAAATCAGGTCTGCGATGTTCTCCAATGTGTACCAAGTGTCAAGGCTTGACTTGTGGAAATTGTGTGGAAGATTTGGACTCTGATAGTGAAGAAAACTACGACTAAGCTGAATGAACGATAAAAAAAACTAAAATTGTATTTTTGTATACACATCTCCCCGATGATATTGAAAAGAACTCTTAAAATGTCTTTATTTTTACAACAATGCTTTTTGTACGTTTCCTATTTTGTTGTTACTATAAATGTAAAATATGTTAATACTATGTAATTATTATAATTAAGATTTGCATATAACCCCTTATAGCAGTGAAATACTTTCTCATTTTTTCTTTCAATTATGTACTCTTTAAGAAGTGATATTGCCCGAAAATATGCTAGTCTTCCCAAGAACCAAAACTTGAAAGGGTTTTTACGCCTCTAAGGTTGGTCAGAGAGAAAAAACTATGAGAATCAAATTTATAGATAATTACATAACAAACAATTTTTACTTGTACTTTTTTTTCTAAACCTAATAATTAAGCTAGTAGAAGCAAAAAATTGAATTTTGGCCGCTATTTTCCTAGATGGCGGCATGAGCACAACTTTTTTTTTCGGGGACTTTATAAGATTTCAATCAGGATGCCCCAGAGATAATTTGAACCAAGTCTCTTGCTTGTATGACGCATTTTTGTAAACAGCCCCTTTTTTGCTTAAAATGACTGGACTAGAAAACATTAATAAAAATCGGGTACATCAGGGTACCTACGAACTTTTCCTCACTTTAGAGTTAGTGGCCTCTCCTGCTGCTTCGCCGCGGGAGGAAGCAGCACTGGGCGTGGTCAGTACATGGATGTGTGACCGTTTTAAACTGAGTGATTTTTTTTTTATTATCATATTTAAAAAAAAAATCATTATTTTTTTTTTTTTAATACATTTTTATTTAATTATTTTAATTTTTTAACATTTGGATGAAAACAAACTTAGACGTCATCAAAATTATAGCACTAATAAATAATTATATTCTCTTATAATTTTTAAACTAATCAATGGAATTTCAACGGGTTTTTTTATATTTGTTCCGGTTCCAACGATATGCTATATGTCAAAAACGTATTTATACTTTCGATTTTTTTACTTTTTTAAAATTTTTTTACTTCGATTTTTTTTACTTTTTCAAAGTTTCAAAATTCAAAAACTGATAACTTCAAAATGGTGGCCAATATCAACATGAAAGTTGGTGGGCTTGTTTACCATACAGAGAGGTACATTCGTGCCGAATTCGCACTCGAGCAGGACCATTTTTTACGATTTTTTAAACTTTTTGCTGACTCAGCAAATTGGATTCAAGATGGCGGAAAAAGTTGATTTTCCGGGCGGCACCACTACAGGTAAGGACTAATTTTTCTGCCAAGTTTCAACTCCTTAGGTTAAACACCTTTGGCGCTACGATGATAAAATACATACATATACATATATATATATATATATATATATATATATATATATATATATATATATATATATATATATATATATATATATATAAACATACATACACACATACATACAGACGTCATGCTGAAAACCACTCAGAAGGTCTTAAAAACACCCAAAACGGATAATTCCGTTGAAATCTCGAAAACAAATTTTTGTGTGAAACCAATACTTTTTAGGGTCCGTAGGCAAAACCAAGGACCCTTATATTTTTTCCTGCGTGTGTCTGTCCGTCCGTCCTATCGCGTGCCCTCACGGCTAAACCTTTCGTTCGATCACTTTGAAATTTGGCATGTATGTGTCTTGTACTTACCCACATATTTTAAAAATATAGCGACTTGAAAAAAATATTTTTCAAAAAAATTAGAGGGGTATCATATGAAAGGGTACGTCGAGCTGATTACAAAAATATATAATTCTTTGGATATAACTTTGATAGGGCGAGCGTAGGCAAGTTTGAAGTGGATGTGAAACGTGCCCCCCCCCCCCCTCTATCTCGCTTAAGTGAAGTGCAAAAAATCTGAAAAAATTCCTGAACATTCTTCGACCAAAGGTAAAGATACCACTTTTTGGAAATTTCGAAAAAAATATTATTTTATATTTATTGACAAAATACGTTTGTTAGTTTAATAATGATGACAGCTGTCACAATAAACGAAAAGAATTGGGTTCTTTAGTACTTACAGAATAACAAGCCATCATTCTCTCCCCCAAGGTTTCCGATTTCATGTCACATAAGGGGGTAAAAAAGTCATTGTAAAAAAATTTCAACAAAGTTCTTGTATGAGAGACACATGTTTATGTGCATAGCTCGTTGAGCTCAACACCATAACTCCCCTATATTCATAAATGACGGGAAAACACGCTAAGGGGAAGAATAACAAAGCGAGAGGTTGGAAAATTCATTAATTTTTCTTTATAATCTTCTTGCACATTTAAACAAATCAGGCTAAATTCATTCATTAAATGTTTAAGATGAATTTTTTTGTAATAAATAGCTACATGAATGAGTATCTGTAATTTACTGAGAATATGGCCGAGTTAATTTATATTTTTTTAACAGAATTTATAAGGATAGATTAAAAAACACATAGGTACTTAACAAGTCTTATAAAATAGATGTTTAGTCCAGTCAAATTAGAAGAAAAAAGGGGAAACTTTACAAAAAATCCTTAAGTTTTGGAAAGTGGCTTAAAATGTTCGTATGACTTTCCTGTCTAACATACTAAAAGTCCACGAGGGTAAAGGGGGACCTCGCCCCCCTCCCCCCATTTTTTTTTTTGCTTTTTACCATATATCTTGAATAGTATTGACAATAGGCGAATTATGGTTAGGTGTAAAAATGTGTTCTTCATTAAATTTCCAATAAAAATAGTCCTATAAAAAAATTTCTAGCTCAAACCGTTTTTGAGTTACAAACGCTCAAAATTAAATCATAAAAATTAAAGTAGGATTAGAGGGGCAAAAGAACAGGGGTTTCTGACCTTAAGCCACACTCTATTTATTATTCCATAGATTTTTAACTCAACGTTCGAATTTATCATTTCCTAATTAACCCCCCCCCCCCCCCCCTCTTAGGACACCCTTCCTAGACCCCCCTCTCCCCAAGTCCCCCCTAATTTTTTATATAATTGTTTGTAAGAAGAAAGTAAAAGCTAATGTTTTTTGTATTTTACCACCCCCTCCCCCTCTGCCCCAATAGTTTAATGACTGAATGAATATTTATTTCTAAAAATAATATTTCTATATCATAGGTTTTATAGGATTTATTTAAGGGTCATACAAAATAAAATTTAAAAAAAAAAATGCTTGATCATAATCTTTTTCTTTTAACCTTATTGATGTGTGGGGAGAGATTGGTAAAAACAAAAATCATTGACTTTTACTGACTTCTTAAAAACAAAAAAAAATAAAATAAAATAAAATAAAATTGGGGGTCTTGAGGGGTGGAAAAACCAATAGTGTGCGCCTTAAGGTCAGAGATCCCTAATAAAAGAGTTCTTTTTCCTCCCTCACCTACTTTATTTTTTATTACCCAATTTTAAGCGCTTGTAACTTAAAAACGGTTGGAGCTAGAGAGGATCATTTTTATTGAATATTTAATGAAGAAAAAATTTGTACATAACCATAAATCGCCTAATTTCAATACTTTTCGAGATATTTGGTAAAAAGCAAAAATCCCTATCCCCCCCCGAGGGCAATTTGAAAGGGGGAGTCAAAAATCTATGGAAAACTAAATAGAGTTGGGCTTAAGGTCAGAAATCCCTAATAAAAGAGTTCTTTTAGTTCTTTTGCCCCCTAATCCTACTTCATTTTATATTACCTAATTTTGAGCGCTTGTAACACAAAAACGGTTGGAGCTACAAAAAAAATTTTAAATGACCATTTTTATTGGAAATTTAATGAAAAACAAACTTGTAAATAACCATAATTCGCCTAATGTCAATACTTTTCGAGATATTTGGTAAATAGAAAAAAAAATTACCTATTTCCCCCCCCCCCCGGGGCAATAGTGATACGGTACAATAGTACATAGTGAGCTCCCCCTTTACCCTCGGGAACTTTTTGTATGTTGTATGACAGGAAAATCATACGAACATTTTAAGCCACTTTCCAAAACTTTGGGATTTTTATATAAGTTATATCTAGTTTTTATATAAGTTATATCCTAATTTGACTGGACTAGTTTGTAATACATTTTTTTAATATAGGCCATATCCACCTCTTGGAGAGCTACAAAATGAAAATTATGTATAATGAAGAATATAATGTGTATGTACATGTAAATATAAATATATATGTCAAATTGTAAGTTACTACTGCGCAAGTTCATAAGTTATCAACTGAGGAAATACCCTACCGTCGTTAGTTGCCTGATCTGAGGATCACTGGACTGGTTTAGCTGCAACCGGTCCAGTGATCCTCAGATCAGGCAAGCATCGACGGTAGGGATATCCTCCGTTGATTATATATATATATATATATATATATATATATATATATATATATATATATATATATATATATATATATATATATATATATATATATATATATATTGATAGATACAAAAATCTGTTGTAAATAAGGAGGATACATGTTGTTCTTTATTCATATTATGTTCATTTCTCATAAAAGGGGATTTTTTTTCAATGCCTATTTATACCTACCGATTGATATGCGCCCTCGGTGATTTTCAAATCTTATATTGCGCCCTTATACACAAAAAGTTCGCCGACCCCTGGGGTAGACGATAGGTTGGAGAATATTTTAAAAATTACGGTTTAAGGTCTTGAGTTTTTAAAACATTCAAATTACATTTAAATAGAAAAGTCTTTTTCCAAAAGATGCTGTTTTCTTAATATAGATTAATGTACTTTTTCGAAAGAAGGTTTAATTTTAAAAAAGTAAATAATAAATAATGTACCTTATTCTATTGTTGAGAGCTACCCATTTTCCGATCGGCCGCAGACACCTATATATAAACAAAAATAATTAATTATGGTAAATATATTATTTCCAGTTTTATTTATTTATAAAAATAATAAATGACCTTGGCTGGTAAACGGGACTACCCCCCCCCCCCCCCCAAAAAAAATAGAATAAATAAAAATAAAAATTAATAAAGAAAATAAAGAAAAGCTGTTCTAGACATTACAAAATTGAAGTAAAGTAGAGAAGCTGTCCTTCTATGAATCTCTTAATTTAATATTCTCTATTTTAAAATATTCCGTATACTAATTCAATTCCATTAAAATTTTAGAAACAGTCTGAAAACTGATTTTATTGTATGTACAAAAAGGACACGATTGAGATCGGAATTACTTCAAATAAGATATGGGCCGTCATGGAAACGATGACAATAAGTATATTCATGAAGTATGTTTTCAAAGAAGGATAGTTTCGACGTAACCTAGATTAATTTTTGAAAAATTATACAAATAGGATCAGCAGAATACTTAAAAAGTTTCATGTCAATGGATTGACTTATCAATATAGTCGAGATATAGAGGGTGCACTCACTGCATCTTTGAATATATCGATTAGTTTTACTACTTGCATTCACTGTGCATGTATGGTGTTCACGTTCACACCAGAGGTTGGCCAAAATATTATCAGATGCCTTAACTTATGCGTGATAAAATTTATAACTAATTATTAGTGTATTATTTAGTCAAGGTGTTTTAAGAATATATGTATTTATAACTATAAGGAAAAGGAGTGAAACTAGTGGCATAATATCAAATTAATACTAATTACTCTCCTGCTACATATTACATTTTACGGCCTTGATAATAATGTAACAAGTTAAAAACCGTGTTTGTTGTTTACTTGAAGCTTGATTTTTCCTTCATAAGTTATATTTAAGAACTAGACCTATATAAACAAGGTTTAATATAGTAAGTAAAATTAATTTAGAAATATAATGCTGGTACATTTGGCATTCACTTCTTCTGTAGGTAATACATTTTTTAATTTAAAAAAAAAAAAAAAACTTAAATCAACTCGCTATAAATGATAATACCACACACACAAAAATCGATGACATAAGAATAGATTTAGTGATAAACTCCTAATAGTACTAATTTAATGCAGATCGACCCTTATAAAAAATACATATGAGCTTTATAAAAGACGTGGCCTTAGAACCGAGGCAGCGGGCTTAATTTTATACTTAGAAAAAAAGTAAAATTAAGTAAAGTAATTTTGATAAGCTATTATATCTATTTGAAGACCAAAAAATCAAAACAAACATTTTATTTTTATTGGAATACATGTTGTTACCTTAGCTTAGCAATAACAAATCATTTCGAGGTGAGTCATCGTCACGGTCGTCGGGACACTACTCGATTATATAAATGATTATTGTCATTTATACATCTACAGTTAATAAAATAAAAGTTGCGCAATATCACTTTGAAATTTAAAGTGTGTTTATTTAAAGTGTGTTTATTTAAAGTGTGTAATTATTCTTATAAAAATTGAGAAGTGAATATATCAAGGATAGTAAGATGTAATTTGTGGTCTTAACAGTACCTACCTATATTGATAGGCATTATATATATTAACAATTGAACCCTCACCTATATAAAAGAAAAATGTGGATGAAGTTTTATTAAAATCGATACGTTAGATCGTAAGATATCGGTCCTTGGCATTGATAAAATGAACATCTGAATTGGTCGTTTTACTCAAATTATCGTCATTGGTCAATTTTGTGTCGGTTGGTTTTGTGACGGTTGGTTTGGATCTCTTGGGCTCCAGACGCTGTAAAGTGCGTTTAGGAACTTCGTTCCAAAATTTAAACTGATGATATTACCCTATAACAACTTAATAGGCATGAAGTATATCATAATTTCCACAAAAAGAAAAAAAGGTTTGCTTAAATAAGCCAATGTTTACATGATTTTATGCTTCTTCAATCCATTATTGTCTAATTTATTTAATTTTTTCCCGCTTTTTATCAACTTATTTAACAAGAATGAAAGTCCCAATTTAGCACAATTTATTAAGAAGAAAGAAGAGATGGTTGAAATTAATCTGAAGCTATCAGGGCTACTGTCGACAAACCATTCTAATTTCTTGAAAATCAGATGAGTACTTTTGAAAATATAATACAAAATAAATGTATGTTTGTGCGCATGGGGAAGAAAAACAAATGGTTGCAGAAGATAAAATCCTTTGTGGGACCAACAATGGGCTAATTATGACCTACTGTTCAAATTCCATTAAAATCTGTCTAGTATAATTTTAAGATATGTTGGTTTTCAAAAATTAAGCGCAGACAGATAGAACTAGGGGCAATTTTTTTTTTCGTTCTTCAGAACGATCACATAGCTTCCGTTACCTTCGGTAAGTTCGGAAGCAAAATAAATTCAAAAAATATTTTAAGCGTCACTGATGTGCACAACTTTCTCGTTCAACTTAAAGCAATAACTACAGAATGAACGGTATATATATATATATATATATATATATATATATATATATATATATATATATATATATATATATATATATATATATATATATATATATAGGTACATTAAGATTTTTTACTATAAGATGTATGTCATTTTAAGACCTCGTTATATTTTTCTGTATTCCACTTATTTCAGAAAACCTCTTGAGTTTTCAAGCTGCATTTATTTTAAAGCAAAAGTGTTATTTTCATTTTTTTTTATTTAGAAATACTTGGAGATTTACTTTGCAACATTTTATAATACTTTTTTTGCACAGTATAATATAAAGATGACATGACTTTTACCAGAAACCAGAAGTTAATTTAAATTCCAATCTCAGCGGTACAAGCTTGGTAGTGTTGTTTAGAATGGTAGGTTGGCGTGGGGCTGTGAGTAAATTGCTGGTGTGCATTGATCGCATGGTCTATACAAGGCTAAGAACAACAAGAGAGATAAACCACTGCTATGCTCACACTGTCTATCACTATCTAGAGATAATGTTGAGACAACAACACCTATTTTGATTCTGATAGACTACAGTCTAGCGACTTGATAATTAGTTTGGTAGAGGCAAACGGGAACCTAGCTAAGCAATCTTTCTCTTTGAGTATGCAGAAAAACTCCTATTTCATTGCGTGTAAATAACACTGAGGCAAAAAAAAGTTTAACAAAGGGTTATATGTTATATACAGACAAATTTGACTATATTAATCAAACTGAATGACGGAAAATATTTGGAAGTGTTTTCTTCATAGACTCATTTGTTGTTATTTTTTCGAAAGTCGTAACAATAATTTTATTATTAGAGCCATTTCAATTAAAACACTTACAGGTAATATTGGTAATTAACGGAATAGAAATAATTTCTTTTAATAGTGGCACAAAAACTTTAAAAAAATTAGGCACTAATGAGATTTCCTATAAGGTGATATAATACATAAAGACAGCAAACCATCTCGAGGAAACCAAAAAGGAGAAAGGAAGTAAGAAGGAAAAATATTATAAATAAGAAGATTAGCAACTTATTATTAAAAGAGAAATAAAATAATTAGTTCATAGCATACATTTTTTTTAAACTTTCTCATATACGAGTTCATAATTACTTAGCCAAGTGATTTCCAATTATTAGTTTTGGTATGTACATTTAATTATTACTGAACATTTCATCAAAATTTACCATAAAAATAACTTCTCCTTGGCGGGGAATCGAACCCGGGCTCTCCCCGTCCGCGTTTTAAGCTATTTTCTCAGGAACTAGATTTTTCCCGGGAAAAAGGGTTATATCGTTACATTCGAATTTAAATGGACTATATTTTAGAATTTTATAATCAAACTCGTTTTTTCACATTTTTTCAGAGTTTTTGGGGGTAGAGCCCCCAAATTTGGAGCTAAAATTCATTTCTCGATTTAGCCTTGGGGAATGATTTTTCTGAACATGTATACCAAATTTCGTCAAAATCGGCCCAGTAGTTTAGGCTCCAGGCGTCTGTACAGACAACAGATGACAGACAGACATTTTTTAAAAACCACTTTTTTGGACTCAGGTCCAAAAATAAAACACGTTTTTGGATTGAGGTCCAAAACGTGTAAATCCAACAAAATCTCAAAATTGAATTTTCGCGCCATCACAATACTTTCTCTTTATATGAGAAAGTAAAAATAAAAACAATAATGAGGTCATTTAATAATTCTTATACACTTCATTTTGTATGATAGCCTCATTTTTAGGGTTTCGAGGTAATCCTAGATTATGCTTTGGGTAGTTCGTCCGTACGTCCGTCGCATCTTGGAGTATATCTCCCGTCCTACTGAAGTTTAGACTTGAAATTTGGTATACAAGTTAAACTTTTTTGCCCAAAAACAAAAAAAACGATTGCGAACTTAGTCTCTAAAATTTCTGCGATCTACGATTTAATTGCGAATAGATCGCAATAATTTATATTTTTTGTAATTTTCAAGATGGGTATCATTTCAAAGGTATTGAAATGTAGATTACAAATATATATCGCGTTTCCAAAAAGGCGACCAATTTACCCCGCAAAAAATTAAAACAAACCCAAAATGTACACCCCCTGCACTACCCCATTAGGATAGGTCCTAAAAATAAGGCAAAAAATACATAAATATACATATCGGTCTAATGAAATTTCAAGAAGTTGATCCAAAAAAAGGCAATTTTGTTTACATTTTAGGGGGCCGTAACTATGGAGACCCACTTTTTTATTATTTGAAAATTCGAAGTTGAGTATCATTTTAAAGGTATTGAAACTTGGTTTAAAAAAATATATCGTGTTTTCAAAATGGCGGCCATTTTACCCCCCAAAAATTATAACAAAACGTAAAAACAAATGCTCCCCCCCCCCCTAAACCATTGAGCCAGGTCCTAAAAATACATAAATATACATCTCTGTGGTCAATGAAATTTCAAGAAGTTGATCTAAAAAATGTAAAATTTTTGAAATTTTAGGGGGCCGTAACTCCAGAGCCCCAACGTTTTTATTATTTGAAAAATCTAAGTTGGGTATCATTTTATAGGTATTGAAATTTGATTCAAATAAATAAAGAAAAAATAATTATAATGTATTTATGAATTCTTATGAACGAAGAAACCCTTGTATACGTTCAAAAGTTAGAAAAATAAAATTTCTGAAATTCTTTGAACGCTCACTATATTCCTAGAAAAACTCTTAAAGGCTGGCAAATCTCACAAAAACTTCCTCATTTAATACTCTTTGGAACGGTATACATAACATTGCGATTCCGAATCGATTTCATAGAGAAATTTACGTTTGAATGAAAAAAAAATCACCTTATGCACGTAAACTTTTAGCAGGTGCCTACCGAAATGCTTGGATGGAACGAGAAAAATTCTCAGCCATTTTTTAAAATGGAAATTTATTACATAAGGTTGGTTTATTGGTGGATTTATTACATTGGGTTTGGTTTCTTTTGGTTTTCAAAAGAAAACCAATTTTTGATACGGAAAATTAGATAAGACATTTAGAAGTGGTTTTAAAAGTGGATCACAGTGGTTTCCTCTATTACGAATGCAGGCTATTGCCCTTTTTCGGACCTACAAACCCAACCGTCACACGCATAGAAAAAATATCGCGGAGTGTTACTTTAAATAAGGACGGATTGCATCCCTTTTATTTCACAGCTGTGCAAGGTTTAGAGGAAAATGATCCTGCTCATCGTATCGAATTTTGCAGGTGTTTGTGAAATACCGCAATAGAACAACCCATGAAAGGCCCGATCACAATATCATAAATAACACTCGCCCATACGTTGACTGTGAATCTAGTTTGGAATGATGAACTATGATGAGTCCTGTTAGGGTTTTCATGGGACTAGTGGTGACGATTATGTGTGTTAAACACACCCCCCACGTGAAAGTTGATTCATCTGTCCACAGAGTGTTTCTTAGGAAATGTATGTCGGTATTGTGACAGTTGGGTTTGTAGGTCCAAAAAAGGGCAATAGCCTGCATTCGCAATAGAGGAAATCACTTTGATCCACTTTTAAAACCACTTCTAAATTTCTTATCTAATTGTCCGTATCAAAAATTGGTTTTCTTTTGAAATGTTTTATGTAATAAATTTCCATTTTAAAAAATTGCTGAGGATTTTTCTCGTTCCATCCAAGCATTTTGGTAGGCACCTGCTAAAAGTTTACGTGCGTAAGGTGACTTTTTTTGCATTAAAACTTAAATTTCTCCATGAAATCGATACGAAATCGCAATGATATTTATACCGTTCGAAAGAGTATTAAATGACGAAGTTTTTGTGAGATTTGCCAGCCTTCAAGAGTTTTTCTAGGAATATAGTGATCGTTCAAAGAATTTCAGAAATTTTATTTTTTCTTTTAACGCTGATTTCGAAAATATGAATAAAAGTTAAAAATAATTGACTTGAAGTGGAGAAATTACGAAAAATCTTGAAAAATCATATCTCGGCAACGGATTGAGATAGAAAAGTGAGCTTGGTGGAGTTTTGCTCCATTTTGGATCAAGTTTCACCCAGAAAAATTTTTCGGTTTAAGTCGGTAACACCCTGTATAATATAATCCTTATTCTTTTCTATGAAGGCTTTGGAAACGATAATTTTGTTATCACAATTTTA
The DNA here is from genome assembly GCA_951217055.1 of Gerris lacustris. Taxonomy (NCBI): domain Eukaryota; kingdom Metazoa; phylum Arthropoda; class Insecta; order Hemiptera; family Gerridae; genus Gerris; species Gerris lacustris. The sequence continues at coordinate 63,690,847 of OX578277.1, read as the reverse complement.
AGCTACAGCTATAAATATGTCACCGCTGCTATTTTTACTCTTAACCAATTCGGTCCTTTCTCTTGTTTTCAATTTGAGAAAAGAAAGCCAAGCTAACTTTGGTCTATTAAATTTACTTAATTTATTGATAGGGTCACCTCTTCATAGGGTTCACCTTCTTGCCTAATGGAGATCTCATTTTAATAGTTTTTGTTCAGGAATGTCAGTTTCAAGAAATATTGAGAGGGGGAAAAAAATAAAAACTCCCGTCAAGTACTTGCCAGAAAGTTGCTATTTGAACTGATATTTCGGTGTTTAGTTAATAATTCCAAAAAATAAAAATGCTCTAGTTTTATAAGAAATTTAACGCTGATTTCGAAAATATGGTTAAAAGTTAAAAATAATTGACTTGAAGTGGAGAAATTGCGGTTTTATTAGCAAAAAACGTGTTTTTTAAAAATAATTCTTTAAAAAATCATATCTCGGCAACGGATTGAGATAGAAAAGTGAGCTTAGTGGAGTTTTGCTCCATTTTGGATCTAGTATCGCCCAAAAAAAATTTTTTCTGTTTAGGTCGGTAACTGTATATATAATTTATTTCAATATATAAAATTAAGCACCATGGGAATTTCACTTTTAAGACCATTTAAAAAAAGTAAATGCTAATAAATTACTTCTGACTTAATTATTTTTAAAGAAAACCCCATGAAAAGGTTATCAATATACATACTACGATATTAACCCTGCAAACGTAAACAAATCAAGTGATAGAAAATATAAGTTTTAAAAACACTTTAGTTTTGATAAAAAAATCAATAACCGCAAAGACATCAATAAATATTATGCTGCCATCTTAAATATAAAATAATAAGCAGTCATAATAAATTTACCTCAACTTTTCTAGTCATTTATACTTTTAAACTTTATTTCTACACAAACTCCCGTCAAAATTACCCGCTCATCCAATTTTTATAACTTATTAACTCCTAAACAATAACCACAAACGATTTTTTTTGCCTATTACTCAATTAAAAAACTTCAAACATAAAAATAATAATAAAAATAAAAATATAATAAAATAAAAATAAATAATAATTATATATATGTTCAAAACAAATCTCCCGCCAAAAATCTAGTTCTATAATACATAAATTAATGCATTTAAAATTTCAATTACCTTATAAAATAAATGTATATAATAACATATTATAATAGTAAAATAAAATAATTATATAATTAAAAATAATATTTAATCAACTATCAGAAACTGATTTCCTTGACGAAGGTTTCAACTTGGTTACCAGATTTTAAGTTTTTTTTTACTGTGATTGTTATGTTATTTTTATATGGACTGTGATAGTTGGTGAAAACGACCTTTGTAAACTTTATTTATATACATGTTTTAACACATTGAGGACGGAGGTAAAACGTTGGTTTACACATTGAGTACGGAGGTAAAAACGCTGGTTTATTCAGTAGGACGGAGGTATATGCATGGGCCGTACTGATTGGACGCGCCGGCGCGTCCTCCCCGGCCTTTAGCTTGACTCACAATTAAAACGGACGCGTTATCGAGTCCTGCCGTCCTTTTGGCATTGCATTTTTTAACAAGCACCAGATTAAATATCTTAATATTTAGATGTTTTCTTTTTAAAAAAAATCTATTTAGCTTTGAAGAATCAAAAACCATTATAACTCTTATTATTATACTCTTAAAAATTTACAAAGACCTGAGGTATAAAAAAAAAAACTTTGTTTCTTATGTATAACTGTATAATATAAAAAAACAACAAGTATTCTCGTAAATATTTATGCACTATAATTTGTTATTGCTCAGACTATAACTATATATATATATATATATATATATATATATATATATATATATATATATATATATATATATATATATATATATAAGACAGTGTTGTGCATTAAAAAAAAGCTATAACTAACATAAATATATATGACTAATAGATACAATATAAAAGGAAACATGAAATTAGTTATGTAGCTAATACTACAAAAAAAACTATCTAAAATAAAGTGTAACAAAAATATATATCTAAACTATAAAAAAAGAAAATTTATATTAGGTAACATGGTAATTAAAACAAAAATCTATAACTAACTTTAAATTATGAAACTAATAAATACAACAAATAATACGCTAAATTTTTAATTTTTAGCTAATACTATAACAATATATATATATATATATATATATATATATATATATATATATATATATATATATATATATATATATATATATGTATATATACATATATATAAATTGAAAATGTTAGATAATAGTAAGAATATATTATAAACACATGTTATTTTTCCATACACACACATATATATATATATATATATATATATATATATATATATATATATATATATATATATATATATATATATATATATATAATGTGTATATTCATGTTTTTGCCCCAAAAAAATTTATTACAACTTCATAAAGATATTGTTAAAACTTTTTTCCCTTTTTATATAACAGTATATCAGAAAAAGTATTATAATTATGCATTATCTTACCTTGAAAAAGACGTAAAATCCAATATTAGCGGAAGGTGTGTAGGGGAATTTCAGGGGCGATTTACTCGAAAAGTTTATATAAAAAAACCGGAGCCGAAGGTCACAGTAGGTACATGTACACTCTTAAGAAGCTAGAGAGACATTGATAGAACGTTTCCAAGAGCCTCTACCCCCACCCTAATGATACATACATACAAGGATTTCGGACGCGCTGGCGCGTCCACCCGTCCTTTTGGCTTTGCACACTGGACGCGCTGGCGCGTCCGCCCGTCCTTTTGGCTTTGCACACTGGACGCGCTGGCGCGTCCGCCCGTCCTCAACGTGTTAAGTTAGGATACTTTGATTTGATTTTTTAACATTATGTGAAACTATTACTGATTATGATTAGGTAAGACGCTATTCATATTTGTTAAATTCTTCATGTTACATGATGTACATTTATACAAATGATATCTATGGTCACGTTAAGACGGCCGCTATTTCACGTCCACCTCAGTGACGACATGCCCCGTTACATTACGGCCGCTTGAGTTAAGGGTGTCATTTTACGTCCGCTAGATTACGGCCGCCATATTATAACAGCTCATCTCATCAAGGAAAAACTAGAGCTTTAGACTTTGTCTAAAAAACTGTTAGACAACGGAACATCATTCCTTTTGTACATAGCATAGAACTATTATCTATATGTATCACAATAATATATACTATCATTTAACAGATAAATTAAAAGATATCATTACACAACAAAGGGAAAATAATATAGCAATGACAATGACACAAAAATATAAATGGCACTTACTTACTTGGTTTCCCGCACCCATCAAATTTTAATGTGTAAATATTTCCTTGTCATAATAGTTATTTAGACTAAGTGATATTATCACCTTTACATGAAGAAGTGTGATGTTCTTTCATCCCAAAGTTCATTTAGCTAAATATCCCTTTGTCTTAATAGTTATTTAGACAAATAATTATTTATAAGTGTTAAACAAATATAGGGCGGGTAACCAAAATGCGTATAAATGCAGATTTACTCCTCTATATTTTCTCAAAAAAGACCACTCTTCTGTCTCCATGTCTTTCTTATTTTCTAGCCAACATGTCTGCATATATGAATTGTACAAATATTTTTGTAAAACTTATTCTGAGCAGTAACAATGTCAAGTTTCTTTCTTGTAACGACCAGATCCACCATTTCTCAATTAGAAAATATTTAAATGAAAATAGACTAACCTGTTAATATGAAGTCAAAGAAGACGACAATTAACTATTAACTTCCATTAACATATACGTTATCTAACCATTAAGGACAATTTCAAACCGGAAGGACAAAAATAATAGAGTAAATCTGCCTATATAAAATATAGTACTTGAATTAACACAATGTAATAAATGTTAGACACGGAATAAATAAATACCAAACAAGAAGTTGCAATTATAAACCACACTGTTATTACAGAAATTTAAAATTAAGATTAGTTATCACGATTTAAACACGAAACGTAATTGTACATAAAAAAGAAAATTAAATAATTAATAGTCAGTGTAGTGTAATAAAAACAAATCAAAGATAGACTTAGTTTCGCAATGCAGCCAACGTCACCTGTTAAAATTTCCCGTCCAACATCTTCCTTTTTATAGTTTTTTCTTCGATTTGTAGAATTATAAAAAAAAATATAACTTTTGGAATAAAACGTATGCACTAAAATATTATTTTAAATCACACTTTCTTTAAGAATTAATTAAATTTTACAATCTTAAAATAAAGTATAGTGAGGAATAACAACTTGACCTTGGACCCTCCAATCAGCGAACTCCACTTCGAATTTTCTATTTTAGCTGTAGCGTCACCAGCAAACGATTTTTATAATTATTACGCCATAAAATAAAATAAACATTTAAATCAAATAAATTTTAATATTCATGAAGTTATTTTGTAAAATAAAATATTATTAATGAGTGTTTTGATTAATTTTCACTTAATTTTGCAAATCGATAGTAAGTAGATTTTAACTTGACTACTTCTGCGTACACAAAAACTAGGTTAGTTTCTCATTTAACTTCGTACAAAGTGCCTAAAATCTAGTAATTAATTGGTGTTTTTCAAGAATATTATTAACATTAAGCACGGATCTGAATAAGTAAGTAAAATAATAAAGAATACATTTAAAGATTTATTTTATAATACTTACGTAATTAAACTTGTATCTGTAAGCGTTTTTCAAGATCAAAACATAACATGTATACTTGTAAAGTATAAAGTATAAATTGTGATATGTAAAGTAGAAGTAAAGAAGTAATGATTAATTGTTTAACATTTTTATGTTTACAAAAAGCCATATTAACTTTAATTTGGATACCACCACTTGAATACATATGACAGGTAATTGTTTTTTTCTTTATAATTTAATTAATTTTATAAAAAAAATTATAATAGGGAATTATAGATCTTTGTTAATTAAGTTATAGGAGATATTTGTTAAGTAAGTATTGATGAATGAATAGGTTGTGTGACTGTTATTAAATAAAACTAGTAAACATAAAAGATAATAATGTTAATATTGTTGAAACACCATGTTTTCAGGCCTTATAATGTCTATTATCTATAGGGATGAAATATAGCCATTTTACTCTTATTTCCTTTATTCCTTCCTCTTATTTAGCACGTTCACTGCCAAACACAATAAAATATAAAATGTATATTATTTGAGTTATATTTTGTAAGATGTAAAGGTAAAAAATAATCAAATGATAGGAATAAAATAAACTTTTTTTTTTTTTAATTCAAGACGGCTATATTTTATTCCTTTATTGGAACATTTTAACCCTTTTAGGATTAATCTTTTAAAAAAAATACATTTAACAAACTTTTCATTAGTCATAGATATAATTTAAAAAATGATTACTATATAAAAAAGTAAATCGTCAAAGCAATCATCGAACAGATTGCACCAACGGCAACTGACATTAAAAATAACTTGAAACCTTGTCGTATACGAGGTTTTTTGAACACTTTAGTTAAATGATGAATACGAAGTATTACAATAATTTCTATAAAAAATAATTGCTTAGGGCTTTCTAGCTTTTGCACATAGATAGCTATTAATACTATCTATCAAAAAATGCAATAAAAAAAATCTCGATTTTGAGGGTAACGAGGTATTGCAGGTACACAGTCGATATGACTTTTCTCGTAGGTGAAAGGTTTTATTCTAATATTCGGCCCAAAACGAGAGCATTTCTTAAAATTTCCATTTTTTGGAAAAAACTGCCAATTTTTCAAGTGCCATAATAGGTCGGAAACTATTAAACGTGCAGAGCTGCAGTTGAGCTTATTCTGCTGGAAATTTACTGTACTTTAAAAATTGCAATAGCGACTAATATCGGAAGACACAAAAGTCCAATTGTTTCAGTTTTTCATGTATTACGCAGCTATCAAAGGTTTTTTGAAGCTGCAAACTCAGTATCACATTACCCTAACTGGTCCGAACAACATTTAAAAAAATCAGAACTACATTACGCTTTGCGAATTTAATGTCTAATTTGACAGGCCAATTCGGTACTTCATTATAGATTGTTACTCCCCTGTTGTTTGAGAATATAAATGACTGACTAAATAACTAAAGAAAAATGGATGTTTAGTCCAATTGTACATACTTTTGGACAAAGAAATGTCACACTTCTGTTTTATAAGGGGAGTAAAAGTCGAAAGAAGATTATTCCCTACACCTTCTTTAGATTGCTACTCCTCTCTATTTTTTTATAAGGGAAGTAACAATCTAAAGAAGTGCCACCAAATCAATTAATTTAATTTCAAGATATCACGTCCATACGTTAGGGGGGGCTGCTGCCCCCCCCTGGCTACGCCCATGTAGGTATGTCTATTGAACTTTTAGGCAAGAAAATCTTACTTGATATTTAGCTACATTACAAATCAAAATATTACACAAAATATATATGTGGAATAGCTTAAACTGAGGTCTTAAAAAGAACAATTAACTTTTTTAAATAGTTACAGCTTGTAACAACATAATGCATAACGTAACCCCTGAAGAGGCCAACCAAAAGTGAGCACATTAGATACTCGGTTACCTTCTCCAAATTAGGAAATAATTAACGTAAGTTATCAAGGAATAACAAATCGGAGAGAAAATAATTTAATACAAGCTACAATTATTTCAATTTAATTATGGAAAACATTATGTCCCATCATACATATGTACAAACATTGAAAAAATATATAAATACTTTTAGGTTAAAAACACGTAATATGCTATTTACATACATACCTGTATAACCATATTCATGCTAAATCGCCGTCAAATAATCGAGCTCTTTATACCCTACCTTTGGCTTTGTTAGACTCAACTGGTCTGTTAAAAATCAATTTAAAAAAATAAATACACTCTCTCAAGGCAAATTCACAAAAAGGACACACCTGTCACCCACCGAGTCAGAGTAAGAACTGAGAAGAAATTAAACAAAACTTAGTTGGGGAAAAGAAACAATATAGAAAGAGAGTCAAATTAAACGAAGAGGGATTATTACACAGAAAAAAAACAAACTCTCAAAATTAACCTAGAATTATCTTATTTTATTTCTAACTAATTTTGAGATAAAAAAAAACAAGTCCAAGAGTGAACAATAGAAAGAAAGGCAACCTTGCTTTAATAAAAAACACATCTAGACGTTTCTAAGAATACAATTCCTTCTGGTAGCTCTAACAACAATGCCCTTTACACTTACCTGGAAGACAGACCCAATGTTTGTTTTTATACTATGACATCTTCAGCTTTAACAGTTTTTATTATATTTACAGTGAAACCTGGATGTAACAATATCATGTGGTCAGTCTCAAATAATTAGTAAAATAGAGTTTTTGTTCTTAAAAGGTTTCACTAACCCGAGGTCTAGCTAAATAATTTCAATAAACAAATCATTTTAATTTTTAGAAGTTTATTTTTTATCTGCGATTCAAAAATTTCTCGGACATTAGGAAACAATCTGTTGGTCTATCGCTCAACATTTTTGTGAACCCCCATTCCATATCTTTGGGCAAGTGAATAAAATGGCTACCGATTGGTGTAGTGCATAGCTTAGGTGGGATTCCTATACTGCGTCTGACGCAGGTTAGAGGGTTTCCTATGCGTACGTTCAGTTGATCTGCGGCCTAGTTGTAAGAGGGTGACAATAATGAGTGTCCGCTATTTGCTCTTCTATTTGAACTTAGAAGATATTGAAGACGAAGACATTTTACTGGAACTAATAAGTCTGGGTAATGCTCCTGGACACCCTATTTAAAATTTAAGAATTGAGGAAGGTTGTTTCTCACTTATCAATCGGCACTTGTTGAATGATGAGAAAAAATATCGGGAATATTTCAGGCAAAACAACGCAGTTCAGCTACATTCTCGATCTCGTTAAACAAAAAAAAAAAAAAAAAATAACAGGAAATTTTGAAACAATATCCACCAACTTTTTATGTTCCTCAACTGTAAACAGTGCTTTATCCGACATAACTGATTTGATTAAAAAACCGTAAATAAGCACTTGAACACCCACCTATTTATAATTGTCCGATGGACTACCGTTTTTTTTTTTTTTATTATTTTTTAACTGTTCCTTTCTACAATTTAACAACTTTTAACCTGGCACCGTTTCGGTAAAATAAATAGTTTTTTAAAAATATATTTATATAAATATCCACTCACGTATATACGGGAAATATTGGGAACCAAGGGTTTTTTAAGGATGGGGGATTACATATTTTACTACGTTTTTATTAGCTTGCTTTCTTGTTTGTTTGTCCGGTACAAATCTGGCAATCGATTTCTAACTATAACTTCCCGAATAGCTAGACATTTGAAACTTTTAGTATAGCTCAGAACACGATGACAATGCATTATTTTAATACTTTTAGCTATTTTTCAGCAGATTTAATTAGTTTTCAGTAAATTTTGCTGTATGGAATGTTAGTTCGGAAAAAATCCTCAAGTTATTTTATTTGTTTTGCCATGACCCATATTTACGCAATCTTCATTTTGACGGGTTTCAAATTTTTGATTTTCATAAATAAGAGATAAACATTTAATGACAGCAAAACAGTTAATATTATCGATTATATTATTTCAAATATATCGATGACACGGTTTAGATTTGGTGTTGGGGAGATCCGTTGTACAAAGATTTGTCCTTTTATAGGTAAAGATCAGCTCTCTAGATGGTTGTCATTTATGTGAAGTAAATAAATTCAGAACTATTTTTTTTTTTTTTTTTTTACTAACATTATATATATTATATAACAATAACAATTATATTATCAACATTACATACGATTCAACAGAAAATTTAAAAACGTAGGATATAAAAAGTTCTTTTAATCTTGAAATTATATATATATTATATGTATTTAAAAAACTATGTATTTAAAAAACTATGTATTTAAAAAACTATGTATTTAAAAAACTATGTATTTAATTTAACGAAATGGTGGCAGATTAAAAATTGTAAAAAGGAATAGTTTAAAAAAAAACCGAATTCTATCACACAATTATAAAGAGGATGTTCAAGTACATATTTACGACCCGTTATCTCCTTCGTGTCTGCGTCTACACTGCTCTCGAACCGGTACGGCCGCACGACCAGAGCGACCCAGCGTCAGCCGCACGCATCTGACGCACCATAGGAATCCCTCCTATTGATTTACATTGTAGCAGTGCTCTACGTCTGACGCAGCATAGGAATCCCACCTTACTCGCATCCTATCACGTGTACTTTACTTATGGTTTGTTTTTATGGCCTAAATTGTTTTAACGTCTATTTTATTTAATTATTTCCTTTTTTAGGGTTTCAAGGTTATCCTTATGTTTTTGGTAGTTTGTCCGTCCGTCCGTCGCATCTTGGATCATATCTTCCGACCTATTGTAGCTAAAGATTTGAAATTTGGTATCCAAATAAAAAGTTTTTGCCAATCTCTTTAAAGTAGAAGGTGATCAATGATTTCTTATTGCCTGTAAATTATAAATTGTTTAATAAATGGATCATAAAATTTTAAAAAAATAACAGGAAAAATGTTGCAAACTTCACAACTCAATTTTTTTTCTATCACCGAGCAATTGCAAACAAATCGCAACTTTTTTTTATTTTTTGTAATTTTTGAGTGGGGAATCATAGTAAAGGTATTAAAATGTAGATTACAAATATTTATCACATCTCCAAAATGGCGGCGAATAAATATCGTCCTTACTGGAACCAACTCATGGCACTGTGGACCCCCTTCATTATCCAATTAAAGATATTTAGATATATAAAATGCATTTTAAATTAGAGTACATTACAAACTGAACCAAAAATAAAAATTTCACACATTACTCTGTACATTAGTTCATAAGAAATGTGAGCCTCAAGTTTTGCTATTTTGTCACTGATCTTATCTATTGATTGACTGACTCATAAAAATTCTATTAAGGGCATTTACGTATAGGGTTACTATATCACCCGGTTTTCCCAGAAACCTCCCGTTTTTTAATCGAATTTTTCCCCCCGGTTGAAAACCCCCCAAAATGGCAAAACCATCCGTTTTTATACAATGCTCAGAAAATTTTATTCAGTAATTTACTAGTGTTACAAACGTAACCCTTATTACCTTATTACAGTAGAGTCTCGAGTCTAGCTCATCCGGGTTTGACGGGACCGGACCCAGTCCGGATTAAACGGAATCAGTTTTAAAATATAATATAAAACAAGTTTTAGTTGAGAAAAACTATTAAAATCAATGTTATTATAGTAAAAGTTACTTCTACTAGTCTCAAAAACATACTTGTTCAACGTATGTTCACTATTTTAGGACTGCTCTGTCACCAGTCCAAATATCAAATGAATTAAAATAAAATTACAATCTACTAAGCAGGTACAGGTAGATAGTAAGGTATAGAAGGGATTTCCAGGGAAACAAGCTGTGTTCCGATATGAAATTCGAGCAACGGCTAATCATTTCACAAAAAGTAGAGGCATTATACACATGCGGCTTGGAGAAATTTCACGGAACTGCGTTGAGCCCCCGCTACGTGTTTCTTAAAACTCTCTCAACATCTACTCGTATTTTATTGTATTTCCTGTAACACACTACCTTTATATCTTCCGCCCTGCATTTCTATGGGACCAAAAGAGATTTGTCGATGTTCTTACTTATTCTAAATCTGTTAATTTTTAACAGAAATACCGGGTATTCCTCGTGTCGGAACGTTGGAATGTACACCTGTAAACTATTCTAGGAACAATTTTATATAAATTTTAATAGACAATAAAAGCAGAAACTTCTATATTATTAACAATTCATAAACCTGAATTAACCCTGGCTCCAATTTGTACATAGTTTTAAGCCTGTCCGGATTATACGGATGTCCGGACTAGCGGGGTCCGGATAAGCGAGACTCTACTGTAATTCAAATAAAAACCCCTTTTAAAATTAATTTAAAACAAAACCTCATATAATAAATTAAAAAATTGGTCTGAGACAACTCAGACAAACTCTCATATACGAGTTCATAATTACTTAGCCCATTGCTTTCCGTTTATTAGTTTTCTGAGGTACATTTAATTATTATTGAACCCTTTATTAAAATGTTATCATAAAAATAACTTCTCCTGGGCGGGGAATCGAACCCGGCCTTTCTCGGTCCGCAATTTTGGGAACAGGTTACATGGTACAACATTGTTAATACGATAAATCTTCATTTGAAGACATGAAGGAGGGATGATCAAGAATGACTTTTCGTCGAAAAATGAAATTTGTTGGTCATTTCACGTATCGTCAAGTCGATCCTGCGACACACTGTGTATTTATATACAATATATATATATATATATATATATATATATATATATATATATATATATATATATATATATATATATATATATATATATATATATATACAAAATATATATATTACTTATGAGTATAACATTTAATTACTTATTGTACTTAAGTTTGTTATATTTTACTCTAGTTATCACTAAATATAATTGTACCTCAATTATATTTACCTTCCTTCATAATCATAGTATTGCATTATTATTTAATCACCTGTCAACTCTTTAGTTTAGAAAAATCATATTTTATGCTCGTATGAAGCCCTTTAAATTGTCACATAATGTTTAAAATGTAATAAAATCGTGTTAAACAAGAGCAAGTACATTATAAACTTGATTGTAGAAAACGGGAAGCTTATAATTTGTATTTAATAGGGGGCTCCGGGGGACACGATAAGCGACAGATAAAAGGCCCCGTAGCGTTCGGGAGGCGAGGAACAAGTGTTTTAAGTAGTAAGGTGTGAAAGGGAGTGGGATAGAGGTTGGAGAGGCAAAGCGCTAGAGCGAGTCGGACGATGCACCCTCGGCGATGTTTATTGCGCCATAAACGTCAAAGCAACAAGTCGGTTATAGCGAGCGTTACGTTTTATGAGCCCGGGCACAGTTTAGCCCGAGCCATAACTACTGCACACACGCCACTTACTTGGGAGCCCTCTTAACAGTCAATTACTTAGCCACTGATTCTATATTTTCGGGCCGCCGCCACTCTAATAAATATTACACGCTTAATTATCTGAAGGCCGCATCTTTTTCTCCAACGGAGTTCAAACTCCTTGTGACCTTTTCATTGAGAAAAGACCTTTCCTTCACAATACGTTACTCTCACTCGCTGCTATTTGAAAACTTTGCAGCTACTGCTAAAAGTAAACAGACAACCTGCCCCATTAATTTCATGATTATTCGGAATCATGTACTTTTTCTTAACTCTCAGTTTTTTAATCTGTTTACTGTGAATATAAAATAAGGCCTAATCAATTCTATGCTCTAATAGATTTATTCACGCAAATTTTATTTATTAACGAATTTTATTAATATTACGACCCACTTATTATTTTTCACTATGATAAATAAAAAAAAAAAAAAAAAAAATGTAAGTATTCACACAATTCACATTCTCGTAAACAAATTGGTATACCCAATACCCGAAAATACCTCAACATTTTAAGGCTCTAACAATTATTTTAATGTAGTAGTTAGTAGTCGATACACTAAAATGATATTCTCATGACTATATTAACTAAATTTATTTTGCTTCCGAGCTCACCGAAGGTGACTGAAGCTATATGATCGTTCTGCAGACCGAAAATATTTTATATCTCCGATTTCAAAAATTCCAAGACAGAAATCCGTTTCAGACATCAGGGAACATTTTTGGTCCCGTGTCTGTCTGTATTTTTGCGAACCACCATATCTTAAAAACTACAAGTCCAATTTTAATGATATTTAGGTGGTAGGTCATAATTAGCCCATTGTTGATCCCATATAAGTTTCAACCTTCTGCTCTTATTTGTTTATCTTCCACATGCTCACAAACACACATTTATTTACTGCCATATCTTTAAAAGTAATCATCTGATTTGTATGAAATTTTTATGGTTTGTCGAAAGTAGCCTGCAGATAGCACCTGCCTAATTTCAACCGTCTGCGCACTTTAAATCGTGCTAAATTAATATGTCTTAGGCGGCTTTCACACTGCGTGCGAGACCGAGCGAGACCGATTCCGCTTGAGAAGCAAATACATGTATTAGCAATGTATTAGCATGGGTCTATTCACATTAATCGCTGAGTGAGACCGAGCCGAGCGAGTTTGAGCGAGACCGAGCCGACTCGGGCGTTTTATTCGAGCGTTTTTGTTAGCTAAGCGTTTTCGGTCACCGAAAACGCTTAGCTAACAAAAACGCTCGAAAAAAACGCCCGAGTCAGCTCGGTCTCCCTCAGTCTCGCTCGGCCCGGTCTCGATCGGAGTTTAAAGTGAATAGAGCCATGCTAATACATGTATATGCTTCTCAAACGGAATTGGCCTTATTCGGTCTCGCTCGGTCTCGCACGCAGTGTGAAAGCCGCCTTATACTATAAAGCCGCAAGGCTAACTGACTCACTGACTGACATTAATGTTTACCCACTTCCAGAAGAGCTACAGACTTGCGGTTTGCGCCATTCGACGCGCAACGTCCATATTGTGAACAAAAATAACTATACAAAGTTCACTTTTCCCCCTTCTTCCCCCCTTAAAAAGATAATAATGGGGACTTGATTTTTAAGCTGGTTTGGGGGCTTATTGCGGCTAAACGGTATGTCGTATTAGAAAATGGATAGCACAAGTGGTAACTGATTTTAAAAGATGTACAACTTTAGACCTATTAGTTTTTGTCGTATCATCATCGGTTGTACCTTAGATGGTGATAATTTTGTTATTTTATGGTTTTATTTTTTTCCATTTTTGTTTTTGATTCGCCATAGTTTCTATAATAGTTGGCCGATTTTATTTCTGATTGCGGCGATTGAATCTTACACTAATGCTATTTAAATTGTAAATTGAGTATATTTTATTTCATTAGTTCATCCTACTTAGTGAGAACATGAGAGTAAACTTTTTCCCGTGTGCCGTGTCACGTGACCACTTTTTTCGGTTTTTAATATTGTGTCGTATATCATTTTAAAGGCCTTGATACGTACATTAAAGCTATTTTATTTGTTGATTTTTTTAAGAATTTTGTACATGTACTTTACTACCGATTTATAATTTTGTTGTAGGTTAAAGGGTTTAAATACTTTTTTGATATTAGGTTTTTTATTTATATGTATTTATTAGTTAAATGAATGCCCTTTTGTATTGTTTGTTTTTTAAAAATATAATTTTGGTACTTCAGAGTACAGGGGTACAAATGTTAAAGTTAATCTTTTATAATATGATGTATATCGTTAAAAAGCTCTTGCATAGTAGATTAATTTTTGTTATATTCTATTTCGTGTATTTTTAGTTTTGAGGGGGGTAAAATAAAAAAAAAAACCTTTTATACACAGGTTTCTACGATTTAGTTGCAGTGTTATATTTATTAAATTAATTATATGTGCGCTAACTTTTGGTGTTTGTTGGAGGCTTTGTTTCTCCAACAAATGTTTAAATTTCTTCAACTTTATTAAATATTTACTGGAACAGTGCCGCGCCGTTCCAACTTTTTGATTATTTTATAATGTTACTTATTTTATTACTAAGTTATTATTATTTAAATCAGTGGCGTACCAAGGGGCCCTGGGGTAGAAATTAAAATTATAATAAATTATGGGGTATGCTAAACCCGTATATAGTCACTCAAGGTTAAGTTGGGCACCCCCGAAAAAATTTTCTGTGTACGCTACTGATTTAAATAATACATTAAAGCGATTTTCGAAGAACAGGAGCAATATAGAAGAGGTAGCAAATCATAGCTAATAAAATCCTTTCCGCATCACCCTTTAAACATCATTATTAACGTTGGTAAATCTGCCTAAGATACACTACTGCCACTTCCACTAACCTGATTTTCATTAGCAATATTTTGAAATATTTGCTAAAAACCAACGTATGTGTGTGTATGTTCGATGTCGATAAAAATATGCCCACTTGACCTTCAAAGCAAGGGAAAAATGACAGCCTACATGAATTTTCGAAATTTAAATTTGGTACACAGGGGTATGGTGCAAGTAATGAATACGGGGTCAATGTAATGAATACCCTTCATGATGCAAAAGCTCTTTAAGAGTACAGTAATAGTTTTTATGTAAAGTTTAGTCATATTTTAATTTAGGGGGGGGGGGGGGGGGGGGGAATTTAGGATATTTGAAAATTTGCTTATGAAAGAGGAGGGGGTATAGAAATAGGTGGGAGAGATGGAATCTAGATATTCTTGCACAGTAAAATAATTTGTAATATGTTTCATTATGGTTGTTAATAAACTTATCTAATTATAACACTCCGTTGCGAAGCACGGGTAAACAGCTAGTATTATATAAACACAGAAGGGAAACAAGCAGAGGACGAAGTGAAGGTGTCATACAGCTTTAGCGGCTCCGCTAAAAAGTTGGTTTGGAACCAACTTTTTGCGGCGCCGCAAAAGCGTTACCATAGATGAATCCCTTCGGGCCTCCGCAATTACGTATCCGCTAGCTGTGAACCCACCTTATGGTGGCCATATACCTATATATTTAGTATTATGAACTAGGAAACGTTAACATTATCTTAAATATAAGTAATTTATTTTTCCTGTTCTTTTCTTACATTCATTTCTTATTTTGGGTGTAAAATATAGTTTATATATTTAAATAATTATAAACAAAATTTAATAATAAAATAATTTAAATATTAATAAACAATAATTTCAAGATAGAAAGATCTTTTTATATACTAAATGTTTAAATTTTCTGTTGAAGCATATGTAATGTGGATAATATAATTGTTATTGTTATCTATAATCTATAATATAAGTGGCAAAGTCCTGATTGACTGACATAGAATCAACGCACAGCAAAATCTGCTTAACCGAGAGACTTGAAATTTTGAGAATATACTCTGTTCATATCATAGGCACCCACTCAGTGGTGTAGCTAGCTCTGATAGTGCCCGCCCGCAAGATAAAAAAAAAAATGCGCCCCTTACTTAATAAGCGCCCTTTACTTAATCCATTTATTTAATAATGTAAATAGTTTCCGCACAAGGAGGAGTGCATTGTGGTTGTCACCATAACTTTTACTTTTGTATAATATTAAAACACTGGGAGCACGAATATTTTCAAACTACGTCCAAAGAAACTTGATATATCACAATCGCAATCGCACACACAAATATCTATATCGTAGGTATATAGAAAAACGGCTCCCACCGTGGAGCTCCCTCGAGAAGAAGCCTAAGTTATTGGTCGTTGTTATGTCGTGCGGAATCTTCTGAGCACTTTATTATCCAAACGGTTCGTTGTATGCAAAATTATTATGATTTTATTATTTTTTATACATATAAAGTGGCTAATCAGCTGATCGGGTTATCAAAATGTTTAGGCACTTCCAGACCACCTAGAGACTCGCGGTTTTTTGCGTTTGGTCCCAAATCGGCCCAAACCGACTAGAAAAAGTATTTTTCTATATTTAAAAAATATTTTTACCCCCCTTAAAAAAGTAAAAACGGTGGACGCGAATTGAAGGGTTTCTTCGAAGGGCTATTGCGGCTAAACGGTAAGTCGTATCGAAAAGCGGATAGCACCAGCGGTAACTGATTTTAAAAGATCTACAACTTTGGTCTCTTGACTTTTTGTCGTACGACCAACGGTTCTACCTTAAATCGAGTAAATTTGTTAATTTTTTTTTACTTAAAAGCTCCCCTAGTGTGGACGATTATTGGCCGATTTAATTTTCAATTGGGGTATTTAAACCCCACACTAATGCTCTTTAAAACGAGTATTTATTTTTCAAAATATTTGCATGTTTTGCCGAGAAAAATGAGTATTTATAAAGAAAAAACGGATTTTAAATTCCGTAAATGATGTCATGTTTACATTTTTAATAAATAATAATTTTTATAAGCATATTTATTATTATTATGTTATAGTTAAAAACAAGAATAAATAAATATAAACAAATATTGAATAATAAAGTATGTTGTTAGCTAGGTAAAAGATAATAAATACATTAGTTTCCGCGAAAACACACTTTGTAAACAAATGCCCCCTCTCTTTCTCCGTCAGTCTCCCTGACCAGTCTTACGTGTCCAGCCGTGGTGTGCACTTCTACTCTCCACATCTTTTGTTATACTACCGACATTTATTAAGGTATAATTTTATTCTTATTTATTTAATTGTTTTTATTACCATACTATTGTTATTAGAATTGTTTTTAATTGGTTGTTAAATTCTATATTAAGAAAATGTTTTAGTATATTTAAATGAATATTTTACTTTAATTTAATGAATATTTTCTTCATTTAAATTAATATTTTACTTCATTTAAATGTATGTTTTATTTTATTTAAATGAATGTTTGTTTATTTAAATGATTTTTTACTTTATTTAAATAAATTTTTATGTTTATTTAAATGATTTTTTTACTTTATTTAAATAAATGTTTTACTTTTTTTTTAAATTGTTTTATTATCATATTATTATTACTAGAATGAACTGATTTATAGTTTGTTAAATTCTTATTTAGGACAATTTATAGTTTAGTTGTGTGAATGGCAAATTATTTCGACGACATTGTTTTCTTTTTTATATGATGTAGCTAAATTTATATATACAATTATTATTTCTCCTTGACTTTAACTACTTATGTTTCAATTAATCTCGAGTACTAATAAATAATAAAATAAATTGAAAAGGTTCTATCTTTATTTTTATTATTCTGTAATAAAATATAATGAAATGTATTTCATGGCAGGGCCTACAATTTACTCTAATATATTAACACAGAGACAGCCTGAACTGGCATGAACCTCACGGTTACGACCATCGATTCTACCTGAAATAAAGTAAATTTAATCAATGTTTGTTAAATTTTACCACCAACATTTGTGAAGCTAATCAATGCAGGTTCATTTGATTT
The DNA here is from genome assembly GCA_951217055.1 of Gerris lacustris. NCBI lineage: Eukaryota > Metazoa > Arthropoda > Insecta > Hemiptera > Gerridae > Gerris > Gerris lacustris. The sequence continues at coordinate 63,672,865 of OX578277.1, read as the reverse complement.
TTCAACAATTTTTAAATCACTTTTGTTGTATCAGCGTCACCTGAGGATGATGTTTCTCCTCAAGCAGATTCAATAATTCTGTAAGCCAAAATTTGCACTCATTGAAGTTCTCTTCGAGGTACGAGCAGAGAGATTTCCATCGCCTTGTCAGTATTGATTGAAAAAGGACCTGGTCTGTCTGTCCTAACCAACTGACTAAGCATTTTATCAAAATAATTCTACAGGTAGGGGGGTATCAGTTCTGTTATATAGAATACAGAGCAATATCCATCAGCTGATAACTTCCTCTCTGACGTACTATCAGTGATACCGGCCACGTTAAGGAAGCATTTTAAAGGCTCCAAGTATCAAGTGCGGCCAAATTGGACTGTCCCTACTCAAACGATCAACAATCTGTTGAGCCCATCCATCACCTCTTAATGCCAACGCTGATACAAATGTCATAATTTGCTCTTTCACCTCGAGGTTCATTACCTTCTGGATGACACACATTTCATCATCTGGCCTCCTATAAAGTCACTGTTTAAATTCGTCTGAGAGCAATTTCGCTTTAAAATTGAAAGCATCAATTTTTGAACAAATCGAGTTTGCAGGCACAGTTGATGATTTGTTGACCTTTGTTGCTTGCTGCTCTCTAACAAGGTTTTTACACCTCTTTCTTTAACAATTGTCTCTTTAAAATTACCACTTCACTTTCACTGATATCGCTGTCACAAATAAACAAACGATTAAACTTATTTTTAGACGTTCTTCAGCAAATATGTACGAAAAATCCACAAACAGCATAACCTGTAAAAGAAGCAAAGTAGTTTAAGAAGTATTACATATTGGTATAAGTAATGCACACATTACAGGGGATGCCCTTTAACTGGTATTTAGGTCAATTTTAAGGATAGGTTTAAGATTAGGTCAATTGTTTAGGTGTTTTCCAATTCATCTTCTTTAAATTGATGCACATCTATAGACCGAAAGCAACATCGGATAAATAGGAAGCGTACGCAAATAGGTTTAGAATTTAAATGAGCCTAGCCGGCGCACAGTGATCAAAAATTCTAATTTAGATAACAAAAATTAAAATTGTATTATAGTGAATTTTTCTTTTTTTCTTTCTATTCCCGCTATGGAAAGAAGCTTTGTAAGTGCAACTCCATCTTTTTACTTATCCTCACTACTTATAGTAGGAAAAGTATTGTTTTCACCAAAAATTTTTTTTTTCGAGATTTCAACGGAATTATCCGTTTTAGGTGTTTTTAAGACCTCCTGAGTGGTTTTCAGCATGACGAATATGTATGTGTGTGTGTTTGTGTGTATGTATGTGTGTGTGTATGTGTGTTATCATCGTAGCGCCCAAGGTATTTAACCTAGAAAGTTGAAACTTGGCAGAAAAATCAGTCCTAACCTGTAGTTGTGCCGCCTGGAAAATCAACTTTTTCCGCTATCTTGAACCCAGTTTTCTGAGTCAGCAAAAATTAAAAAAAATCGTAATAAATCGAAAATGGTCCTGATTGAGTTGCAATTTGGCTCGAATGTACCTCTCTGTATGACAAACAAGCCTACGAAATTTCATTTTGATATTAGCCGCCATTTTGAAGTTATAAATTTTTGAATTTTTAAACTTTGACGGTTAATAATACTGAAAGTATAAATAGGTTTTTGACATATAGCATATCGTTGGAACCGGAAAAAATTAAGGAACAAATATAAAAAAACCCGATGAAATTCCATTAATTAGTTTAAACGTTATAAGCGAATATAATTATTTATTAGTGCGATAATTTTGATGACGTCAAAGTTTGTTTATATCTGTCAAAATACCGCCAAACTTCAAATAATTAATTAAATAAAATATAAGTGTTAAAAATAAGGGTTTTTTTTAAGAAAGATAATAAATCAGTTAGTTCAGAACGGTCACCCATCCAAGTACTTACCACGTCTAATGCTGCTTCCTCCTGCTGAGAAGCAGCTGGAGAGGCCACTTTAGTGGCCTCTGAAGTGAGGAAAAGTTCCGAGGTACCCCTTACCCGATTTTTTCACCATAATTGAAGCGAGCGTAAGCGAGCTTCTTACATTCAACAAAATATGCATCTTGTCTGTCTGTCTGTCTGTCTGTCTGTCTGTGTGTAACGTTTACGTGTCCGACGATAACTTGAGTAAAAGTTGGCCGATTTCGTTGAAATTTGGTATACATCTTCCTTTTACGAATACTCAGGCTAAGTTCGTTGGACAGCGTGATCCGTCCAAGAGTTCGCGCGCAATGCTCGCGTAAACGTGAGCTTCAAATTTAAAATTGGAATTTCAGGACGGGAAAAAATTCTATCATCACCTATTCGATGAGACGAACATTTTTTTCATATAACATTTTTTAGTAAAACCAACAACGACACTGCTATGAATTAATAAAGATCGCTAAAACTATTAAAGCGGACCTAAACGTTTAAAATAGAGAAAACAACCTTTTTACCGATATCTTACGTTCTAACGTAACGATTTTAATAAAACTTTATGTACATCGTCTAAAGTACAATTGAAACAAGTATATAAAATTTCAACTTGATACAAGCAGTAGTATTTGAGTAATGAAGTGATACATTTATAATATTAGTTTCAAAGCTATTACGGGTGGTTAGTGTGTAGGTTTTTTTAGGAAGTAAAGCTTCGTACCGAGTACCCCCACTATAACCCCTCACTACCCTCTTCCTCTTATCTTCAACTATGACATTATTCATCATGATTAACAAATTTCAATATTTAGTATTTTATTGCAATACGCTCGCTTCAATGATAGAGCCACGCGATGCCTAGTATATTCACTGTTCAGAGCCTGTGAAAACATATTTGTAGGCCACTCAGCGCATTAAATGTGGTAAAATATTTTTTAGACTCTTTTGATGGTGCAAATTGTATCGATGATTATGCATTGAGAAAAATATTATTTATTTATATTTATTTTAATAATATTAGTTTTTGTTCAATTATCATCAATAAAAGAAAAAAACAAAACAAATAAAAAACCGGGTACTTGGTACCTCGGAACTTTTCCTCACATAGGAGGCCGCACTATTATAGAGGATTCTCCTGCTCATAATTTTTCAAAAAAGAATTATACATTATTTATTACTTATTTTATTTCATTTATTTAATTATTTGAATTTTGGCGGTATTTTGACAGATTTAAACAAACTTAAGTATCGCACTAATTAATAATTATGTTCGCTTATAACTTATAACTAGGCATCGCGTGGGTCTATCATTGAAGCGAGCGTATTGCAATAAAATACTGAATATTGAAATTTGTTAATCATGATGAATATCATAGAATCATAGTTGAAGATAAGTGGAAGAGGGTAGTGAGGGGTAGAGTGGGGGTACTCGGTACAAAGCTTTACTTCCTAAACAAACCTACAACTATAAGAATCTTAACCACCCGTAATAACAAAAAATGTTCGTCTCATCGAATAGGTGATGATAGAATTTTTTCCTGTCCTGAAATTCCAATTTTAAATTTGAAGCTCACGTTTACGCGAGCATTGCGCGCGAACTCTTGGACGGATCACGCTGTCCAACGAACTTAGCCTGAGTATTAGTAAAAGAAAGATGTATACCAAATTTCAACTAAATCGGTCAACTTTTACTCAAGTTATCGTCGGACACGTAAACGTTACACACAGACAGACATCCAGACAGACAGACAGACAGACAAGATGCATATTTCGTTGAATGTAAGAAGCTCGCTTACGCTCGCTTCAATAATAAATGGAATTTTATCGGGTTTTTGTTATATTTTTTACTTATTTTTTACCGGTTCCAACGATATGCTATATATCAAAAAAGTATTAATACTTTTGGTATAATTAACCGTCAAAATTTCAAAATTAAAAAATCGATATCTTAAAAATGGCGGCCAATATCACAATAAAATTTGGTGGATTTGTTTGACATACAGAGTACATTCAAACCAAATTTCAACTCAATCAGACCACTTTTCGATTTTTTAAATGTTTGCTGACTCAGCAAACTGGGTTCAAGATGGCGGAAAATGTTGATTTTCTGGGCAGCAGCACAACTACGTGTAAGGACTAATTTTTGTACCAACTTTCAACTCTCTAGCTTAAAAACTGTGGGAGTTATGCGTGGCACAGACAGACAGACTGACATCCAGCTAAAAACCACTCTAATCGTCTTAAAAACACCCAAAATGGATAATTCCGTTAAAAATCGGTTTCAAAACTTAATAATACTCAAAATTTCGATGAAATCACCATGTATTTTAATTATAGGCAAAAATATGCAGTAAAAGTAAAATTATTCTATGAGTAGACAGTTAAAAGAAAGTATCAAATGGTGTAACTCATAATAACTTTCAATAACTCAGAAGTTCTATACCACTAATGAAACACTTTTTAGAATAATTATACTTTTCAAGATGAGGAGTAAATATTACAAATATTCCAATAAAAAACTTTATAAAATTGCAATGTATAATGATTAATTTTCTTTTCTTACCTTGTTGAAAAATTATCATTCTGAATGGTTGTAAAAAAATACTTTCAAGACAACTATAATAAACGTGTTATACCAGAGCATATTTTAACATATTAACTGGGCGACACTAGTGTCGCCCAGTGCTAAGGTTTTGTCGCCCAGTGACTAGAGGTAGTGCCGGCAGTTTTTTATGCCATAAATAAAAAATTTACAACCATTCAACATTTTTTTTGTTACTAGGGTCATTTTTAAAAAAAGTGACACTTTGACAATTCTGAGCAAACCTTTATGCCCAAAATTTATTTTCCTGTTTTTGATCTAGCTAGTGCTTTATTTTAATGCTGAACATCTATACAATAAGAATATGCAAGTGCGTCGCGGGATTTTTAAGTTTTACTGTTTTTTATAAATTTTTAAACTTAAAAGTCAAATTTTTTAGTCACAATAGTTACCGGGATTTTCTTCACCTTACCGACTTGCAAAATGATATTTACCACCTGGAAACCGTCACACAGACTCCAACCAATGTTATTGTCTACTCAGGACATTTCTTACATTGGTTTTAATTTGTGAAAAAATTAATTCATTATACATTAGTCACGATAGTTACCGTTCAAGTTCCTTTTATTAAACTTCAGAACTTAAGAATGCTGTATTCTTCAACATTTTTTTTTTTTGGTTTCTGTATTCTTCACCTAAAATGTTGAAAATAAGACCGTTTTTTAAAAATGGTCTTTTTAGGGTGTCGTTGGTAAAACCAAAATAACCATATATAGTTTCGTTCCTGTGTCTTTCTGCCTGTCACTCTGTACGGTTCCAATAACTTTTGAATAAAAAAAACATCAAAATGTTGCTTGTCTCCCCCCCCCCCCCTAAAACTATATTTCTGCTATTACTAAAAATATAAAAAAAAATGCAAAATGTGCGGTCTGCTGGGCCATAGAAAAAATAAGAATAGCAATTTGATCTAATAAACTGGGAATCCACTTGGGCAATGTATTTAATTTTTCATGCCATTTTGTCGAAAAAAAAAAAAAAATTGCGTCCTCCTTCCCTCATTTCATGTTCACGATACCAACGAAACCCTTTTTACGTGAGACTTCACGCCTTACCTATTTTTTTATATTAATTATTTTTTAAGTACAAAATTAATGGTAACTATTGTGACTTTAAAAAAAACATACGCCCCATGATTTTTGAAGAGAATTGTTGTGTGACTGAGGCTTACTTCAGAAGACGCGGAGGCGAACTTTAGGTTATAAAGGAATGATTCTGTTAACTGCAAAGCACTGAAATCCCACCCTTCAGTCAAACAGTGCAGCTAAACTCTTGGTAACTATTGTGAAGTAACTATCGTGGCCGATTGCTGGGACAAGCCTTTTTATTAAACTCCCGACAAATTACATCGAAATAAGAAAGAAATTATGTTTAGTATCACAAACTACATTATATTTCCTATCTAGGTTCGTAGTTAGAAAGTCAAAGAAAAATATTTTTGAGCATGGTAACTAAGGTTAAAAGGGGCTGGGACGTAACTATCGTGTCCTTTTAGAATATATATATTTAAATTTCTCCACCCTAAAAAAGATATTCAAGAATCTGACCACACCGAAATTATGAATTTCAACTGTAAAAAAATGTTTTTAGGGTTGTAGATTTTTTAATTATAAGGAGTGCAAGTAATACAATTTTTCAACTCGCGAACAGTGAAAGTGTCACTTTTTTGAAAATGACCCACTACTTATTAGAAATCCGTGACAGTAAAGTGATATGTTATCACTTAATTACTGAGCCCAGAGCCCAGCTGGAGCAAGGCTAGGACTGCAAGTAGATGACTTCCAAGAACGGAATTATATGCAGAAGCGGGCTAAGTCAGCTGACAGCAGTAATAGCGGGATTTAATTTAATAGTACATTAAGCGTCGAGTGCGGAAAGTAGCATTTTGCATGCGAGTGTGGAGTTTGCACCCGAGCGACAGCAAGGGTAGTAAAACCACACGAGCAATGCAAAATGCCGTTTTCGCACGAGTTGCATACCGTACTTTATCTACGATTGTTAGATTTAAATAATAAATATAGAAAAAATAAACTTGCTGTATGTAAGTTCGTATCTCTCTCTTGATAAAGATGGCAATAATTCTTGAGTTGTATTTTTTGCCGAATTAATTATTTCTGGAGAAGTATTATTCTCCACATTTTCATCAAAGTCACTTGATTCACTCATTGTTTTTCACTGAAAACTCGATATAAACAGTTACTTTAATAACATAACAGCAAATTAGTTTTGTTAAATGTAAACAAACTCGGTAATCGTGCGTAAAGCTGAAGAATTCCTCTTCTTTACCGCGCTAGCGTGGTAAAGAAGAGGAATACTTCAGAACTATGAGACGCGCATGCGCAATGAATACAAGTACGTAAATAATCACTTTCTACGCATCTAAACAGAGATATAATGTTTATATTTCGTATCAATCGTAGATAAAATGCTTTACTGTATTTATTTAGTAGAACCTAGTACAGCTAAATTTCAAACCCGTAACAAGCAATGGTTTTTTTTTACAATAAAAAAACTGATTTCTTTAAATCATAATAAGTAATTGTTTTTCATTCATCTGTAAATTATTTTTTTTTTTTTTGTTTTGATCTTCAAGAATGTCTTGTGTTGTAATTTCTAACTCTTTATAAAAATATTTTGTATTACAACAGCACTTCACTTAGTTAAGTTACATTTTAAAAACCTGTATTTAGTGAAATAACATAAAGTAAATAATTTTTATCTTCCTTTAAGCGGTGGATTTTGTTTTTCCCTAATAAACTAATTTAAGAGGTTCAATTAGTTAAAAAATAGCTTAAAGTTGCGTTTTTAAGCTTTAAATTTTCCAAAAATTTCCGGGGGAGGGCCCCCGGACCCCCCCCCCCCACCCCCCCCCCGTAAGTCCTAGTTTGTCGCCTAGTAAAAATTCCTTAAAATATGCTCTGTGTTATACATATGTGTTAACTACAGAGAGTATTAATTGAATACAGATAAAAGAAATTATATCATTATAACACTGCTTCTGCTAGGTACAAAGTACTGTCTAATGAAAAAACATCATATTTTTATACCTGGACATATATAGTCTTTATATCCCGTTTTACACAATAATTAAATGAGTATTGTAAATCTATTTTTGTCCCGCTAAATTTGAATTTTCGATCACTGTGCGGCGCACACAATATTTTGTCAAACACACAAATATGTATATACAGGGTGACTGGCGTTATATGTGAAAAAATGAAGTACGTTGTTCTACGCGTCAGGGGCTACAAAAAACACTATATAAACCATGGGTCAAATATTAACCGTTCTCCCTAAGTTCAAATTTTTTTTTTTTTTTTTTTTTTGAGATCGCATGCCTTTGCTCATAAAAACACTAATTGCGCCAAAAGTATAAAAACTAGAACAACATTTTTGGTTTCGTTGTAAAGCTGACAATATGTCCTATAAGAAAAGTGTAATTTTCATTTTCGTTCTCTCAAATTACATGACAAAAAATGTATACAAATGTTATTTTTAAGAAAAAATAAAAAAAATCTTGTTTCTTTGTGGTTCCATAACTTAGAATAGAACCAAGCTTAAACTGTTCGGATTTCAGGAAAAACTTCCTTATTTCCTAAATTTTCGATCAATATTAATATTATTACCTATTCATAAGGCGGAATTTTTAGTAAACTTCGCTGAAAGTAAAAAAGAAACATGTTTATTGTTGTTTTTGTTGAAATTTAGGTGAGTATACTAAACCAGTCTTGTCTTTTTTACAGGTGAGTAAATAATTAAAAACATATTAAAAAAGACAAGACTGGCTTAGTATACTCCCCTAAATTTCAACAAGAACAACAATAAACATGTTTCTTGTTTTACTTTCAGCGAAGTTTACTAAAAATTCCGCCCCATTGAATAGGTATTAATATTAATATTGATCGAAAATTTAGGAAACATGAAGTCCGAACAGTTTAATCTCGGTTCTATTCTAAGTTATGGAACCTCAAAGAAAAAGGATTTTTTTATTTTTTCTTAGAAATAACATTTGTATACGTTTTTTGACATGTAATTTGACCCATGGTTTATATAGTGTTTTTTGTAGCCCCTGAGGCGTAGAACAACGCACTTCATTTTTTCACATATAACGCCAGTCACCCTGTATATACAAATATACACAGAGATATATCTATGTTTTTTTTACGGATTTGGTTTTAGAATGGTCTGAAACGGAGTAGTTTGTATTTATTCTCAGGTCTTTTTCAATGTTGGGCTGGTACTAGGTTCCTAAACCTCCTAACCCCCCCCCCCCCCACCCCTTTAAAGTTTCCCTAGAATAATCGTATTCTTCTTATTGACGAGTTTACGTATTTTAAGTTTTAATACCTTCTAAATTACAATATAACTTTTGTTACATAAAACAAGACTGGAAACGCAGAGCTTGAAATAAAATAGTAGAGAAACAATTAAGCATACCAATCATTCTTCTCGATCATCAGTAGACGAAATTAGTGATCTCAGAATACCTAATACCTTCGAAATATTATTTCACACTCATCACGTACTATATATAAAATTCCTTGGCTCTTTACTGGCTTTGTTTTACTGTTTTTATCATGAAAAATTGCGTGAGCAGAATAAAACGTAGCATATTTAATCCCCATATTATATTTAGTACTGCTCTTTATTTATTTTTTTTACACCAATAATTTCTATTTGTTTGTTTCAGGGAGGAATGGAGAATTAAGTGTTAGCAGATTCTGAGATGAATGGTCGACTACATTCCGTAAGTCAAAGAGTATTATCAAGTCACAATGAATGTAGCTTTAGTTAATTAGTATCATTAATCACTAAACATTACATTGGTTCAAAACTTTATTATCTTCTATGCGTATTTCCTGCATAAATTAAGAGCCATATGCAGAGAATGTTAAATTTATTGATATGATATGAATATACCACAGTAACTGAGACTGTAATATATCGATTCTAGCCTTAAGGGAGAAATGAATATATTTGAAATAAGTTTTTATCGTTATTAGCTATCTTTGTCGGAGCATATTTGGGAGTAAAGGGATATATTACGCCTGGTGTCCTCAAAGTTCGGTGTGAATTTGTCATTTGCCTTATCAAGTCATGCTCCCCCATTATGTGTAGTTTAACACGATACAAAGCAGGGCTCTAAACAACAGTTAACAGTTTCCTCAGTTCTAAGCTCCCTCCTACACAACTCACCCTCTTGTTCCTTCAAGTTTAGATCGGATTTGATACTTATAATGATAAACGAGATGCGGCAGCCGGCAGCACAACGACTATCTATCACTTACTTAAATAACCGCAATTACGAAACTAAAATAATCTTTTAGGCATTTAGTTCATTAGTAAATTTAAGATACTAAACTTGATTGATTAGCAAATGTAAAATCGATAAATTATGTAAAATCAAAGTTCAAGCGAAACCGAATATATCAGTACAAATAAATTTGATTAATCAAAACTTCTCTCACAAATAACTCTAATGTCATTTAGGCCCGATCACACAGGAAGCGGACTGTCCGCGGCGGACAAGTATTTGGGCCGCGGCGGACTCTGTGGGCTGTTATTTTACATTACATTATCCTGGTCAAACAGAAGGAATCTGTCCGCGGCGGACAGATCCAGTCCGCGCCGGACAGATTATTGTCCACGGAACTATTGTGAAGTATTGTATTAAACTGGTCAAATAGAAGGAGACTGTCCGCGTCGGACAGATTTGTTATTTTTCACTGAGTTCGCGGCGGACTAGAAGCCACATGGATTTCTCAGGAGTGTGTTTTTCTGTCTGATATGCGTCCCCCGTACTATTTTTTTTTCTTTCTTCTTCTTGTCTTCTCTGTTTCGATATTTTATGGTTGCAGGAGAGTATATAACGTCTAAAATTGTTCTTCAGACATTCGAAAATATGAGAAAACCCAGTGGTCAAATGAAGGAATGAATTGTTTTTATTTCACCATGATAAATATATTACATTATATTTTTAATTACATTATTTACACATGCTCATAAGGTATATATATTCTTTTTGTGTTCCATACATTGAAATATTATATGGAGATAAAAAAGAAATTATAATAATGAGGTAAGGGATGGTGAGGACCCTAGTAGAGAAAATAAAAGTCTAGAGCGCTGACGTTTTTAATAAAATATAATACGTAAATAGATACATCAGTCAGAGACCTTCAAAATGTAGCATTTATTTTTATGAAATGTGGCACTAAAAAATGTGGCAATATGGCACTTATTTTGGCCAAATGTGGCATTTATTTTAGCTAATATGGCATTTACTTTTCAACTTTCCACGTTGGTAGAAACAATTGGCATATACATACTTCAATATAAAGCAGTCTTTAAAACTTGTTAGTGCGTCTCCGCCTTGCATTATTTTAACCCTTAAGCGCCCAGGATAACAATAACTATTTCATTCCAATCTGGATTTACATTTCAAGCAGCTTCCAGTATTTTTCGGGCTTGCTCTCCTTTTTGGCCCGGCAACTCCATCGCAGCTTTTTGGAGCTCCAAGACAACTTAAGCAGCTGAAGTCAACGAAGGGCCTTGCACCTCTTCTTCTTTCATCTTTGGCAACTTAAAAAAATGAGCTCGTATAAAATTTAGCTGCGTCAAAGTTTGAACGTTTCCCAGTGCCTGCTTGGCTATTTTAATTGCCATGTTATCCTCTTCGTCGAATTCTTCTAATAGAACTTTCACTTTTTCTCCATGTTCTGCTAAATAAAGGGCCGCTCTTATTTAAGTTTCCCATCTTGTTAGGATAGGCTCTGAAGGAAGAGGGGTCCCTGGTAGCATTTCCTTAAAGATTGGCACTCGGCTTAGAGCTTTAATAAAAATTTGTTTAACCGCTGAAATTAAGTCATTTACAGCTGGTGAAAAACAGCATGGGCCAAGCAGGTTACATGGACCATTTTAGGGACACTTTTAAACACACCCCTGCTTTCAGTATGTATGCAGCGCTGTCAGAGCAGGGCAGTTCGGTTACTTCTATTCTTTGGCATGGTCAAAAATTTAATACACAAACAAAGTTTAAATTCACTGGGAAAGTTCGAAGACTATAAGAACACAATAACTGTCAACAACCAGAGAGGTGGAATGATATTGGTCAAGTATCTGACTCAGGTACACCTGAGACTGGAAGAGGGAAGGCTCCGTTAGCAAAAAATCCCAAAATATAACACATTTGTTTCTAAAGGAGGAGTTAATCCCTAAACCATTCAATATTACTACGAATGCTAATTTGTTTCTAAAGGAGGAGTTAATCCCTAAACCATTCAATATTACTACGAATGCCAATGGTTATCCTCTAAGTATGCTACTTATACCTTTTAAGGGTAATTGGTATTGAACACGATAACACTACCTGCGTCTTTCCCCAGATTATTTGCTACACGCGGCTTTAAACTTGATTTTTTTAACCTTAGAACTTCTACCCGAGACGAAGTGTGTCACTACCCTAAGATAGGAATCCACGTCACTTGGGGAATCCTCAGCACCTTGGAATCCTGCCCTGCAAGGGCGTATCTTACCTGGTTTTATGGGTTGTAGCAGAACCCCTTATAATATTAGAATATTTATATTTTTTTTCTCAGAACTTAGCCCAAATAAGGCAAAATGTGGCACAAAGTGTGGCATTTTACCGAAAATCGGCAAAATGTGGCTTTTTACCGAAAAATAGGCAAAATGTGGCATTTAAGTATGGCGCCATGGCAAAAAGGCATTTGAAGGTCTCTGTACATCAGTGTAGGAGTAGGGAGTCAGTCATAGTATTAATATAGTTAAAGCGTTTTTATAATTATATATAAATAAATATTTGATTGAGTATTTTAGGTCATTTTAGGGTAAAAACAAAAACTTCTACTTCTTCATCTCAACGGCTATATTTCGACCAATATAGCCGTTGAGATGAAGAAGTAGAAGTTTTTGTTTTTACCCTAAAATACTCAATTATATAAAAATAGGGACAAGAAAAAGAAAAGATTTTAAATAAATATTTGTTTTCTTGTTTTGATTTTTTATTATTATTAAATCGAAGTAGATAGTTATATTTTTTATAGTTTGCGTTTCAATATGGGAAATGATGATATTTTAAGACAGTGTGGAAGTTGTTAGTAATGATTTGATACTTAGTGCGTAGCGAGTCTTAGTTGTTTTTTGTTTTGCAACATGGAACTTATTCATAACTGTATTTCATCTTTTTAAACGCTTTTTTAAGATTATTTTGATTATTGCTTTCTGAACTGTGGTTACTGATTTATAAAGTATTATCGGCAGCGCTTCCCCATACGATAATAATTTATAAAGTTTTACAGTCCATAGGTATTCTTAGTTGCCATTTGTTGGGTATTACCTTAGATAAAATTTAATTTTCTTTCTCAATATGGGGTAGGAAATTAAAATTAGAGTGTTTCAATTTTTCGCCGATCTGCGTTTTAACTTTTTTTTTTTTTTTTTAAATAAAAACACTTTGTCCTCGGTCCCTCCCACATATTTTGAAATAAAAAATACTCCCCTGGAACGTGAGTGGATTCATTTTGGCGTAACCTACAACCTTTTATGTTTGAAAATGCTGAGAATTGGGGAGTTTTTGATGTGGCATGCGTCAAACATGTCAATTTAACGATGTATAGGAAATTTACGAATAACCCTTTCTTTTTTACTTGAATTACAAGATTTTATACAACAAACATCGCGAAATATATTGACCTACAAAAATATTGGGGCATTTAGATAGACCCAGGGGTATCCAACTCCAGTATTCTAGAGGTGTAAGATTACTAGCGCTGGTCGAGCTGTTTGGTGGTTAAAATTGTAAACTAATTATGATCTTTTGACATTTCTCGAATTCTAAGATATAAAAAAATACTGGTTGTCAGACATTTGTACTATTTTTTAAATAAAGAAAAGAAAAAACGGGCCTCGGTGGCTGTAAAAGATGCGCGATTGCTTCGAGTGCAAGATCTCTCGGGTTCGAATCTAGGAAACTGACAAATTAATTTATTTCTTTGAATTAAGAAGCTCAAAATCTTTTGAACGGCGAATAAGATTTAGTTACAATTTTAACCGCCAAATAGCTCGAGCAGCGGTAGTAGTCTAACACAGGTAGGTAAAGAGGGAAGTTGGAAATCTTTCCGTTTAAAGGATTCTATGATCGCTGAATCGCTGGATAGTCCTATACCCTCAACATGTCAAATTTATGATGTTATGTAATTCATAAATAACCAGCTGTGTTTTCTTATATGCTAGATAAAATAATAGTAAAATGTTATAATTACACTGGCCTACAAAAATCAAGGGTCTTTTGCTCTGACCTACACCCTAAACATGTCAATTCCACGGGATATTGTTATTTAAAAATACTTGTACGTCATGAAAACCAAAAGATCTATAAGTATATTTTACGATGAAATAATATAATGGCCTACAAAAATTGTGGGTCGTTTCCAAATGTTTTTTTGACAAAATGGCATGAAAAATTAAAAACTTTTATTAAACAAATAATTTAAAAAAAGCCGCCATTTTGGATTCCCAGTTACTCAGATCAAGTTACTATTCTTATTTTTTCTATGGCCCAGCAGACCGCACATTTTGCATATATTTTTTATATTTTTAGTAACAGCGGAAATATAGTTTTAGGGGGGGGGGGGGGGGAGGCAAAATTTTGATGTTTTTTGACAAAATGGCGCGGAAAATTAAACACTATCCACAAGTGTTAAATATATTTGTAATCTACTCTTCAATACCTTTCATTTGATACCCTACTCGAAATTTAAAAAAAGAAATTCGACATGAGTTATTCACCATTTTGCATATAAAAAGCTGATAGTTTTGAGTTTGTTATATATTTCCTGTGTACGCGTCAAAACGATCTTTAATAATGCAAAGTATCATTATTGCATTTTTTATTCAAAAGCTATTGGAACCGTTCAGAATGACAGACAGAAGACACAGGAAGGAAACTATAAGGGTATTTTTTTGATTTTACCAACGATGAAAGAAACCCTAAAAACACTTCATAATTGAAGCTCGTGTTAGTGGTTCGATAAACTATATCGGAATATTGCGAAATTCAAAACATCAAATATGACAAGTTTATCTTGTAGGTCCATGTTTTTTTGTATTCTATAGTTCTTTTAAAATTAAAATGAAAAAAAAAGTAAGTTTATTCTTAAATAAACAATACCCCATGGAATTGACATGTCGCTAATTATGACATAGGTCATAATTAGCCCATTGTTGGTCCCTTATAAGTTTCAATCTTCTACGCTCATTTTTAGGGTTTTGTAGATACTTCTCAAAACCCTTATACCGAGGGTGATGTGTCCGTCCGTCCGTCGCTCTTTGGTTCATAGGGCCCGAACCGTTTAAGCGAAAGTACTGAAATTTGAAACACTGGTGCAACTTTTTGACCCAACCACAGGAAAAATATACAGAAGTTCATAATTAGATTTGCGCATGCGCAATTCGAAAAAATGTGGTAAACTCAAAAATTTATATTTTTTTTAAATTTTTGAGTAGGGTATCAAATGAAAGCTGCTGAAGAGTAGGACACAAATATATATATGATTTTTTAAATGTTGCATTCCTTATTGGTTAAATAAATCAAAATATACCCAAAAAAATGTCCCCCCCCCTAACCACTATAGATCGGCTGGCGCTAAAATTTTGAAATAATTCATGCTAATATCTTATTGTGGGGCGATGAAAATTCCGGGAGTTCATTCTAAATTTTCAAAAATTGTTAATTTTGGGCGCGAAAAAGTGAAGTGCGCCCAAAATTTTATTTTTTAAAAATTTTGAGTTGGGTATCAAATGAAAGCTGCTGAAGAGTAGGATACAAATATATATTTGCTTTTTTAAATTTTTAATTCTTCATTGGTTTTATAAATCAAAATATACCCTCAAAAAAATCCCCCCCCCCAAATTTCTGCTGTCTTAAAATTTTGAAATGATTCATGGTTACACCGTATGGTTGGGCGATGAAAATTTCCTAAAAAATGTAATTTATCTTGACGTTATTACCTATAAAAAAACATTGTGACCTCCCGGGGGATCGAACCTGGAACCCTTAGGATCGAAGAAAAAAAAAAAATTACATAACGGGTATGCTTAATCATCTACAAAACCCTAAAAAGTACTTGGACGCAAGTACTTCCCTGTGATTTTTTTCTTTTCCACATCCGCACAAACTTACATTTATTTACAGCTATAGCTTCAAAAGTACTTATCGATTTGTATGAAACTTTTATAGTTTATCGAAAGTAACCCTCAAATAGCCCTAGATTAATTTGGACAGTCTGAGTTCTTTAACTTTTGCTAAATTTATACTGTAATTCATGTAAATGTAAAACACACAACAAATTTAAGACACAATACGCTGCATTAATTCTTATGGATGCCCCGTTGGACCCACCTGCTCTCTTAAATGTTGTTAAATTGATGCATTATACATGTAAAGAAAATAGACTGCCAATTGGTATGGCACATAGTTTCCTCGCATCCTATTACCTACTTAATTGATTATATGCTTTCACAAGCTATTATTGTCTAATTTGTTTAACTGTTTCCCCCGTTTTTTTAATCTGTCAAAATTGTTTTGATTTTTTACATGAATTAAGTATCTATTTAGCAAAAGTTAAAACTAATCTGGCGCTATCTGCGGGTTACTTAAGATAAACTATAAAAAAAAAAAAAATAGATTAGTACTATTGAAGCTATAGTTGAAAATAAATGTATGTTTGTGCGCTTATGGAAGATAGTGCTAATAAATGAGCACAGAAGGTTAAAACCTATAAGGGACCAACAATGGGCTAATTATGACCTACCATCCAAATTTCAATAAAATCGGATTTAAGATATGTTGGTTCGCAAAAATTAAGCGACAGACGGACATGGAACCAAAAATGTTCCCTGATGTCTGAAACGGATTTCTGTCTTGGAAATTTTGAAATCGAAGACATAAAATATTTTCGTTCTTCCGAACGATCACGTATACAGCTTCCGTTACCTTCGGTAAGCTCGGAAGCCAAAATCAAAATAATTTTGTCAGAATATAATAAACGGGGGAACCAATTAAACAAATTAGACAATAATGACTTGTAAAAGGATAAAATCAATGAAATAAGTAGGAAGCTATGTGCCACACCAATTGACAGTCTATTTTCTTTACATGTATATAATGCATCAATTTAGCAACATTTATAGAGAGTAGGTGGGTCCAACGGAATTAATCCATAAGAATTAATGCAACGTATTGTGTCTTAATTGTTTGTGTTTTACTCAATAAACCATGAAACAAGTATATTTTACATAGGCTTAGTTAATTTTAATTTTAAGGTTCACAGTTAATTTCGCACTAAAAAATGATAATTATCCGTTAAAAATTGCAAAATATTTACAAAAAAAAAAAACAACTTTGAAAACGGGTTACTTCACTCTGTTTGTCCGAAATGTCACGCAAACAAACTGAGAATACCCTAATGGCGGCCTAGTTTATTAGTACCATTCGCCAACGCTCTAGGCCAGAGACGGAACTAGACCTGCTGAGGCCCGTGTGCAGGATTTTTTTGAGGCCCCCCCCCCCCCTCCAAGAGGACCAAATATTTTTGCCGCCTCATTTTTCAGGATACACATAAGATTTGTAATAAATTGCAACAAATAACATTATTTTATGATAAAAAAAAAAAATAAATAAATTAAATTCCTATTTAAATGGACTACACTTTAGAATATTTTAATCAAAATCGTCGGAATCGTTTTCAAGAAATACTTTTTTCCAAGTTTTTAAGGAGTAGCGCCCCCAAAATTTGAAGGTAAAATTAAAATTTCGTCAAAATCGGCCCAGTAGTTTAGGCTCCAGGTGTGTGCACAGACAGACGACAGACATTTTTTAAAAACTACCTTTTTGGACTCAGGGGACCTCAAAACGTGTAAATACATCAAAATCGAATTTTCGCGCCATTACAATACTTTCTCTTTAAATGGAAAGTAAAAAGAACAAAAAAGTTACGAAAATGAGCAAAAAAGTTGCCTGTAATGGTACTTTTTCTTCTGTAAGCTCATTTTAAGTTAACACAGAACCCAGAAAACCGCGTCTTTCTTCCTGCAGTAGATTCAGGAGATATTGAGTGGATCGTGTTAGGTGGCCCCTGTGTATGTATTTTTTACAAGTTAAAAATTTATAATTAATTTAAAAACTTACTAAAGATAGTTTAATTTTGATGAAACATAATATGTAGGATAATACAAAACATTAACAGTCTAAAATACCCAAAATAAAAATCACGTCATGTTGTAAGTCAATTTTTTTTATTAATTATTATTTTAATAAGCATTTAACATCAATTGTCTCAAAAAATGATAATAATAATTATTAGGTATTATTATGTGGAAAAGAATATAGATACCTACCACATAAAAATAATATAAATAATAATAATGTAATAAACATAAATATAAACTAAGTTCACCTTTTTAGTAAAATTATTCTTTATTTATTTTTTTTTTTATTATTATTATTTTTTTTTATAACTGGCCGAGTGGAAGTGAGGCCCCCCTTTCCCCGAGGCCCGTGTGCGGCCGACCCCATGCACACGGCTAGTTCCGGCACTGCTCTAGGCTGCGCCCTTCCACTTGAAACACTATGTCCCCGTTCGACCAGACGTCCCCGTTTTAGGCAACCTTCCCCTACATATAGTTATATAAGCCTTTTGGCAGGCTTATAGGCCCCTTAAGGGCTGTTGCATCAATGTTAGTTTAAGATGATATTTAACAACAGTAAAAACATTGAAAACAGTCAATTGTTTCTGGGATAAGTGACCGTAGATGAGTTATGAATATGGTTAAATTTGTATTTAAATGGATTACAATAAAAAAAATGGTAAAAATCTTCAAACCCGTTTGAGAAATATAATTGTAACCTAAAATTATTTGCCTAAAGATGTAATTTTTCTGATCTAAATTTAATTAAAATAGGATACTTGGCATAATCAATTAACATCAAACATCAATTAACATAAACTTATTTGCAATGTAATACCGTGTTTTTGCACACTGAAATAAGATACACACTCAATAATTAACACAAATTGTTTAAACTTATTTATAATACAGCTTTCTACCCGTGCTTTTCATAGTTCTCTGTGTTTGGGCTGTCTTGCTTATTATCTCTTTCCCATACCTACGGTTATTTATGTATTAGGGAGTAGACTTTCCTAAAATGTAAATTTTCTAGCAGAAATGGTTAGGGCTGAAATGTATTACCTTTTTTCACACATTTAAATTTACTCCAAAGGGGTCATATTTCAAAAATTCAAAAAACTATCAGGGAGTTGAAAAAAAAGTGAGCAAAATTGGGTTAAAGATACCTCAAGAATGGAAGAGCCTACACGCTCACACACCCTCGTTAAATTGAATATATGTATATAGATAAAAAGTAGTAACTTCGTAGGAATGTATGTAAAGGTTGTTTGGAAACTTGGGACAGTATAAGTCTTAAGTTCAGTTGATTAGAGTAATTCTATTAAATTTAAAGTAGAGGTATCAAGTTGGAGGTTATATTATATTATTTTGTTCCTATGAAGAAGTTTTACTTTCAAAAGTCTTCATTAAAGGGTAAGAAACTATCAACCATAGACGTGCTCGAACCCATATCCTGTTCCTTTGTATGCACTAGCTTGCCAAAATATGCTAGTTTTAAGAGTTAATCCTAAAGTTTTATTAAGAGCTGTTATCCTAAGTGTTAATGGGGGTTACAACTTATTATAAACTTATGCGTTTTTGTAGAAGGCATTATTCAAAAACAGTATATTCTTGATAGAAAAAATCGTTTGTATTGCGAAAATTATCGACTCAGTTTTAAGTTAGAAGTACCTACTACCATTGAGAAATGTTCATTTCTTCTTTGATATTGATTTCGCTGTTTTATTGTCCCCATAGGTGTAATTTAAAGATTTCAGTCTCTTGATAAAATCAGAGAAACGTGTTGACCCGTCGGGTCTGTATACTGTTATCTGTATTCTACCTTCTAGAAAAAACACTTTTTATGGTTGCAATAAACTGAATTATTGGAAATAGAAAAGTAGGTTGTTAATATGAATTAGAAAGAACAGTTAATTATTCGCTTAAATCCTTCCATTAAATAATCGTAAGAGATTCTATAAAATTTCGATCGGATTAAGAATAAAATAAATACTGCATTTTATTAAATATTAGTGTCATTCAATAAGATGAAGTTACGAAAAAACCGGTTGATACGCCTAACCTATCACTTATCTCTAAAAATGAAACAGAATGTTTGAAATTTTATTTTTAACATTCTTCTTTCTCGTAATAACTAAATTTGTCAAATGCCCTTGCATTAAAACTTTCAGTAATATGATTCACATAATACTTGTATAAGGTATGATATCTCGTTCACACCACGTAACATTTTAATAAGAGCGTTATTAAAATATAATGTATATATTGGCAGCTGATAACTTATTTCAACACAATACAGCTTTGTTGTTCCACCTTCATTTCCGTTGTCCCTTTTTTTACCCTTCTCTTCTTTCTTCTTTTTGTTAATTCTAATGGCATTATAATGAAGTCATTATAGGAGGCATCTTGTGAAAAAATTCAAAGTAGACCTATGGGAAACAATGAGATTGAGTTATTATTTAAATTGGTTCTTTTATCTTAGAGATGGTAGTTTCGGAGTCAGTCAACCTGTGCGACTAGTGTAATAATGGCGTGGAGGCTAGCCCCATGTTGAAAGTAATAAGACCCGTCCTTTCCTATTATTATACTGCTCAACTCTAAGAAGTAATACATAATGCATTACGGGGCTTACTCTAAAACGTATTTCCTAACTCATACCGCTCTTTCATCATTCCTTCTCTTCTTTGGCAAAAACTCATTACGATATTATTTATTAGAAATCATCGTAGATTTGTATTTTTTTTTTTTTTTAAATATATGTTTGTATATGTATTAAAAGTACAATATTTTAATTGTTGACTTGAGAAACTAATGTTCAGAGATAGAATTCAACTTAATAGTTACTATAATATGTGCTTTCGCATTAATGCATGCATGCATAAGTAAAGAAATTTATTTATTTATTCTTTTAGTTGTTCAGCGATTCTCATGGATGGAATGGGGTGGATTCCCAGAAATATGTGAATGATAGCTATGATAAGAAATATAACGTCTAGATAATCTGGCTTAGCATTAAAATTTAATGTACTTTATGATCCAATCAAACAAAAAAAAATAATGTCTTAAGTCGTTTACTTTAATTATTTAAAACCTATTTTAACCTATTTTTGTTCAATTTATTTAATTTTCCCCTATTCTTTAAATCTGTAAATGTTCTGTTGATTTTTTTACATGAATTATAATGTATCAATTTCGCAAAATTTGAAGAGCACAGACGGTTAAAATTAATTTGGGGCTACATTCCTCAATCCATCCAAATTTCATAAAAATCAGAGAGTTCTTTTGAAGATATAGGTGTAAATAAATGAATGTTTGTGCGCATGTGGAAGAGAAACAAATGGGCGCAGAAGATTGAAACTTAAATGGCACCAACAATGGTTTACTTATTTGCTACTATCCAAATTTTATTAAAATTGAACGAGTAGTTTTTAAGATATGTTGGTTCGCAAAAATTGAGCGACAAACAGAAAGACCAACAGACCTACAGACAGATACGGAACCAAAAATGTTTTCTGATGACAAACGGATTTCTGTCATGGATTTTTGAATCAATATATAATGGATTTTTGAATCAATATTCAATCAAATGTTTTCGATATTCAGAACGATCAAATAGCTTCCGTTACCTTCGGTGAGCTTGGAAGCAAAATACAAAACTCATTGGCTTCTGGTGCAATAATAAGTAATGGTTTATTTATAAACTGCAACTGATCTTTCACGATATACCTTGAAAGTACTATTGTACACGTAATACTATATGTAAACAAATGTTGATCATTGTATTTTATAAAAACTTTCGTGCTCTTTCATGTTTGTCCACTACTACCATATACACTATTATTATTATGTACATGCTCCTTTATGTACACTGGTCATGCATCATGAAAACATATAATGTGCCACATAAACTTATCACGCGGGGGAAAAGGTCGTAAGATGTGTTTTTAGAACTTTTCGTAATGATGAACTGCAGAGTAATGTAGTAAACGTATTACATCATATTGGAAAAAATAATTAAGGCATTTCTTAGAAACTTTTGTGCTCTTTCAGTTTAGTAATTAATACGTGTTTTGGAAGAAGCAATAATTTAAGATATATTTCCAATAAACTGGAAAGGTGCGAAAAGTTCGTGGTTCTATATCCACAGAGTTTCCCCAGGTAGCTAAAAGTCGTAAACTTAGTTTTACAATACCAAATATTAAAAAATGAAAAAGGTCTTATACCTGAATTAAAATTTTATTTTAGGGTTTGTACTTTATCATTCCATTGACAAGGAAAAAGTAATAACAAGGAAAATTCAGTAACGGAATAAGGATTCAAGTAAAAGGTTTGTCACATTTTACCCAAGGTCAAACATTTAAATGTTGGTTGTTTCTCCCCGTGACAATATATACAGGGTGTTTGATCGAAGATGCGAACAAACGAAGAGGGCAGATTCTACCCATCATTTGAAACAAAAAACACTATACATATACACCATGGGTCAATTCTCAATTGTTTCGCCACATCAATGTTTTTGTTATTTTCCAAGGTACAACCATTTTACTCTAAAAAAAATCGATCGATGCTCATAAAATAATGATGATAGAGCTGAAATAGAGGTGCCGTTGTAAAAGAGTAGAAAATTTTAGTTTTCAAAAAATCTATTTTAAATGCCTTAAAGAGGCCAAACATATGCCTAAATTTCATTAAAAAAACAACAAATTATTTTTGTTTCACCTTGTAATTATGCCAAAACGGCATGTGCTACAGTTTGTCAACAGTAAAACTTCTTCATTTATTCTCCTTCAGTTTGAGTACCCAAACACCATTAGTTAATTTGAAATTGTTTTGAGCTTTGATTGAGTGTTTGTAAAAAACGACCGTCAAATGGCGTACAGACCACCTTACGCGTTACTGCGAGGAGACAGTCTTAATTTTTATAATTACCCCCATAAGTAACATTAATGAGAGGATTTTTTTACATTTAATTAAATAGGACTGCAGACTGCAGACCTTACTGTCCATAGGTCAATACTAATTGACCTATGGACTATGTAAAAGGAAAAATATTGCATTGTCATCGTGTTCTGAGCTATTCTAAAAGTTTCAAATGTCTAGCTACTCGGGAAGTTAGTTAAAAATCGAGTGCAAGATTTGTACTGGACAAACAAACAAACAAGAAAGCAAACTAATAAAAACGTAATAAAAAAAGTTTAACTTGAATTTTAACAATGAAACAGAATTGTGAATTTTAAACAGTTTGCTTTAATTTACTTGTAATTAATTTCATACTACTCATAAATAAGAATAATTTCAAGATAAAAAGAACTTTTTATATACTACGTTTTTAAATTTTCTGTTGTAATCGTATGTAATGTTGATAATATAATTGTTATTGTTATATAATATAATATAATGTTAGTGAAAAAAAAAAAATAGTTCCGAATTTATTTAGTTCACTTAAATGACAACCATCTAGAGAGCTGATCTTAAACCTATAAAAGGACAAATCTTCGTACAACGGATCTCCTCATCACCAAATCTAAACCGTGCCATCGATATATTTGAAATAATATAATCGATATATTTCCTGTTTTGCTGTCATTCAATGTTTATCTCTTATTTAAAAAAATTACAAATTTGAAACCCGTCAAAATGAATATTGAGTAAATATGGGACATGGCAAAACAAATAAAATAACGCGGATTTTTCCCGAACTAACTTTCCATACAGCAAAATTATCTGAAAACCAATTAAATTCTGCTGAAAGATGGCTAAAAGTATTAAAATAATGCATTGTCATCGTGTTCTGAGCTATGCTAAAAGTTTCAAATGTCTATTCGGGAAGTTAGTTAGAAATCGATTGCCAGATTTGTACCGGACAAATAAACAAACAAACAAGAAAGCTAGCTAATAAAAACGTAGTAAAATGATACCCGTTTGGCGATAAAAATTGATCATTTTTTCTGATAGTTGTTGTTCATTATAATTAAAAGTTGAACAAAATCTCGCTTTAAACAGTTATTTAATAATACTTTACATTCCTAGGGTTGGTTATTACAGATAAGAAGTAATGGGGCAGGTTGTTACAGAGTAGCAACTTACCCCGTAATAACCAGCCCCGTGCTGCCATTTTGGACGCAATCGAGTAAAGCGTCTACCCACATAATTTTAAAAAATCTAATAAATTCTAATAATTAAGCTCAATGAACATTGTTTTGAATCTACTATTTACTAAAGCTATATTAAAACAAATGAACATGGCAGAACAAATTTTGTAGCCCTGACTTTTTTTACTTTTAGGGGCTTAAAACATAAATCAGTACATATCTGTAGAATGAAGGGTACTCAAGCTGATATAGGAAGAACTAAGGTTTCTTCTCCTTGACAGACTGAGATATGCATTGAAGACCTCTTCACCTTAGTCCAAATTAAATTCGGCTTGTAACAACCTTCTAACCTACCCCATGTAACAACCAGCCCCGGTCTCCCCTAATTATAAAAATTAAGACAGTCTCCTCGCAGTAACGGGTAAGGTGGCCATGTCCTGCATCGTTTCGTCGCGTCCGACTAATCAGGAAATAAGGAGGGAGGAATTTGTGAAACTCCGGTACATCTAGATATTCTCGCTAAGTAAAATTACTTTAATGTTCCTTGATTGTAAGTTAATATCCCTTCAAATCAAAAAGTACATTGGAGACTATCCGTACTTAGGCGCATGGTAGTCCAGAAATATTATTGTTAACGAGTTAAAGGGCAAAGTGTTTGTTTTCAAAAATATTTTTCTTTTTTACCACTACTAAGTTTTATTGGTAAAGTAAAAAGCCATATTTTTATAAAAATATGTTTCAAATGATGGATGAGTTTTAATTTGATTACCTCTTAAAATGAAACTTTTAAATAAAAGTTTTTTATTTAAGGTAGATAAGTTAGTTACGTTAATTTTTTTTATTAGTTTCTCTCCCTTCGAGTAATTTATTACGAAGCTTGGCGTGAGAAAGTTAAAAGACTGATGAGACTGTCCTGTGATTTACTTGAGAAATTGGCAAAGGGTTTCGCTGCCACGATGCCAAGGAATCTTGCCAATTTACTGGCCAACCATTTACTTGATAGGTTGCACAAAACAGCAATAATCTAAGCATGTAGAAAACAAAAAGCTTCATACCCAAAAGCACAATAACGAGGCTAAACAAAAAGGTGTTATTTATTTATTTTTACTGTGAGACAATGAATAACCCAAAATTATAATCTATTTAAAGTTAAATAAATTTAAATAGTCTGTCAATTAGGGTGTCACATAGCTTGCTTGCGTCCGTTCGTGTACTTTACTTATGCATTATTTTACGACCCATTAATGCCATTTTTTTTTAATTTTCTTCCTTTTTCAAAAGTACTCATCTGATTCTGTAATATTAAACTGACTTTTTTTTTCCTGAATCGCTTTGGACACATGATAAAAGCTTAACTCCAACTTTTCGGGAACATCCGGACGGCAGAAGTACAAGGTACGGGGTACAAAAGTCAAAAAAGTATATACCCTTCATAATGCATGTCGTTGGAAAGCTCTTTAAGAGTGCAGTAGTTTTTGTTATACACACTTTTGTCATATTTTCATTTAAGAGGGGGGTAATATGGAAAAAACAGAACCACGGGGCTTCAATATATCCGTTACAGGCGCTCTTACCAACTGAGCTATACTGGAGAATGATTTTTCTCCGATACAAAGTCTTTGTATCGGTTTGTGATGTTGATAAAGCAAATGCATCAATATGATTTCGTTTGTGGAATTGAATCTAATAATCTTTTCCTGCAGAAAGTGCCATTAAGTTAGAAAGCCATGTGCCTCCCATTGTAGACCTTAGTCTGTCTTTGATTTTTTTATCTCTGCTTATGCTTAATCAGCCGAACCGCTAGCAGGGCCATTGAGATGATTTCCAGGCCTCTGTGCAAGTTAGCATCTGGGCCCTTTTGGACAAATAACGGCGGGGGGTCCTCCCCCGGAGAATTTTTGAAAATTGAAGTGCAAAAAAATGAGTTTCTGATAGTGAGTATGGATTTCTGAGGGCAAGATTGTCCTTACAGGAAAAGAACTAAGAAAAATATTTATTATCACATCCACCCCCCCCCCCCGCCAAAAAAGTGGAAAAAAGGGCTATTTACTAACCCCCCAAGAATTTTAACGACGCAGTCTGCGTCATAACCCCCCTCTGTGGGCACCCCTGCCGTAAACCAAAATTTTCCTATATTATCATAAGCCAAAAATACGCAGATTTCTTTGAAAATTCGCTCATTAAGTCATATTGCATGACTGGTATTTTTTTCAGGATTAAATTGACTAAAGATAAACGGTTATTCATTTCTTGTTGGTACTATGTACTTGCACTTCCTGTTCTTGAGCTTGCTTAAGACATCTAGTCATTTCATTTAATTTTACTAATGTTCGCAGCTCCTATTGCAATAACTTACATTATTTTAATGTTTGATTCAACAATTAATAATATTTTAAACAAATCATTTACATCATTAACCATCATTTACATTATTATTATTAAACATCATTAACATGCCAATGTGTTTTCCCTTTTCCCTACCACGTTAAATATCTTGAATACCTTTTTTCGAAACCAAGTTATCTCTTATTGGAGACTTGCAAGCTTATTGTTTTATAGTATCCAAATTTGGAGGGGGAGGGGGGGGGGGATGTTACCATTCTGAAGGACGAAACACTTTTTTTATGTCTCCGATTTCAAAAACCCGTTTCAGACATTAGGGAATATTATTGGTCCCATGTCTATTTGTCGTTCAATTTTAGCAAACCAACAGATAGCCCCAGATTAATTTAAACCACCTGTGCTCATTAAATGTTGTTAATTTGATAATTTTATTTATGTAAAAAATAAAAACAA
Organism: Gerris lacustris; assembly: GCA_951217055.1. Classification (NCBI taxonomy): domain Eukaryota; kingdom Metazoa; phylum Arthropoda; class Insecta; order Hemiptera; family Gerridae; genus Gerris; species Gerris lacustris. Next base: position 63,646,232 of record OX578277.1, on the reverse strand, counting down.
TCTTGACAGATTTAAAAAAATAGTTGTTCGTGAAGTGTCACGTAAAAAGGGCTTCGTTGGTATCCTTAACATAAAACTAGTTATATTAAGGAGGGGGGGGGGGGGGGGGGAGAGACGCAAATGTTTGATGCTTTTAGTAAAAGGCGTGGAACATTAAACAATTAACACGTGATATGTATTTTGTAATCTACTCTTTAATACCATTAATTTGTTACCCTATACAACATTTTTTAAAAAAATCTTTTCTTGTGGTGGGAATTATCCGCCATATTGGATTCCCACTTAATCAGTTAAAATTGCTATTCTAATTTTTCCTATGGTCCAGAAGACCGCTTGGCATATTTTTTATACTTCTAGAAACTGCAGAAAATTAAATAATTTTCACGTGTTACAGAGGAAGAGGTTCCTGGTTCAATGCCCCGGGGGGTCATAATGTTTTTTATCGGTAATAACGAAAAGGTACATTAATTTTTTTCCGGAAATATTCATCGGTCCACCATAAGGTATAAGCGTGAATTATTTCAAAATTTTAAGAATAGCCGTTATAGGGTAGTTGGTGGGGGGACATTTGTATTTTTGTATATTTCGATTTATAAATACAATAAAAAATAAAATCTAATTTTTGACATGTATGTGACAGGTAACTGACAACACTGACACTTTATTAATTCTTACAAATAGTTATGTTGTGTTCCGATAAAAATGTATATTAGATTTAGTTGTAATATTAAAGTATAGTTTATGTACTATATTGTTTTGTGTGTATTCAACAATGGCGACGAGTGATAAAACTGAAGAAATCTTGGGTAAGTTACGAAAATCAAGAGCAGTGGTTAAAGCGCAGTTAACAAAAACCGAAAAAATTCACGTAGAAAATTTAGTATTAGAAGAAATAATAACTAGACTAGATCAAATAGAAAACATTTGGAGAAACTTCAATCAAACCCAAGAGAGTATAGAAGCGAATATTAAGGAGGAAGAGTTAGATAGTGAAATCGAAAAAAGACTTGAAATTGAAGAAAGACTAATATGTGTAAAAACAAAGCTAAGTAAACAAAAAAATAATTTAGAGAAACAGGAGACCTGTCATAACAGCTTTCAAGAAGAAAATAAAATAGGAAATGTATGTAATAATGTAGCCACCACTTCTAGTATAAATTTTGCACCATTTCATGAAGAAGAAACCTTCGAAAATTTTACACAACGGTTAAAGACATTTATGTTTTTAAAAAACATTACAGACGCAAAATTGAAAGTGTATACGTTATTACATGCCTTAAACCCGATGTTACACCAAAAGTTGTACCAGTTGTGCATGCCGGATAACCCGACGGAAAAAAAGTACGAGGACCTAGTAGACATGCTAGATAATTACATACAACCAAGAGGGAGTATTTGGCCGCGGTATCATGAGTTCAGCTGTAGGATACAAAAACAGGAGGAAACAATTACTGGATTCACTGCAGAATTAAACAAGTTGGCTAGCAAATGTACGTTTGTCTGTCAATGTGGATTATCAGTAGCAGAGATACCCTCTCATTGCAGTTTATTAAGGGAGTGAAGGACAAAGATATTCGGACAAAAATACTACAAGAACAGAAGGAGTTAGGTTTTAAGGAGCTCGTACAAATAGTGATAGCCATTGAACAAGCAAAGAAGGAAAATGAGCTGATGGATACACATCCAGTTAACAATCCTGGAATGAATCAAGTAAGTAAATCAGACAGAAATAAAATATGGGATAGGGGCAACTATGACTCGAAGAAGGCGACAAATAGGGTACACGACAGAGGATTCGAAGCGTTAAAAGGCCAGTGCTACAGATGTGGTAGCAGTCAACATAGAGCCAATTTTTGTAGATTTAAGGAAGAAGTCTGTAAGGCTTGTAATAAGAAAGGACACTTACAACGAGTATGTTTAACAAAGACAAAACTACAGCAGAGGCAATTGCATCAATTCGACAAAGAAAGCGACGAAGACTACCGGGAAGACAACAGACATCAAATCAATAGAATACAAGTGGGGAAGTCAGGCAGGTTCGAAGTGGAGCTAGACATTGAAGGGAAGAAGTTGATGATGGAACTTGATACTGGCGCTGCTCTTAGCTCAATATCTTCTTATGATTATGACAGGTAAGGACTAACGAACAGACTATGGAAAACCAACGTAGAACTTAAGACTTATACAGGGGAAGTAATAGTACCTAAAGGCGTAGCTATCGTAAGATGTAAGTATAAAGATTTTGATTTTTTTGGGAAATTATATGTGATCAATCAAAAAGTAGACCCAATTTTCGGTAGAGCTTGGTTTAGGGAAGTAAAATTAGACTGGGGTGAAATCAAAATGGTACAATCAGGGGAAACAACAAAATTAGATAAACTATTAACAGAATTCGAGGATGTATTTCAACCGGGTATAGGATGTATTCCAAATTATAAAGCACATCTGCATCTTACAGAAAAAGCCGTACCAACTTTTATAAAACCTAGACAAGTGCCATTTGCGATTGAAAGAAAAGTAGATGAGGAGATTGAGCGTCTAGAGCGTCTAGGGATAATAGCTAAGGTAGAACAGTCAGAATGGGGCACGCCTGTTGTTCCAGTAGTAAAACCTAATGGAGAAGTAAGACTGTGTGCAGATTACAAGGTAACCCTTAATAAAATGATAAAAGATGACAACTACCCCATTCCCCGGATTGATGAAATATTTGCCCAAATGAACGGGGGGAAATATTTTTGTACGTTGGACCTAAGTATAAGTAATGCGTATTTACATGTATTAATGGACGATGAGAGTGCAAGGTTACAGGCCATCAGTACCCAAAAGGGGATTTACAAAGTAAATCGACTTATGTTCGGAGTGAAAGTGGCGCTTATGTTCGGAGCTCTATGGAATAAATTTATGGGAAAAGTTTTACAGGGACTAGAAGGGGTACAGTCATTTTTTGATGACATAATAATTCAGGGTAGGACAATTGAAGAACTTTTGAGCAGATTAAAACAAGTGCTGCAACAAATGAGGGTATATAATTTGAGAATTAATAGGGAAAAAAGTAAATTCTGTCAAGCCAGTATTAAATATTTAGGCCACATAATCGACAAAGACGGGTTACATACCCCACACAAAATTTAAAAAAAATATTTTTTTTCGAATGACATGAATTATCCGCCATCTTGGATTCCCAGAAAATCAGATCAAATTGCTAATATTATTTTTTCTATGGCCCATCAGATCGCACATTTTGCATATTTTTCTATGTTTTTAGTAAGAGCGGAAATACGATTTTAGGGGGGGGGACACCCAACATTTCGATGTTTTTAGACAAAATGGCGCCGAAAATTAAACACTTTCCCTAAGTGGTATATATATTTGTAATCTACTCTTCAATATATTTCATTTGATACCCCACACAAAATTTTATAAAAATATTTTTTTCACGTGACATGAATTATCCGCCATTTTGGATTTTAATGGCTGATAATATTGAGTTCGCTATATTTTTCCTGTGTGCGCGTCAAAACGATCTTTAATACCGCAAAGTTTCATATTTATATCTTTTTTTATTCAGAAGTTATTGGAACCGTACAGAGTGTCAGACAGACACAGGAACGAAACTATAAGGGTTTCTTTTTTTGGTTTTACCAACAAAATAACTAAAAGTTTTAAAGATATCTTATATTAATTAAAAGAAAAGAAGTAACTAGGGATAAATCAAGAAAAGTAGCTAGTCTAATCTAGAATGAATTCAATAATATAAATAATATAGACTCTACTATTTTTTTAATTAAAGATCTACAAATCATTGAACTTATTTAACAGAATTAACAAATTATTTTATAATTAAAACGTTTATTTATTAAATATTACTTATTAAACTATAATATATGATGTTATAAGATAGAGATAATAGTATAAACTGTCATTGCCAACATTATAAAAGTAAACATTTTACAGCCTAGGCAGTAAAATTACATTTCTCTGCTCGAAATCGGTTCAATAATGCGTCATTTTGCTGCCGCAAGTAGATAACATTAATTTGTTTATAATTTTTTTTTTTGTAATCTTTGAGTTATATACTTATTACTTATTGAGTTCCACTCTATTTCGATTGAAACATAACCAACGTCTGTTGTATACCTTGGTACCTATGGGACTGCATGTTCCGACTGCGATACGCACCTATAAAGAAATAAGCTACCGTGATCTGGCAAGTTAATCAAGGCTTATTTATACGTCCGAGCACCTTTCCTTATCCTTTTATTGTACTTATTTTTCAAATATTGTCTTTTCACTTGCTCTAACTCATATATTATATATTTAAGTCTTTTTACAAACTGAACTGAACTAAAATGAATATAGTCACTACAAAATACATTTGAACTTTTTAGTTAATAGATTTATATTTTAAAGCTGTTTTATTTAATTATCCAGGGAGATCACTGACATAAGCTCATATGGAAATAAACAACAAACTCTGACATAATAATATAACTAATGTTAAAAATATGTTAAAAAAACGTTTGTTGTTTTTAAAAAATACAATTTATCCCTATTAATATTTCGTTACAACTTTATTTCTCTTATATAGTTGAGAAGTGATGATTACTGGTAGAGTTTTCGTGGAAGCGATAAAAGGAGAGGTAACTGGCTTGATGTCCGTAAAAGAATTAAACTAAGAGTACGTTCCTGGATGCTAAACCAACACTTTACCAATTGGATCCTGGGATCACCCTCGAAAGTTAGTAACTTTCGAACAGCGGGGTCAAATGATTTCATCAATTTGTGTTAGAATGAACTTACTTTTCAAAAGGTTCCATTTCGTGGCTCATAATATTGGTAACAAACAACATAATATAAAATGTATGTCTATGACTACACTGATTTGGCTACAGCAAATCAGAAAAACTGATCTCCAAGTTAATACATATTATGTTTTCACGATATTCAATCGGTAATAGTTAGATTGGCACTGATTACAGTTGAATTGTAATTAAGTATTTTTTTTTTTTTTATAAATAAATATAGAAAGTAAGAAGGATAAATTTAAACGTGGAAGAGCATTAAACAAATTTTTAAACCATATCTCGCACAGAAAAAAAAGCAAAACCTGAAAATAGTTTATTCATTTCAATATGATAAAGAATTTATTCAGCATTGTAGTTCTATCCGTATGAACAGATGTATCGGTGTATTATGAGTACAAAGGGTTAAAGAAGTGCAGCCATGTGCACAAGGGCAATCATATATTACAACCCTTATGCACGCTCCAATAAATTCGTCAACGATAATGTACGAGTTTGTTTTGATATTTTCTCCGCTATTTTTCCAGATATACACAGTCCTCGGGGTGACAGGATCCCTACTGCGCGTATTTGTGTAAATTTTAAGGGAGAGAAAGGAGAAGTGGAGGGAGGTAGACTCTTTGTGAAAATTTATTATTAGTATCGGAGAATTATGGGTAGCTGGCAGTGACCCAGTGAGGGCCCGCCCTCCGTACCCCATTGATCCTGGGAAGCCTCTTTATTTACTGTTCCAAACATTTCTACTCCCCTGCAAGCAAAGACTACTTTGATTCATTCGACAAATTTACAATATTCAACTGGCGATTGCTTCTTCTTGTCAATACGTAATAAAAAAAGGCTTTTGTTAATATTATTTCCTTTAAAACATTTCAAGGTCATTTTTTCTATTCTAGGAAATATCTCTTCATTGCTTCATTATCCCTTTCTTGTAAAAGATCATGGATGAATAAAAAATGCTAAAAATAAATACATACATACTTACATTACGGTGTTACAGTCTGCCTTGAAGTTTTCCCCTTCCTGCCTATTATAAAGACATCTGCCGTGGCGCGATTCTTCCTGGCCCTCTCGTCAAATGGAGTGAAATTAATAGAATTGTTCGCGACTGTATTGGGATTTTTTTTTAGTGAATATTTATATATATATTTTATCTTAAAACTCCATTTAACTTATAATGTTTAGAAAACTTACAGATAAAGAATTTACAATGAAGATAGGTTTCTTTCATGGGCAATTAGCTAATAATATAAAACAAATCGAGAAAAATGCACTTAAAAGATAAAAATTAAATCATACTTTGAGATTTTTTCTTCCGTTTCCATTTATCTAAATTATAATAAGTTGCCTAACATGATTTATTACATGTATTGTATAGGTGAATAAATAACATATTTACACGAGTTTCTTATTAGATTTTCCATAATTAAAGCATATGTGATTCATTGATAGTATTCTTAAAGGCCTCGTGAAGTACAATCCTTTTCTTGTTTTTTTTTTATCCAAATGCTTTCACTTATAGCCTATAAATCTTATTTGAGAATGACCAGAGGTAATTAGATTTTATAATATCACCCTAGTGTATTGGTTAATCCGACGCCTAAGAACATTAAAAATTTTCATTTTTGTTATTGTTCAGTAACATTTTTACTTACTTTAGCATATTACTAATTAATCAACAATAAATGTCCAGCAATTAACTAGAACTTTTCGAAGACGATTTTTGATTATTTGGTTTCAAATTGTCTTGAAGGGTGGGGTTTTTCCAAACATATAATAAGCAACCAGATGATACATCCTGCTATGATTTCACGTTCACTAGTCTGGATGAAAGTATTTGAAGTTATGTCACCTAAGGGTATCTATTCGAGTAATTCTTCATCATAGCAGGTAGCAAACGGTTTATTAGGCTTGTTTTTTAATTATTATCTCCGTAGAAGCGTGTGAAAGTGTCGACGTGCCTGTTCCTACTCTCGGGGAGTAAATGAGTAATTATTTTTACCCGGTACCGGAGTGGGAGAGTGGTTCACTAATCTTAGGAACGCTGGCAATTATCATAATGAAGGAAAAGAGGGGGGACGGGGGGAGGGCAAGCGGGGTTGGGGAGAGGTCGGGTGGAAGGGGAATGAAGGATGGCCCGGGTTGTAGGGAGGGGGGCTGGCGAAATGAACACCATCCGTCTCTGTCAGGGCCCGCGGGCCCCTCATCTACAATTCCAGCCTCCCTGAGCGAGACGGCGCTATAAGGATTTAGTGCCAGTAGGAGAGAGACAAGGCTATATTCAGCCGTCGGGGGTGGAAGACTGGGGGTGGAATCCTCCAGCATCCCCCGCCCTTTCCCCTTCTAACTCCCCCTTGAGGTCTTTTTGCCTTTTCTCCCTCCGGCCCCCGCCACCGCCCCCGTTCCCCGAACAGTGAGTGCGACCGAGATAACGCCGCCCCGTCTTTTTTCACCTCTTCACACTCGCTCCCTTCCCCGTTCCAAACGTATAAATCAAAAGGAGACAGTAAATCCTTTCTAAGCCCTCCTCGGTCCGTCCCTTTCTGATCCCTAGTATTGGAGTGAGAGAGACGATGCAGATAAAACACATCTGCACAGCTGGCATCACTTATATCCTCCCCGCCCCTCCTTCCCCCCGTTTTACCCCTCTGTAATAATGTAATCAAAAAATTATTTTTAACAAATATTTGACTCTAATGTCTAACGTGTTATAAGTGAGCTAAAAGTAGTTCAGTTCCCGAACAAGTTAATCCAACAGTTTCTCTTTACTGGACCTAAATAGACATTATTTTAATAGAAATAATTTAACAATATAAATTATATTTAGCATTTATATCGTTATCTATTATAATACACTCTCGGGTAATTGAATAAAAGTAAAATCTATTTTATTTGATGTTAACCTATAATTTGTCCTTTCCATTAATAATATTTCATCATACTGAAATTGTATCAATTGACTTATGCCACTTTATAGTAAATCAACTTAATGCACAAATGCACAAGGGTTATTCAAAATTAAAAGTACATATAACATTGATTTGCCATGCACCACAAATATTTCATATAGAATGCCGTCTCCGATTTTTTTAATGTGAGTGGCATAACTTCCTAAATCATTTTGTTGTTTAAAGTAAAATAAGCCTCTAAGCAACATGCTCACTGTTTTTTATGTTTACTTTAATTATTTGTTAAAAATTTTAAAGAAGTATAATATTAGTATTCAAATGCAGTCTATTTAAAAACAACTATCTACAAATTTAACTATATAAATCGTTATCCTATGAAAAATCCAGTCTCTGAGATAATATTAAAATAAATTTGTCACAGCTTGAAGTCGATAAGTAAACAATCACGTATTGAACACTCTATAAAAGAATATGTTAAATGATCAATTAATTAAATAAGAAATTATGGAATTTATATTTTTGACGCGTTTGACGGACCGATTTTTGTTACTCTTAAGTGCTTCAAATGTTTAACTAAATTTGGATTGTTTAACTTTTTCCCAATTAAAATATTTGTACCAATGCTTTTAGTAAAATATTCAGAGAAGATTTTTTCCCCCTAAAAAAACTAAATACTTAAAATAAATAAACCAGACAAACATAAATAAGCGAGCAGTAAAACTCTAATTTTTCATTCAGGTTTTGTGTAATTATTAAACAAACTTGTGGGTTACAACATGTTTTGTCATATACAATTACAAATCCTAAATTATCAGGGATTTCAGTCCTACGGAGAACTTTATAAATGTGGCATTTTTTTATATGAGTTCCACTCAAAAGAAAGAAAGAAAGAACTCTTCGAAATATATCCTAAGTAAATAAATTTAAACGTACACAGAAAATCTGAAAGAGAAACATTTAATAATTTTATTTTCTTAACTCCTTTACTGTGAATGCATCAATGTAACCTTTTAGTATAATATACGCATTATATTTTATACCCAACAGTTGAGCGATGATGTTGATAAAACACATTACTTAAAAGCGTGTAGGAGGTTTGAGTTTTGAGATGAGGTGGGGAGTTAGGTATAATAAAATTTATGGGCACTCTGTGTTAGGTGAATCGAGGAAGGTATTCATCAGTGTTCAGAGGAGGTTTCAACTCTAAAACTAATGGGTTCACCGATTTCACTTGTTTCTCCCTAAACACGGCGACAGTACGTAGCATAGAGACCTACTCCCGAACATAAATACAATACACAGGACGTTGTATCCAAAACATAGCTTCCCCGCAACATATCCTAACCAAGTGTCTGGATTTCTAAACCCACTACACAGTACGCTGTATATACAGGACCTAGTGCAACGTCGTCCCTTAATATATCACGGTCCTCTACCGCATCAAATCTATAAACCAAGCATGATTTAAACCTTATCCATCCTGAATAGAAATATCATTGAACAAGCTTGTATATTTGTTAGTCGTAGATATTGTATGAACATTCATATTTTTACTGATCTATTATATGTTCAGTAAACAATTGAAGAAAGTAAAGGTAAGTTCAAAATATTGAAAACTACTTTAAGCGTGTGTGTTTCTTGTCAACAATTTAGATATTTTAAACAAATGACAAATTCGATTGAATCTGAAAAATCAATTTTAATAATGGAGAGGTTAGCTAAATATGATGATGTAATCGTATGCTGTATCTTTCTATTATTTCGTACTATTACTACGAACTATTATCGTAGTATTATTTCGAGGTTAAGAGGGGATCCTAACTAGAGCCTGGGTTAGATTTTGTTTTAATTTATTCTATTATGATAGAGATTATTAATATATTTATTAATGGTTACTTCTATTGTCAATTTAAAGAAATTGAAAAATAAATAGGACATAATATGAAGTTCTAGGTTGTCCGGTGGTGACCACGTCGTCTCCCCCCCCCCCCCCCCAAGACGAACACTCTTTGAGACGCGGTCACCACCGGACACATAGAACTTCATTATAATTCTAACCGCGAAAGCTTACGAACAGAACGTAATATATTTAAAGAAATATAACAAAAAGGAAAGTGACTAAATCAATTTACTTAAAATATTCTTTATTGATGAGTTAAATTAATAATAAACTTATTAATTAATAGTACTACACCCTTATATTTTAAGTTCTTGTGAGGAAAGATGGCTAATAAGGTGTCAATTTTTAAGAAAACTAAATTTTCATTAATAACGAGACGTTTCGACCCTTAAAGGTCATCTTCAGTCGCATTTATTAATCGAAGTTAAGTCATATTTAATTAAAACTGTCTCCGTCGGAGGCGGAGAGTGTCAACATAATTGATTTAAAATTTATTTTAATTTTGTGAAAGAGAGTTCACCATTTCAAAGTTACAACACAAATTTCATCTCAAAACTACCTCTATACATACATTATTATAATTAATTAAATTAAAACAATCTATATAACAATAATTAAAATAATTAACAAAAACACTTAAAACAACATCACATTCAATTAATAATTTTTACTCAAAATTTACATACATGAAATAATTTAAATTTTGAGTAAAAATTATTAATTGAATGTGATGTTGTTTTAAGTGTTTTTGTTAATTATTTTAATTATTGTTATATAGATTGTTTTAATTTAATTAATTATAATAATGTATGTATAGAGGTAGTTTTGAGATGAAATTTGTGTTGTAACTTTGAAATGGTGAACTCTCTTTCACAAAATTAAAATAAATTTTAAATCAATTATGTTGACACTCTCCGCCTCCGACGGAGACAGTTTTAATTAAATATGACTTAACTTCGATTAATAAATGCGACTGAAGATGACCTTTAAGGGTCGAAACGTCTCGTTATTAATGAAAATTTAGTTTTCTTAAAAATTGACACCTTATTAGCCATCTTTCCTCACAAGAAATTAATAATAATTTAATGGGTACATCTTATTAATTCTAAGAACAAAGAAGAGTTGATGGTTGTTAAAGGTGTGAGGAAATTTTTTTCTTAAGTAAGAAACACCACTATTTCATATTGAAACGTTTCGACTCATATTCAAATATACAAATATATTCAAATATTCATATATATTTTTTATTTTTCTATTATTTTTGTGCCTCCTCAGTCGTATATTATCTTAACAAATGATATTACATATAAATAATAAAGCTCTTGATATAAAATCATAATTACTAATAGAGTTAATTGATTAGTTTACTATTAATATGTAAACAAGTTTCTATTATTTTTGCTTCCGAGCTTACCGAAGGTAACGGAAGCTGTGTGATCGTTCTGAAGAACCAAAATATATTATGCCTCCGATTACAAAAATCCGTTTAAGACATCAGGGAACATTTTTGGTTCCGTGTCTGTCTGTCGGACTGTCGTTCGATTTATGCGAACCAACATATCTTAAAAACTACACGTCCGATTTCAATGATATTTGGATGGTAGGTCATAATAAGCTCATTGTTGGTCCCACATAAGTCTCAACCTTCTGCACTCATTTGTTTCTCTTCCATAGGCGCACAAACATACATTTATTTACACCTATAGCTTCAAAAGTACTTATCTGATTTGTATGAAACTTTTATAGTTTATCGAAAGTAGCCCGCAGAGAGCCCTAGATTAATTAGAACCGTCTGCGCTCTTAAACTTTTTCTAAATTGATACTTTAATTTATATAAACAATCAAAACATTTTTGACTGATTAAAAACGAGGGAAACAATTAAACAAATTAGACAATAATGGCTTGTAAATGTATAAAATCAATAAAGTTCGTGAAAGGATATGAGGAAGCTATGTGCCACTCTAATTGGCAGTTTATTCATTTTTATCTACCGGTAGTCTAAAGCCGAGTTGAAGTATGCGTGAAAATTAAATATGTATCTATGTATACACGCCACTTCATGCTAGCTCTACTAAAACAACAAATCTGCAGATAGACGTGAATAAGTCACTCTTTTAGAGCAATTACGGTTGAGCTAGTTTCTACTAAAAAATGTAACTGTCAGTTCAAAAATATACATGTATACAATTTATTATCTCCTTAATTACTACCAAAGGAGTTACAATACCTAACTATAGTCATCTGTTAAACACAATTACAAACAAACTTACAGAAAATAACTTGTATAATTATTATCTTGGAACACAACATTATTAAGGTGAAAAACACTTCTTCAAAGGCATTTGCCATCGACACTCAACACAGTTTTAGAAAAATAATTTGGATTTCACTTGCGACTTAAATTGTTTTGTTACTCTCATAGATATACGAATATGGCGTTTTATTTACCATTTTATATTAACCATTATATTTTATATATACATTTTAAATTATATATACGATATCTTCCATAAATATACCATTAAACTTAAAACTCGTTAGCAACTCATACAATAAATGGAAATCATGATTTCAATTTTTTACAAATCGATGTACATTATTAATATAGGTTTTAACAAGCTTATTAGAAATTTTGAAGGGTTCAGATTTAATCCAGATATTTTGCCTGAAAGCAAAAGATGCATGCATGTGTAACCTTTATCAACTAATCTATAAACTTGTAATGATCTTTGACTGGAGACAATAATTTATTATTGCGTGCTATATATATATATATATATATATATATATATATATATATATATATATATATATATATATATATATATATATATATATATATATATATATATATATTTTTTTTTTTTAAAACAGATAGAGGTATAATTTAACCTATTACGTAAAGTTCGAAGCTCTCTTAGAAGTATTTTAAGTTTTTTAAGTATTTTGTACCCTTAACTATATATATTAGAGTAAATATTTGATATATAAGAACTACTTAATTGTTTCAAAAATACTTAATTGACCTAATCAAAGTGTTCTTTAAGTACTATTAATAAATCAAATACATTTTTAATAGACACACAAAAAACGACTTCTTAAAAATTTGGCTTTATTTGACCTCTTAAGCTATTAGCATTATATATATATATATATATATATATATATATATATATATATATATATATATATATATATATATATATATATATATATATATATATAATAAACAAAAATATTAAAGTCAATTTGATGATTTTCTAAATAATCGATTTTATTTGAAAAAAATTGTTCCAATCTTGTTTCCAATTTAGTCACGATATAAAAAGAGAATATTGAAGAGGCTTTTTGCTCTCTATCTTCATTGTTTCATAGTATCATTAAATATAAAACTACACTGTCGTATGAATACCAGTAGTCGAAAAAAGGGCCCATAAAATTTTCAGGGTATGCCAGGGATGGCAATTTTCAAGTTGATTAGGATGGGCCAGTGAGAGGTGACAGTGTTAAATTGGCAATCACTGAGTCAGAAGTGCATTGTAAATTCAAGCCACGCTACTACCACTGGTCCAACTGCGGGATTTATTTCTATCCCTCGTTTTGTAACCCCTCTTGGTGCTTCCGCCTCTCTTCAAACCACATTCACTCTTGTAATTTAACTTTTTCTTTTTTATACGCAGAATAATTTTGTTTTCCGTTATTAATTGTCATATTATAACAAGTAAAAAAAAAAAAAATAAAATAAACATACTTCTTGCATACGAGTCCGCAAGATAGTGAGACATTTTCATGTTTTCGCTCTGCGTAAACTACCGACATAAAATCGGTAATTTATTCAAGTAATTTATAAAAGTAGATGAAAGATAATTTTTATTCTTATCTCCACACCGGCACTGCCGCGGCTGTTGTTTGCATTTAAATATTGCTCTGTTTATTATTAATAACTTATTTTATATTATTAATTAGGAATTGCCGTTCCCTAAAGACCTACATAACAAGATATTGTAATAATAAAGGATCAACTAATATTACAAAAAAATTAAAATAGTTATTATTTAATATTATCTATTCATTGTATTCCAGAAATTTTTAGAAGGAATACGTCTTAAATGACTCCAAATGATTTTCAGAAAACAAGAGAGATATAGGAAGCAAAGAATGTTAATGCTAATTTAAATTTACTTCCTTTATTAACATCTTTACCATCGTCTTAAATTGTTTCATACTATGTATTAAGTAAAATACAAGAACTTTATTTATATATTGTAGATTTAAAAATCCATAGCAAGATAATTGCAAAGAACGCTACACCTTGGTTAGTAAAAAGAGAAAAGTAGATAACCAATATTTTATTTAAACGCTTTATCTAGAATAATGAAAAAGTTTAATGTATACAATACAGAACTTAATGCCAGATTAATATTTATTTATTTAAGAAAATCACAGTTAGCAGTTCGTCTCTTTCATTAGTTCTAATTTATGTTTGACGGGACAGTTAAAATGCCTTCTAAATGGTTTTTTCCTACGTTCTTGAATACGAATTATTTCCACATTATAGTATAAGGGCAATAAACACTAATTATATAAATCACTTAAATGACGAGCAATTAAAAGACAATATCTAAACATAATTTTGACCTCATTATATGTAGTTAATACCTAATTTTTTTGTGTTTTATGAGCACGGAGTTGAAAAAAAGATAGTTTAATGGCTTAATAATTTGAAGAATTAATGTCATTCAATTAAAACAAACTGAGCTATTTGGCAAAATTAATACTGGATGGCTTTAAAATAAATGTAGTAAGATTTAATAGGGCGTTAGTTTCTTTTGGTTGCATGAACACTGTATTTTATTGTTTCAATAGTACTTTCTTCATGCTGAAAAAGTAATATTTTGTTTAGTTTAAACCTAATTTTAAGGACGTAAAAGTTTATATGCTTTTTTTAAATGTAGACTGGTAAGATTTTAAAGTTGCCTGGCAGGGACCAAATACACCTGTCTGGACGCGGTGCCAATACCGCGGCGCTATCTTTAAACCATAAGCTTTTCCACATGCGTTACACCTCTCCCAGACAACTAAGCCATCCTCTACCCATATATCACAATCTACTTCTCAACATTTAATCTAAAATATGGGAACTATTTAGGAGAGCCGAGAAATGTTGAAAAAAACTTCACACAAAAATATTGCTAGAGATAAAAGCATCAAAGTGCGCTTCCACAATTTCTCATTTTAATTTACTACTAACTGTTTTATTAAAAACATTGTAATTAATTTAGTTTATCAACTAACGTAGAGCTCAAAATAAATGTCGTTAAATTAAAATATCTATTTATCCATAAAGAAAAAGTTTACAGCTAAGAAAACAGTAAAGATTTTGTAACGTGAAAGGTTTTGTTAAACATAGTGTTATTCTACACGTAGTTATGTCTAATAGTTGTCAAAATATGTAGAGATTAAAGATATAACTTTAAATCTAGTAAAGGAAAGTATGTTCATATTATCAAAAACACACGTTACAGATTTAGTTTTTTAAAGGATTTTGCAAACTCAGTGCCGGCTCGAGGCAAGTTTTAGAATGGAGCGAGATCCAATTTTGGCGCCCCTCTTTGCTTGCTTCTAATTTCTAATACATGGGCGTCGTTACCAGTACATTATTGGGGGGGGGGGGGGGGGGGGAGGCATATTCAGGGAGGGGGTCCGGGGGCCCACCCCCGGAAAATATAACCTCTCAAAAAAGCGTTTTTATGCATCTCTTAGGTGAAATTTGATTTTAACCCTTCGTCATAAAATAAAGTAATTAATTTTTATAGTAATTTAGTGTGTAGTTAGTTTTATTGTATGTTTGGGCTACATAACCCAAGTTAATGTTTACAAACAAAAACCTCATAATAAGATAAGCTTTTGAAATTCCAGATATAGTCTGTAACGCTTATGGAATCATATCAATTGCATTTTAATTCTCTTATCTTTATATGGTTTTGTTTTTATTTTTATTTATTTATTTGTATTTTTGTTTATGTTTCTAATTATTTAAAGTCTATTTATTTACATTGTTGTAACGTATTCGTTGTTATGAATCTATTTAAATTTATGCATGCTCTCCATACTTTGTCTAAGGTCATTGTATTATGTCAATATGTTAAAATTTTGAGCTGGGATCTCGCCTGACGGTCCAGTGACAAAGGCTATATCGTTTGTTAGTTACTATTACTTATGTACCAAATTGCTAAATAAATAAACTATTATTATTATTATCAATATTGAATTCTGTAAGCCAGTGTGCCAGATCGTAGGTTAACTTTGAAAGAGGGTGGAATTTACATATACATATAAATGAGAAATTTAAATTTCACTAATCAATTCATTGGCTAATGGATCGAAACTAATTATAGTTAAGATAGCTATATATTTTGTTTAAGTTAGAAAACCATCTTATAAAGGAAACAATAGGAGCAAACAATAATTATTCCAAGAATGACGTTGTGGAACGATGTTCCTTATGGCGTTCTGTAGCCCGGGAGTGAATCCGAAAAAAACGACCAAAATCACCGTCACAAAATAACCGTCACAAAATCACCGTCACGCAAAATCACCGTCACGCAAAATCCGTCACGAAATCTACAGATGACGATAACGTGAGTAAAAGATCACCGAGTTAGATGAAATTTGGTGCACATGTTCATTTTACCAATGCCCAGGCTGAGTTCGTCGGAAAACGTTATCCGCCCAAGCGTTCACGCGCAGCGCTCGCGTAAACATAAGCTTCAAAAGACGGGAAAAAGTGTTATTAAGGAACCCTGTTACTTGACTTGTTTTGATTATTTTTGTTACATATGTCAAAAATGTCACTTTGTTTTGTAAATAAATAAAATATAATCATATAAAATTTCACCCTGAGACAAGCAGAAGCTATAGAGTAGGGAAGAGATATATTTTATAATAATTTAAATTAATTGGCCGGGTAGTTAGAAAACAGTCCTATTTCAATCCAAACTCCTTTAACAAACATACTCTTTTACTATAAACTCATCATGATCAACTTTTTTCTTATATTTAATATATATTTATAGTAAGACGCTTGCTTTAATTATGCAAATAATGATTTTCTTTTAATTGTGCCTTAACTCTGCTAGGTACAAATAGTTCGTTACTTTTAATTATGTCTCTTTTCTAACTCCGCCATGTATAACTAGTTAGCAATGTATACGTACTTAGCAGTGTGATTTTATAATTTATATTTAATGAAAAATGTAAGGAACATCGTTCCTACCGGGTGTCCCGTGACACCAAACGTATTTTTTTAATTTGAAGTTGGAAATGGAGGTGTGGATATCATGCATAGACATTTCCCCCTGAAATTAGCTTACTCGATGACAATAAATAAATCCCAGAGTCAAAAATTATCTTTTATTGGTTTGGATCTCAAAGAATTATATTTAAAATGAACGGCTTACTCAATTAACCAATATGATAGCAATAGTAATAATTCAGGCACTGATTGCAAGCATGAACCCCGTGCGAAGCGCGGGGCAAATGCTTATATTGTATATAGCTGCTATCTGATCTGTATCATTTTTTGCAAAAGTACATATTTCTTTATTGTAGTAAGTTCTTATTAGCTGATTTTAAATATTTTATTTTGCCGTTGTAAGGTCTACACACTTTTTTATTTTACGAGTAATAACTTAGAAGCCAAGCTTGTTTCACCAATAGTTTGAATTAAGTAACGCAAAAGAAAACAAATTTAATATTAACTGTTTACAAGCCTTCAGATGCTTTCTTTCGTTCTTCTTTTTCTCACTTTTCAAACATAATTCAGAAAGACCTTTAAATACATCAATAAAACGTGCTATAGTAAAATTATTTTCATGAAAAATATTTTACATTTGCTTTGAAAGATTTTAAAGAAAACAAACAATAAAATTCCTATTTATATTTTAAGTTTATACAACACAGAATACTTAAATTTTCAACATTCATAAACCATCGTCTCGAAATTTATCTATTTTCTATTGTTGCAATTTAGTTCACACATGCAGTGTAAACTTCAAGATAATTTATTTCAAAGTATTACAACAAATAGGATCATCCAAAATTGTTACATTTTTACTGAAATAATTCTGTTTCCTTAAATTTGAAATTATCCCAAAAGAAAATTAATATACATAACATATATGTTTGTACCTGTTTCACTTAGTAAGTGATAAGGGGCCATGTTCAAAACGTGAACATAAATTTTGGTTTTTATCAGATAATCCAAATATTCTGGGACACTTGCGACTTCGGCCCCCCTCGCGATTCGGGGTTGTTCTTTATTTTAGTTCCATAAGAAATAGAAGAATTGAGGTTATTTTTACACAATGTATGTAATAGATTCTATCTATCACCAGAAAGATTTTTTGGATATATCAGCCAATTTTCTCAAGTGACGAACCGTAGTTCCTTTATTATCGGGCTTACTAGTAATAATAGCTATTTTTTAGTACAGACCACCACCACCGTATACCAAGATACGAAAGCTTATTCACATTATGATCACTCTTAACTTGTTATAAGCACATAATGTTTCAATTTTAGCATGAATAATATTCATGGTCTTTTATGAACTTTTTACATATCTACATTTTAATTGAATACATTTGGTTTTATGTCTTTATTAAGATATTAGGAAGTAAGTATAAGTGTAAATCTTTGGATGTTATCTCTATTTCAGTACAGATTATATTAGTAATAAAAATAAACAATGGTAGATAATTTTGTAAGGATAGAAATGTTTGAATGTTGAAATGTTGTTTCTCAAGGCTGTATTCTGACATAAACAAGAATTCGAGGTACCTACATTAAGTTGCATGGCTCACATAGCACATAGTCCCTTGTATTAAAACAAAGTATCATTGTACTTCTCAATCATAGATCACTGCTTGATAATCCTGGTTATTATGGTGGGTTGTTACCATATATCTCGGACACTATATGTTTCTCTATTTTAGTTATAAAACTGTTACAATTACATAGTTCGCAGCTGTTCAATAAACATAAAGGGTATGCAAAAGATCTTCACCTAAACTGTTCACTCAGATGCGGACATTCCCACTTTTGGTTTGTAGTCCCGATAATGTCTTTCCATATAGTTCTTCTTCCTTCAGGTCTAGCTTTAATACTCTGTTTTGTCTTCCTTAACTTCCTTTTCTTGCCTGAATCCTCTAAAATATACCCTAACTTAATAGTTTAGACAATTTATTAAATGGAGTCATTTTTGCTTCCGAGCTTACCAAAGGTAACGGAAGCCACGGGATCATTTCCGAAGAACGAAAATTATTATGTCTCCGATTTCAAAAATACCGAGACAGAAATCCATTTCAAACATCAGGGAACATTTCTGGTTCCGTGTTTGTCGGTTCAGTTCCTCAATTTTTGAAAGATGAAACTGTATTTTGGAAACTGAATACATTATCTAATCCCTCCAGGTGTTAAAAATATTAATCTAATGCTAGGTAAATATTTAACACTGCAAATAGAATGGCTTCAATTCCTTTGTCACTTAGCCTATTCTGAAAAATCTTGATTAACTTGACATTACAGGTTGATTTGTCATAATACTTCTTACATTTGTAAATAAAAGCAGAAAATTTATTTATTTAACTAACATTATTTTGTTGAAAAGAAAGATGATAGTTTTTACATTATAAAAAATCTCCCTTTGATAATTCTTTTTTAAATCTGACATACATCTTATTGAATTTTTTGCGTATGTTGTTTATTCTGGCTTGATACATTTGTAGAATGAAAAAAGAAAGTTTTTTTTTTAAGATTTATGATCTGAGATGAGTTTATTTTTGTGTAACGAATTTAGTTAATTATTAATTACGAGTAAAAGTGTATTTGTGTGGGACACTCGAGGTGGGATTCTGGCACAAAAATAGAACCAAGGGTTTGTGTTCTTTGGCACGATGAGGGAGGCATGAGGGCGGCCTTAATGACAAATATAACACAGTCAAGAGACACGAATCCCGTAAGATATATGTATCACAGTTGTCTCCTAAAATGGCCTAATGTATTTTCCTCGTCCATCTTAAAAACATTCCCATAACACTATTATTTACTCTGTTTACATTATACCATTTAAAATAGGATATAAATCTGTTTCACCTAGTAAGAACAGTACATAAATTATTATTTCAAAATGAATTGAAAACCATTTATAGAAGAAAAGTTATGTACTTATGTAAAATTTTATTGAATTATTCCACTTATTATTTTGTAGAAATGTCAGGCAATTAGTGAGGCACATAGTTACCTCGCGTATTATTCGTATACATTAATGATTTTATGCCATTACAACCTATTACTGTCAAATTTATTTAATTTTCCCCGTTTTTAAATTCTGTTAAAATTGTTTTGTTTTTTACAGGAATAAAAGTATCAATTTAACAAAAATTTAAAGTGCGCAGACGGTTGAAATTAATCGGGGGCTATCTGTAATCTTATGAGTATACTTTTAATGAATAGGTGTAAATAATTGTATTTTGTGCCCATGTGAAAGAGAAACAACAGGGCGCAGAAGGTAGAATTATAAGTGGAGCCAACAATGGGCTAATTATGACCTACTATCTAAATTTCATTAAAATCGGACGAGTAGTTTTTAAGATATGTTGGTTTCTAAAAATTGAGCAACATACAAACCGACAGACAGTCACAAAACCAAAAAGTTCCCTGATGTCTGAAATGGATTTCTTTCTTGGACATTTTGATATCGGAGACATAAAATATGTTTGTTCATCAGAACGATCTCATAGCTTCCGTTACCTTCAGTAAGGTCGAAAGCAAAAACGTATCAGAAAAAATAATTTACAATATTTTATTCATATAGCTAGTTCAGTACATTTTTTAATTAATTAGTCTATTCTGGTTTCATATAAATTTCAACCTTTGCGCCCATTTGTGATTTTACATGTGAACAAAGTTTTTATTAACATCTATACCTTTAGAAGTACTCATCTAATTTTGAAGATGATTTATTTTTGAATCTCACAGATGGTCCTAAATTAATTTCAATGTCTCTGCTTACTAATTTTGACAAAATTAATACGTTATTAATGTAAATTATCTGCCAATAATTGTCAAATTTATTTAATTTTCCTCCATTTTTTAAAATCTCAAAATCGTTTTGATTATCAAAACGTAGTAGATTTTTAGTATCAATTTATCAATACATATTTTTGGTGGTTGCAATCTGGGACTATCTATTGGCTATTTTCAATCCATCCATACAAACCATCGAGATTCCATATAAATCAGATGAGTACTTTTGATTTGAAGATAAGTATAGCCAGCGCCGGTGCTACACGTTTGGCCGCCACAGGCAGAACGGTTTTTGGCCGCCCCATTGAAGTAGGAATATTTTGACCGGGAATGGGAGGAGGATGATTTTTTGGGGCTTCCTTACATTTATCCTGTGTCAGGTTATTATACACTAACATTACTGGAAAGTTTCAAATTTTTTGTGTTGGGTATTTTTGGGGATTCAGATGCTTTAACGTCCTCTAGGCACAATGAGACAAATGCAAGAAATTATAAGGGTCCTCGGTTCGGTTTCGCCTAAGGACCCTAAAAACGGATAAACCTAGAGATTATGCAAATTAAACAAAAGTTGGCCTATAAGTCGGCAAGCTTTAAAATTTAAAAATATTCAAATTTTAAGTTCGGCGAAATAGTATTGAAATAAGAAAAAATTGGCCTAAACCGTAACAGGGACAGGGCCATGTAACTGAATTTTGGGGGTGCCTATATTAATTTCCCTCCTATATTAATATTAATGTGCCCTAAAATTTTAGGGCATCTATGACCATATTTTTAATATTATCCTTTGAGGCCATTACTTGTTATAAAACACGCCCCCTCTGATATTATATTTTAGATAAGATTTAGATTAAAAAGTAAATTTTTACTAAATAGCTAACTTTTGTTAACTTTGAACAGTCTCGTCTTTTTTGGTTCTTGAGATTTAAATAATTTTTCCACTTTCAATCACCCTTACAAAGGGCTGAACAAAGTCTGTTTGATATAACCTGACTACTTTTTAAAATAGTGCATGTCACTATTATTTAGCGATAATAGTTTTTGAGTAATTAAATAAAATAAGCTATTTTTTAAAACTCAATATTAGGGAAGAGACCAATAATAGAACTGAGCTTTATATCTTTATTTGATTAGGATTAGGAGATAACAGTTCAAAAATTAAGGGAAGGGTAGAAAAGATAACAGCTATAAAGGGGTAAGAAATTGGTTAAGGAAAAATAAAAAGAAGGTATGAGGGATAACGGAAAAGAAGTAAGGGGAAGGGGGGGGGGGGGGGGGTACGAGAGAAAGAACAATACATACATAGATACATATAGATGTACTCATTTACAGCAAAGACAGTTGATAGAATTTAAGGAATCAAAAGAAATGTCACCAGTCTAACCCAGAACTAACCCGAAATGCGCTTAGCTCGGCTACTAAACTGATGCTTTTCTACTTTGTAAATCTGACAGCTCAGACTGGCCAACCTATGTGAGGGAAAAAATAAAACAACTAGGCAGTTATCTTAAGGTTCTCCAGTGATATTTTTGTTTGCCTAGTTGGCCCGACCTATTACCCACCAAAATCTCGAGCTATCATTGGCTCCCCTCCCGTTTTTTCGAATTTCTCGCACTGTCAGATTTACAAAATATAATGTCATGAGAATAAACTAAAACGAAACCTGATAAAGTATTGTCTAGGGGTGTTATAACTAGGGTTCCATCTTCATGCCTACTCAGTACCCAACGCACATAATTATCGTTTTGCTACTATGGGTTTTGTTTTTCAATTAATAAAAACAAGTCTTAGAGCGGCATCGGCCGCCCCCTGAGTTTGGCCGCCACAGGCGGCCGCCTGCTCCGCCTGTGCGTAGCGCCGAGGCTGAGTATAGCTGTAAATAAAGGTATGTTTGTGTACATGTGGAAGAAAACAAAAAGGGCCAGAAGGGTTACTTTATATGTAGTTTCGTTCCTACGTCTGTCTGTCTGTCACTCTGTACGGTTCCAATAACTTTTGAATCAAAAGAGATAAAAACATGAAACTTTTCAGTATTAAAGATCGTTTCGACGCGCATACAGTAAAAATATAGTGAACTCAAAATTATCAGTTGTTTAAATCCAAAATGGCGGATAATTCACGTCATATGATTTTTTTTTTTAAATTTTGAGAGGATGTCAAATGAAAGGTATTGAAGAGTAGATTACAAAAATATATAACACTTGTGGATAGTGATTAATTTTCCGCGCCATTTTGTCAAAAAACATCAAAATTTTGCGTCCCCCCCCCCTCCCTTATACTAAGTTTACGTTCACAATACCACCGAAACCCTTTTTACGTGAGACTTCACGCACAACCAATATATTTTATTAAACATGTAAGCTAAATTTGATCGAAATCGGTGGACAAGACATTTTTTTCAATACTCAAAATGTGTAAATCGATTAAAATCTTAATATTATATTTTCGCGCCATCACAGTAGTTTATCTTTATTTATAAAATTTATTCTGAACTAACTGTTGACGTGCAGATTTTGATATGTATGTTTTCTACTATTGTTATAAGCTCAATAAATCATTGCGAGATTAAATTCAATCTTGAAAAAAAAAAAAGTTTTTATCACACCATATAACAAAATAGAGGAATTCTTGCATGTAATAATTAGGATGCATGTAGATTCGCAGGATATTTTATTCTTAATAATGAAATGAATGATTTATAATGTAGTCTTGATTCGTTTCTATGAAGGCTTTGGAAATGAAACTTAGGCATTTCATTTAATCACTTGGCCTACGTAATAATAGGAAATATAGCTGCTGCTTCCAAACATAAGCCCTTAACACAGAAGGCTAGTATTAAATAAATGTACCCGTGAAATTCCGAAACAAATAACAAATTAACAACACTTGACGAAGGAATTACGTACATGAGAAAGTTTCCTTCAAGTTCTATCGGACAGATTTTTTATTTCACCACATCAACAATAATAATTAGACTCCTTAGCATCCTAATAAATAACTTTCTTGACTAAAATCGCCCCAAAAAACTTAACTTTTGAATTAATCGCAGGGAATATTTTATAAATAACAAAGCAGGGCGTAATAAACGTCGAATAGTATTATCTTGATGAAAAATGATGTGATATGATGGAGTGATAATGTAACTTGTTACAAGGTGGTTGTGAAGCGATTAGATACACGCGGGTGATTCCTAATGGAGCGTATACTTTAACTCAGCAAACACACATGTAGACGGCTTTCTTAAGCTTCTTCTCTATCTAGTAGTATAGAATCCAGTTACTCCTTTATAACTCTACAAGAACCAGTTGAAATTATTGAAGGCCAGTTAATGGGCGGAGCGTTTATCTGATAGCAGTAGGCGTAGATTAATAATTAAACCCATCTTCAGTTATTAATATCATATTAATCATCCCTATCTGAATATCTGGTAATCAGTACTCATTAGTCATTCACCTAATGTTGGGGAAGAAATGTTTGAGGCTTCTTGTAATAAAGTAAAACTTGAAAAGTAAATTTATCATCAAACCCCTAAAGTAAATGAGTGTTTTTATTTTCTTTTGATTATGCAGGGTGGTCCTTTAGGATTTCTGTATGTTGTAAAGTTGGTGTTCTTGCAATTGAACTATCTGTTCTATTAAATTCAACTAGCAAATTAAGTAATTAACTAACTAATTAATTAAAATAAAATAAATCATTGAGCACAAGCACTCCTATTATAGTCTCTTTTTAGCAACTATAAGCTAAGTATAAATGCCTCCTCTTAGTTGGGGATCAGATGTGTTTTAATCTTCTTACGCACCTTCCGGAAGACTAATAACATCAAATTATTCGTGGTGATGGAATCCTCACGTATAATAATTGGATATTTGCATTAGAAAACGTGATATGAAGCAAACCACTAGTATCCTGATTCTTCTTATTATTTTTCAACCTCTAGTTTCATAGGTACGAGACTAGGACAGAATAAAAATAGTATATAATATATATATATATATATATATATATATATATATATATATATATATATATATATATATATATATATATATATATATATATAAAACAAACAAAATCTCAGTATCATATAACTCAGAAAATCCTAAGATTTTTCATAGTTTTCAACAAATCCCAAAAGTTTATTCGACGGAAAAGATTCAATCTGTTGATCACATTAAAAAACTGTAAGATGGAAAAAAAAGCAAAAAGGGGGAGAGAAAAACTGAAATATGGTGTAATAATGTATGAGCCAATAGGTCGGAAGAGTTTGACCGTAAATAAAGCTCCGGGAGATGTTTTCCCCGCTTTCTCTCGTCCCGACTTAGAGCGAGGGAAACCCCTAATAAGAAAATAAAACTTGTTTACTTTAGTTGTTGCATAATTCAAACAGGATGTCTGCTAACCCCCATCCAGCCATTGAGAATTGGTCTTGGGCTTTGAAAAACTTAGCCGATATTTTTCCCAGGATCTCAGTATGTGTATCGTGTGACGTATGGCCTATCCATACGTTAAAAAGTTGCCTAGGGGTGTCCCTTCTTTGCCTTTTACAGAAGAAAGAGTTGCCTTATGTATTTTATGCTATTATAACTTTTCCTTCTATTCACTGAGTATTCAGTGAGCCATGTAGAAAAGTCGATATATAGTCTAAAGACCTCTATAGGACATTGTATCTGCAGCAGCCTGTTTGTCTCTTTATATCCCTATAATATAAAGAAAAAATAGTGATACCGAATTCCCTACGTTTCAGTGAAAGTCTGAAGTCTGTAATGAAATAAGTTTTATTTCTTCCATGCTATTCATTAATTTAGGTGTGAATGACAGAAATTAATTTATTTGAATTAAGGTGTTTCGTCCCTTCCTTATAAGGTCATCAGTCTTAAGGCCGGTATACACGGGGACACTTTTGCTGCTAGAGTGGATGTCTAGATCGAGTGTCACAGTGGAGACATCGCCTAGAGAGGTGCTAGACTACTCCCTCTTCTCTCTAGCTGATGTCGCTCGCGGTATCTGGTTTCTTCGTGTAGACACCTCTCTGTTTGCTCTAGCAGCCAGTCTAGGTCAGTTTCAGCTAGGTGAAACTTTTTAGCTAGAGCAGACAACTGCAGCTGGGCAGCGTTCCTTCTATTTTCCTTATGTAAATCCACATTTGTTATTGTCAATCATACATAAAGGGTGTCCGAAGTATAAATATTAAAATTCAAGGAGCATATATTTAGGACGCCAACTTCATTACTACCAGTTATTCTTAAATCAGTATTTATTAATTAAAGTTTTTTCTTTTTTTACGTAATTTTATTACTTGTACTTTCAAGTACAAGTAATAAAAACACTAGCTACTCTACAGTCTACTCAAAATATATTACTTAAATTAATATGCTACAAACATAAATACGATTCACCTGTTCCACTTTACAAACAATTAAATATATTAAATATTTCTGAACTATTTTCTTATGCGGCAATATTATTGATTAAAAAATATTATTATAAATTTTTACCTGTTGAACATAGATATAAAACTAGAAGCCAAACACGACAATTTCTAAAAACACCAAGATCCCGAACTACAACAGCAACAAAACACTGGACTCACGTAGGAACACAGCTTTATAATAAATTACCGGAAAATCTAAAATTGCTTACAATATACGATACTTTTAAAAAACATCTCAACACACATTATAAAAACAAATAATATTATACAAGAACCCAGACACAAAATAATCCTAATGGAAATTAAATTATAATAATTAAATCTAAAATTTAATAACTCTAAATTAAGTACAATATTATTTTTAATTAAAAGTTATATGTTCATAACATAGTAATTAGTTAAATATTAAATTTTTTAGAAAAATAATCAAACGACAAGAAGAACAATTTATAAAAAAAGTAATCAAATGACAGGAAGAGCAAATTAGAGAAAATACCGGAGCTCTAGTTGCTGAAAGACTGATTTCATTAGATAAAATCTCACGGATGAAGGTCTCACTTGTTTATAGATTGTTTTCATCATTATATATAAATTTAATTATAAAGATAATATATTCCAAATAGTCCAACTTTATACATATTCAAATAGAATAAACACAAAATAATTATAGTATGCAATATACCAAGATTGTCAATTTACCATTAAAAATAAATTTAGAATTGAAATAATAAACATTTTTAAAAAAGGTCTTAATTTTAGTGTAAATAAGAATAAGAATATTGAAACATTCCTTAGCACTCATATCTAAATAAATAATTATTATAATAATATAACTACCCATCTACATATAAATATAACTATGTTAAACTCATTATTATAATTATGATACAAATCCTTATATTACCTATATTCATTTTGATCAATAATAATAAATAACAGACCATATTAAATAATACTAAGTATAATATTATTTCAACCTTAAATGTTGATTACTATATCACTATTATTTGAATCTACAGATTAGACTCCTCCTCTACGCTCGGGCAACCTTGTAGAGGAGTACAGCAACAATTATTTTATATTAACATTATTTTGTAAATATTATTAGTGAATTTATGTAATTGAATTTATAATTTTATTAATGTATATGTTGTTTTATTAATAAAAAAAAAGAAAAAAAAAAGTGTTTTGAAGACGTACTATGGGTCTATTTAATGAGTTCGAATATTTTTATATTTTATTAATAAAATATGTCTCGTCTCAATATTATTAGCCACGATGAAGCCCGAGGGACGAGTAAAATGGCAGTCAAATCCACACGTAAATGGGTAAAATATCGACGTAATAAAATACATAATTATAAATAAAATATATAAAAGTAGATTATAAATATTTTTTGTAAAAGTATATAATAATAATAAAGATAACTAGAAGTAAACTTTGGTTTAAAACTTTTATGAACTAAAAAAGATAATTAAATGTAACTTTAAAAAGAGATTTAATTAGACATAGTATATCTGTTTTCAAAAATATACTATAAAAAAAAATGTACTATAAAAAAAAATGTACTATAAAAAATTGATAAGTAAAAGGTCTAAGGAATAAACAGTTTAAAGGAAGTTGTAATAGCCGCAATGTAAAATAATAATAGAAGTTAAAAAAAAAAAATAATAATAATAAAAATATTTGAGGTAGCAAGGTGTGCGTAGAACTTTCCAACCAACACAGTCCTGCTGAGTCACTCGATGAGTGGCTGATATAGTCAGTTATAATATTATATACATTTATATGTATAAAAATCAGCAAATAGAATGAATAAAGTATAGTCGAAAGTTCTTTATCAAAAGATACAAATTAAATATGATATAATAATTCCAACCATGAAAAAAATGAGATAAACATAATAAAATAGACTAAAATTGTAATGCTCAACAAGGCAGCATGTGAATCTACTATGAATGTGGAGACCAAATGAAGTGTACTAGATTAGAAAAACGCAACACCGTGTGGACAGTCCTGACACTGCTCTAGCAACTTTATTCAAGGTCACTCCCCGAGACTACTCTCGGAGACTAGTCTACCCAAATTTTGGCCCTCAGTGTAGACAAATGGGACACCGCTCTCGCTAGACTGTCTCGCTCTAGGTGTCCCCGTGTATACCGGCCTTTAGTCAATTTCGTACTCCAGACGGGGGTCATTAAGGGTTCAGTTAATTTCTTTATTTAATTTGGAGCAGCATTTTTCTTCTATATAAAGGCCGGTATACACGGGGACACCTAGAGCGAGACAGTCTAGCGAGATTGGTGTCCTATCTGTCTACACTGAGGGCCAAAATTTGGCTAGACAAGTCTCCGAGAGTAGTCTCGGGGAGTGACCTTGTCTGTCCACACGGTGTCGCGTTTTTCTAATCTAATACACTTCATTCGGTCTCCACATTCATAATAGATTCACATGCTGCCTTGTTTTAGCATTACCATTTTATTTTATTTTATTATGTTTATATAATGTTTGAAATTATTTTATCTTATTTAATTTGTATATTTTGATACCAGCCCCTTTCTATAATTTATCTATTCTATTTGTAGTGTTGATTTTCATATATATAAATGACTATTGTAACTGACTATCAGCCACTCATCAAGTGACTCAACAGGACTGTGTTGGTTCTACATTCTCTACCTCTAATACATTATATATATATACTAATTCATTTTTACTATTTCATAATTATTATTATTTTACATTGTGGCTATTACAACTTAAAAACTGTTTATTCATTAAACCTTTTTTACTTATTAATTTTTTATAGTACATTTTTTAAAACAAAACTGTTAAGTCTAATTTGTAAATCTTTTTCTAAAGATATATTTAAATCTCTTTTTAAAGTTAAGTCTAATAATCATTTTTAGTTCGTATAAGTCTTAAACCAAAGTTTATTTTCTAGTTGGCTTTATTATTATTCTTTACTTTATTAAAAAAAAATAATATCCACCCTTGTATATTTTATTTATAATTATTTAATTACGTCAATATTTTACCCATTTACTTGCTCGGAAGCAAAATATTCAAACTCATAAACTAGATCCATAGTACGTCTTCAAACCACCTGAAAGTACAAGTAATAAAATTGATTACGTAAAAAAAATTAAAATTAATGGAGGGATACTGATTTCAGAATAACTGGTAGAAGTAAAGTTAGCCTCCTAAATACGCTCGTTGAATTTTAATATTTAGACTTGGGACACCCTGTATATATATAAAAGACATAGATATTAACAAATATGGAACAATACATCAGGAAAATGGAAGGAACGCTGCCCTGCTGCGGTTGTAGGCATTCTGCTCTAGCTAAAAAGTTTCACCTAGCTGAAACTGACCTAGACCGATAGCTAGAACAAACTGAAAGGTGTCTACACGAAGAAATCAGACACCACGAGCGACATCAGCTAGAGAGAAGTGGGGGTAGTCTAGCACCACTCTAGGCGGTGTCTCCACTGTGACACTCGATCTAGACACCCACTCTAGCATCAAAAGTGTCCCCGTGTATACCGGCCTTAAGAGTCATTTTTTGCATAAGACGAAAGTCAGTCAATAAAATTATAAACATTTCTGCTCAAAATTAAATTCCCCTTACTCACATCTAAATGGTTCACCATACTTACAAATAATTTAACTTATAAGATGCTGATTCCAGCGAATATATTAAAGTCATTGGGCAAATTCGATCACATAGAAATCTTCTCCCAAGGTCACTATCATTATAAAAAAAAAGTGTAAAATTGCATATGAAATTACTTTGAAATTTCTTGTTGACATAAAAGAGAGAAAAAAATTGTCAGTCTACTACTAGTCAACTGCTATGTGTCACAGCTTCCACTTATCATGCGGACTTTAATGGTGCTTTGCTTCTATGACCCATGGTTGTCAAATTTATTATATAGAATAATTATGACCCACTTTTTAAGATATCTTGGTTCGCAAAAATGTTGAACGACAGAACACCAATAGGCAGACACGAGACCAAAATTGTTCCCTAATGTCTGAAACGGACTTCAGTAGGTCAAGGAATTTTTGAAATTTGAAACAAAACAATTCGTTAATAGAACGTTCACAATACTTCCGTCATCTTCGATAAGCTCGGAAGCAAACATTAAACCAGGGCTCTCTACGTCCACGTCATTGTTCTGGATTGTGCCAAATGTGGGATCGAGTAAACAAATGAGTATGGGGCATCAACAGGTCCATTTCGCCAGCCCCACCCATATGGAATTTTTCAACCAAACAAGTTTTAATCGTTTGTGCTTCGTTTGTGCACGTTTGTGCACAAAGTCATTTCGTTTGTGCACAAAGTCATTTCGTTTGTGCACAACTCCTTCCCCCCCAAAAAGGGGGAAAAGGTTAAAAATTAAAATGCGAATTTTGGAACCGGACAAGTTGCAATCGTTTGTGCACAACTCTGCCCCCCCCCCCCCAAAAAAAAAGACGGGGGAAAAGGTAAATGAGGAAGGACCTTTGTCCAAAAAATGAAAAATTGGTTTTAGTGCTGCATTCTATTTTTAACAATAGGAACTAAACCCCTATTCAATCTATTCATGCAAAAACTGCCCGTGTCCATAGAAAAATTACGTTAAAAAAATGAGCAGTTCTTAAAACACAAGCAATGTCTATGGACAATTGGACATAGGTTGTTTTTTGAGGTAATATAAACTACCCTTTAACATTAAAGGAAAAACAGAAGTTAATGTGAGATTGATAATAAATTTTTTACATTACTTCTCTTTTTTATCTATTTATACCTAGTTGCAAAGTAATAATAATGAATAGTTGATATGTTTAGTTTAGAATTTCTACCAAAAACTGCCTTTTTACTTTTCCTCACTACTAATAGTAGGAAAAGTATTGTTTTAGTATATTTCCTCCAAAAACTACCTTTCTCCCAGTGTTTTTAAATGTATTCAGTTTTTAGGGCCAAAGAAATAGTTTTCCTTCTGAAATGAGGAAGTATGTCAATTTTTTCACTTTCCTGAAAAACTGATTTTTTGGACAAAGGTTGTTTTAATTATTAACCCTTCAATTGCTTTAAACGCAGACTGAGAGAGGCCGGGTTCGATTCCCTGCTGAGGAGAAGCTTTTTTTATGATACATTTTGATTAAATGTTTAATTATATTTGAAAACTAAAAAACGGAAAACACTGGTCTAATTAATTGTGAACTCATATATGAAAAAATTTGTCTGAGTTTTCTCTGACCGTATTTTTACACTAAATACGTTTTTTTGTACCTAAATTTTATATTTATGATTTAAGTATTAGAACTTATTGTTTTTATTATTTTTTTATACCTCCACTTTTTTTATTTATACTATAATTACCCCGCCTTTAGGCGATAGTCTAATGGTAGACACTGGATTTTAAGGATGATATATATATAACATCCTTAAAATACTGAGAAAAAAGTTTGACAATTTTGCCACATTTTCTATTTAACTTGTTGCGGCTGTAGCGCGTGGCCATTTTTATATGAACTATGAATCTACTTTTAGTTTGTTGAAGTTCCACATGTTGTATGTACACTTGGCCACCCTGAATCCAAAAACTATTAAATGGAAGGCCCGGTTTTGGAGAGGACCCTTTTAGTCTAAATCGTCTCGTCTCTTCTTTATAACTATTTAGAGCGAAATATATAAGATATAATGTTATTTGTTATAGGTCAGTGCTTTAGATAAGTCACAATATTTTTTTTAGAAATCATTGAGTTTATACTATCTTGTTTATTTTAATTTATTATTTATAAATTATATATATTTATAGTGTCGTGGTAGATACTTTTTGGGTAATAAAACAAACTAATGTTTACATGGCGACGTTTCGTCTTAACCAGCCATTTTCAAGCCTAGAAAATATATATTTAAAAAAAATTAGATGGACGACGTAACATAAACTACAACAGTGCCAACCCATTTTGACTTCAATACCTGTAATGTGATTATTGTGAGGGTCGTTACATGAATGTGAAAAAAGAAGGTGAATATATTTAGAGCGGCATCTTTCCTTCGTCAAACATTATTATATCAATACTCGATATACCTCATCACTTACACATCAAACTCTGTGCATCGTAACACATTAACAAAACATTAAAATTAACAATAATAGAAGTCAGACTTGGTAATAATTACAAAATTTAACAAAAATAACAATGTTATAACATCGTAACTAATGGTATTCGAAATTGAACTCGTGGTTTGTGGCCAATGTGTGACACGATAAGGCAGTGTTGGAGTTGCCTTTATTTTCATCATATTTGTGTTGTTTTATGCGGTTACTGATGAGTTGATTGCTTTCTCCTATGTAGTTTTTATTACAATGTCCACTAGGAATTTCGTAGTATTCTCAAATGGTATTTTATCTTTTAAATTGTGGTATATTAATCCTGTTTTGTTAAGCGGTTTATATCCAAATTTAAAAAGGAGTTTTTGGACTTGATCGGATAAACCTTCTATGAAGGGCATGCTAACAAATTTGGTGGGTGGATAACTAGGGGTTATCTTGATAGTCTACAGTGCAATGTGGGGTGGAGTGTTTATACCATAATTATTTTATAAGAGCTGTTGGGAAGAAATTGTCTTCTAGTTTATTAAAAACTTTGGCATTTCATTTCCTCAAATGAGGCTTATCTGTCAAAGAGATGGCCTTTCTAATTAAGTTACTAGCGCTGTTAATTTTTTGGTGTGTGGGATGATAGTTCCTAAAGTTAAGGAATCTATTGCTTTTAACCGATTTTTCGTACCATTCCATTGTGAGACTACCATCTCCCATTTTTGTAATTGTTATATCTAAGTAATTGATTCTGTTAATAATTTATTTTTCTACTGTGAAATTTAATCTGGGATGGAAGTTGTTCAATAGTTGCATTAGGGTTTCTATTTCAGTATTTTTTATAATAACAAATAGATCATCTGTGTATTTTACAATTAATTTTGGCTTAATATTAATGAGAGTATTGTTAAGCACATGGTTCATAACAATACCACTAATATTGACCGACATAGCACCTCCCATAGGAATACCATGTTTTTGGGCATAACATTTATTATCAAACTGGAAGGTATCGTTATTAAGGATCAATTTAAGGCAATCTATAAACAAGATTCTGTCTTTAATCACCGTATGATGTAGAATACTTTCCCAATTGGATCTAATAATTGAGTATAAAATATCAAGTGGTACATTCGTGAACAGTGAAATTACATCTATAGATATATCATCGATTCATCTTGATTAATCTTTAATTCTTTAAGTTTATCTTTTAATTGCTGGGAGTTTATTATATCATATTTGTTATTTCTATTGAGATAGTCTAGGGATGGATTCATAAATTTGGCTAGTTTTTCAAGAGGGGAATTAATTTGGCTTATTATAGGTCTGAGGGGAATATGATCTTTGCGAGTTTTGGGGAGACCATACATTCTAGGGCATATAAGTATTAGTATTATTTAACGTGGTACGTTTGTGCTTATCAATGTATTTGTTGTTATATAGTTTATTGATCAACATTTTATAATCTTTTTTGATTTTGTGAGATGGGTTATTCCTAAGGGGCCTGTAAGTTGATTTATCGTCCAGTATGTCATTATTGTTTTCTTTATATGATTAACATATCTATAATAACAGTGGTATTTGTTTTATCTGATTTAGTGATTCTAATTTGTGGGTGTTCCAGTAGGAAACGTTTGGTGAGAGCAATATCTAGCATGATTTGTTTTTCTAAACTGCCATTAAGGAAATTTCATTTTGATTCTTTTGGAATTCAATTATTTTGTTTATGATGTGACTTATTATTAAGAAATTAATAACAGAATCAATTACTTAGATATAACAATAACAAAAATGGGAGATGATAGAGTCACAACGGAATGGTACGAAAAATCGGTTAAAGAAATAGATTCCTTAACTTTAGAAGCAATCAATGACAACTTAGGAGTGCACAATATCCCCCCTCTTTTACCTTTTCCCCCTTTTTGGGGGGGAAGGAGTTGTGCACAAACCAGCACAAACGAAGCACCAACGATTGCAATTTGTCCGGTTCTAAAATTTGCATATTAATGTTCCCCCCTCTTTTACCTATTCCCCCTTTTTGGAGGGGGAAAGGAGTTGTGCACAACCGAATTGACTTTGTGCACAAACGAGCACAAATGAAGCACAAACGATTGCAACTGGTCAAGATTCAAAATTCACATTTTAATTTTTTCCCCCTCTTTTACCTTTTCCCCATTTTTTTGGGGGGGGGGAGGAGTTGTGCACAAACTAAATGACTTTTTGCAGAAACGAGCACAAACGAAGCACAGACGATTGCAACCTGTCCGGTTCCAAAATTCGCATTTTAATATTTCCCCCTCTTTTACCTTTTCCCCACCTTTTTTTTTGGGGGGGGGAGGAAGGAGTTGTGCACATATGAAATGACTTTGTGCACATATCAAATGACTTTGTGCGCAAACGAAGCACAAACGATTGCAACTTGTCCGGATTCAAAATTCGCATTTTAATTTTTTCCCCCTCTTTTACCTTTTCCCCCTTTTTTTGGGGGGGGGGGGGGGGGGAGGAGTTGTGCACAAACTAAATGACTTTTTGCCTTGTGCACAAACGAGCACAAACGAAGCACAAACGATTGCAACCTGTCCGGTTCCAAAATTAGTATTTTAATTTCTCCCCCCTCTTTTACCTTTTTCCCCTTTTTGGGGGGGAAGTAGTTGTACACAAACGAAATGACTTTGTGCACAAACGAAGCACCAACGAAGCACAAACGATTGCAACTTGTCCGGTTCCAAAATTAGCATTTTAATTGTTTCTCCCTTTTTTTACCTTTTTCCCCTTTTTGGGGAAGAAGGAGTTGTGCACAAACGAAATGAATTTGTGCACAAACGAGCACAAACGAAGACAAACAATTGCAACCTGTCCGGTTCCAAAATTAGTATTTTAATTTTTCCCCCTCTTTTAATTTTCCTCTTTTTTTGGGGGGGGGGGAAGAAGTTGTGCACAAACGAAATGACTTTGTGCACAAACAAAGCACAAACGATTTCACCTTGTCCGGTTTAATAATTTTTAATGGGTGGGGCTGCATTTCTCCAGCCCCACCCATCGTTTTTCCGGTATTTTGGAAAAACTAATTGTGTACAAACGAAATGACTTTGTGCACAAACGTGCACAAACGATACACAAACGATTAAAAC
Organism: Gerris lacustris; assembly: GCA_951217055.1. Taxonomy (NCBI): domain Eukaryota; kingdom Metazoa; phylum Arthropoda; class Insecta; order Hemiptera; family Gerridae; genus Gerris; species Gerris lacustris. Next base: position 63,610,878 of record OX578277.1, on the reverse strand, counting down.
TTGTTTGGTTGAAAAATTTCATATGGGTGGGGCTGGTGAAATGGACCTGGCATCAACGCAGCAACGCCTATTCATGTAATTATGATATAACTATTTATTATCTCGGGGCATGGCAGCGCCCCCGCCAAATTGAGCACAGCCGTACCATCCTTTACTGGAACCAACTCAAGGCACTTTGGACCCCCTCTATTATCTTATTAAAGATACTTAGATATATAAAATTTACCGGATCGGCGCGATTCGCGCGCCTTATCCGTCTAGAAGATGGCGTTGTGTGTGAAAAATAATTAAAACAATATAATTAATATGTATATCTTTATTGTTACATAATTTCGTATTTTAGTAAAAGATGGTTTATAATTTTTAAACATTTTATCTAAAATAAATATATGACCAGCTGTTTTTATTTAAATATAATATGTTTTTCATTATAAATTAATTTACCCATTATATTAATTTTTATATTTATCTACTTTGCAGTTATCATATAGATAATGATAATGCATTTTGTTTGACAGTATAATATAATTTTAATTAAAAATATTATTGCACCAGAAATGAAATATTTACACAGAAAACTGTTGATGGTAAAAGTGGTTTATGTCCTAGTTAGCTTGTTCACCGCTAGAATGCATTTGAAGTTTTTTTCCTAATGAATTCGCTTAGCACATGGTACAGACAATAAAACTTCCAACTGCTCTTCTGAAAAATGAACAAAGATGGCGGCCATATGTTGAAGTGAAAGTACCTTCCATTTTTATTTTTAACTACCATAAGTCTATGTACTAAATTTTAGATCTCTAGGTCCACTTGAAGCTGAGATAATAGAATGTGAATAAATCCAATATGGCGGCTATAATTCAATATGGGGGCTATATATCGAAATCTAAATGGCCACACTTTTATATTTATGGTGCACTCTATCTATGTACCAAATTTCAAATCTCCATGTCAATGGGAAGAAGGAGAATTTGTGATCAGTCAGTCAGTCACTGTCACTCTTACAATTATATAAATCTATTTTAAATTAGAGTTCATTGCAAACTAAACCAGAAATAAAAATTTCACACCTCTTCTCATATTAGTTTATAAGATACATGAGCCTAAAGTTTTATTATTTTGTCAATACTCTATTGACTCATCATAATTCTAAGGCTCTCTAAGAAACTTGAAATTTTGTAAATTGGTAGAGTTTAATGTACAAACATAGGAAACATTTAAAAAAAAAATGTTCTTTGTTCCTCTCGAGGCTAATAGAAAAACCATCTTTTCAAAATATTTAAAAAGAATATATAACTTGAGCTACTAGCGCTAGTAGAAAACTAAAGTATTATATTACTCTCATTAATAGAATTTGATATTGGAATAAGTGTTATTGATCTTAATTAAGTATTGAGCTCGAAGATTGTACATCGTCCGCACACGTTCACTAGATAATTGTTTAGTTTATTTTGAACGCCCACTGAGTTTCACACTTAACTTACTCAGCCATTGCTTTCAAACCCCTTCTTCTAAGCAATGATAATTATTTCCTGTTACTATTTATACCTTTTATGTCCTTCCGTTTTCTTATATTTTATACCTTTTCTTATATTTTTATGTATTATAATCAGAGACCTTCAAATGCCTTTTTGCCATGGCGCCATACTAAAATGCCACATTTTGCCTATTTTCTGCTAAAAAGCCATATTTAGCCGATTTTCGGTAAAATGCCACACTTTGTACCACATTTTGCCTTATTTGGGCCAAGTTCTGAGAAAAAAAATAGAAATATTCTAATATTCTAAGGGCTTCTGCCATAACCCATAAAACCAGGTAAGATTAAGATACGCCCTTGCAGGGCAGGATTCCACGGTGCTGAGGATTCCCCAAGTGACGTAAGGGATTCCTATCTTAGGGTAGGACTAAGACTCACTTCGTCATCCAAGCTACCAATGAGAATAGAATGCAACCTGCCACACGAGGTGGCGCCACCCACCGGGTAGCACTACCTGGTCGACCGTCCCACGGTCTAGCTGCCACCTGCAGGTAGCGCCACCTGGTCAGCCCAATGTTTTCAATTAAACCCGTCAGATGTTGCCACTGCCACTCAGCCCCCACTCCTTCAATCAAATCTAGAGGAAATCAAATCAGGGGCTAACTGCATCCCTCATGTAAGTGTTTTTACTGGTCAAACTGTTCTTAAATATTCTAAGCAATTTGTTGAAAGTTCCACGCGACATTCGGCAAAAATTGTTACTGTTCTCTTTGATACGGGGTACACTGTATGAAAAAACTAGTATTCTTTTTTTCTGAAATTATTCAATGAACCCAAAAACGCCTTTTTTCCTTCTTCTTTCACGAACATAATGATAGGCATGCACAGCTCCATTTCTCGACTGCCCGAAAAAGTAAAAACTCGGGTGGCACAAGACAGGTGTCGGAAGCACGTGGCATCAACAAGGTGGTGCCACCCGGGTGGCGAAGTGTGTCACTACCCTAAGGATTAAGAGCCATTAGCTCTAGCTCATCACTGGTCAATGTGGGTGATTGTAGGGTATTGAAGATACCTGTAAATGGTAATAAAGTAGTTAATATGACTCAAGTTGCACGATTTAATATCCCCTTTACAATGGAAAAGGAGGGGGGGGGGGGGGGGGGGTTGGAAAGATGAAACATAAATGCCACATTAGCTAAAATAAATGCCACATTTGGCCAAAATAAGTGCCATATTGCCACATTTTTTAGTGCCACATTTCGTAAAAATAAATGCTACATTTTGAAGGTCTCTGATTATAATATAACTAGACGTTAAGCCCGTGGTAAAGGGCAGATAAATGTGGTTGCATTATGAATAACAAATCATTTCTAGGTGAGTCGTTGCCATCGTCGGGACACTACTCAATTATGAATAAATAAATGAATAATTCAATATATATATATATATATAAAAAAAAGAAATGCAAGAAGAAGATTTAAAAAATAATTAGTTTAAATCAGATTATAATTATTATTAACTACGGGAAACAGACAGAGAAAAATACACTCCAGCGCCGGGATTTCTCTGTCTGTTTCCCGTAGTTAATAATAATTATAATCTGATTTAAATTAAAATGTAATCTTTCTGTAGTATGAATACTACCAAAATTGTAAAATATGAAAAATAATTAGTTATATTCAATAAGAATGAGTCTCACGCTGTCCAATTATACTTAAACAGAAAGAGCCACGTGATGTCTAGTTATTTCTTATTAATTGCATTCAAAGAAAAAGAGCTGAGAGATAATTAGTTTTATTTCAAATTAATGAGTATCACACTTTCCAGTTTTACTTAAAAAGAAAGAGTCACATGATGTCTAGTTATTTCTAAGTAATATTTAGATCTAACCAAAAACCACTTGTGTGGTAAAAAAACACCCCGCCAAGTCTGTGGTCCAAAAAAGTTGTGAAATCAACTTTCTGTCCCGCCAAGTGATGTTGGCACTTTCTCCTGGCCCAACACTGTCAACTTAGATACTTATCAGCTTCTTCTCCTTGGCGGTGTGCCTGCAGTACTACTCAAAGTTAACTAGCTGTATTCCACGCATCCTCTGCAAAGAAAGTAGTAGTTGCATGGGGTTATTCCTTGAAAGCTTAATTTGTATATTACTTATTTCTATTTTATTTGCTTTTTGATAATGGGAAAGATTTACATCAATGATCATTGTGGCATCGAGAAGAGCCTTCAACAACACTGTAAAAAGGCTTTCCTCACACCGCCAAGGAGAAGAAGCTGATAAATATCTAAGTTGTTGACAGTGTTGGGCCAGGAGAAAGTGCCAACATCACTTGGCGGGACAGAAAGTTGATTTCACAACTTTTTTGGACCACAGACTTGGCGGGGTGTTTTTTTACCACACAAGTGGTTTTTGATCAGATTGCTTGACTTTTTGTATGGTCCCTAAGGAAGGATTCTCTAAACTGTTTATTCCCACACATTAGAGTCAAATAAAAGTGAAGTTAAGAGCTGGACAAGGTCTATGGAGATTGGAGAACTAAGAGACCTATGACATTGAAAGAACTTAACATTCTTATAGTAGCAGCATATTAAAGATTTTTAGCAGCATTTGGCCACCTAGATACACTAACGTTGCTATCATTTGCGCATATCCAGCTGGATCCTGACCTTATATAAGTAACGAAGTGACCCCTTAATATTGTCTTAATTATACCTACCTTAATTATAAAGTAGGTATATGGGTCATTTTCAAATAAAATGTACCTTTTCTGTCCCAAGATTTTACAATTTTATTGTAACTAAAAAAATTCATATTAATGAAAAATAAAAAAAAACTTTAGGTTTATTGATCAGATGTCTGTCTATTATTGTGTTAATCAGGGTCATTTTATGGCTTATAAGGTGAAAATTTCTTGCTTCAAAAAATTGTAATGTTAAAAATTGTAATGAGTGTTACGTCCCACAGTAGTTTTGATAACATGTAATGTGATTTTTATTAATTTTCTTCATACGTTTTTTTTTCATTATATTTTTTTTTTAACCAATAAAATATCTAAGTTTATATAAATGGGATAGGAAAAAATAAAACTTTAGTATAAAACGAAACAAATATATTTATCTACGATTGATACGAAATATAAACATTATATCTTTGTTTAGATGCGTAGAAAGTGATTCTTTACGTACTTGTATTCATTGCGCATGCGCGTCTCAGAGTTCTGAATAATTCCTCTTCTTTACCACACTAGTGCGGTAAAGAAGAGGAATTTTTCAGCTTTACGCACGATTAGCAAGTTCGTTTACATTTAACAAAACTAATTTGGTGTTCTTTTATTAAAGTAACTGTTTATATCGAGTTTTTAGTGAAAAACAATGAGTGAATCAAGTGACTTTGACGAAAATGTGGAGAATAATACTCCTCCAGAAATAATTAATTTGGCAAAAAAATACAACTAATGAATTAATGCCATCTTTATCAAGAGAGAGATACGAACTTACACACAGCAAGTTTATTTTTTTCTGTATTTATTATTTAAATCTAACAATCGTAGATAAAGTACGGTACGCAACTCGTGCGAAAACGGTATTTTGCATTGCTCGTGTGGTTTTACCACCCTCGCTGTCGCTCGGGTGCAACCTCCACACTCTCATGCAAAATGCTACTTTCCGCACTCGACGCGTAATGTACTATTATATGCATGTCCCAAGGGTTTTGTAATGAGTGTTACTGATAAGAGTTGGCAGAATTAGAGGGAAAGATGGAGGGATTAGGGTTTGTTTATGTTAAGAAGACATTTATTTCAGTAATCAACGACTTTTTAGATTGATAGCACTTTATTCTTCTCTACAATTAATATTTCACTAAAAAAAAATGGTGAGTAATTTTATTCATTGTAATGAGTGTTACCATCATTTTTTGTAGTTGTAATCAACATTTAATTATGTTATTAATATGATTTAGTAGTAATTAATTAACATAATCAGTACACATTAAATTGGTTTAATTAAGAAACATAGTTTCTGAGGAAAGATTTTTTAAAGTTAAAAATGTAATGAGTGTTACTATTCCGTTAGTTCTACAATACTGTATATTTTAAAACTTAAAAAAAATGATTGAGTTTAATGTTTTTACAAAAAGTAAATTTGCCGCATGTAAACAAAAATTGTAAATAAAAGTTTAATGTTTAAAGTTTGTGTTAAAATTTAATTTTTTCTAGGTCCAATATATAAATGTGTAATGAGTGTTACCATAATGTAATGAGTGTTACTTGAATAACAACAAATTCTTATGGGTAGCCGTGTCCAACTATTTTTTTAATAAAGAAAAATTATTTTTTCTTCTTCTTTATAATAAAAACTTTTATTACAATGCACTGAAAACGTATCCTTTACATTTTTGAAGCTTTGAGGAAACATTAAAAGATAATAAATGTAACACTCATTACTTTTTAAAAAAATTACAAATATTTTAGGTCTAAAAAATATTTCTGGTGGGATAAAAGAGAATATTTACGTCATACATACAATTTAGTAACGTTTCATAAAAACAGAGAAACAAAATTTAAAAAAATACCGTTTTTATGATAGTAACACTCATTACGACAAAAATGTGATTTTTTATGTATATATGGTCATATGTATGTAAATACATTTGAAAACTGACTGTTCTTGAACGAAAATGTCATCCTAAGTCCCTGATGTGTCAGAATAATCAATATTATCATGTCTAAGGCTTATTTTAATTTTCTATAAAGTAGCCAAATTGATTTCCCTAAAGGTACATTTTATTTGAAAATGACCCATATATGTTAAAAGTAACTAATGGTATAATTACAATAATATATATTATTATTACATATATTATTAAATTTATTGTTATGATTATTATATATATATATATATATATATATATATATATATATAATATATATATATATATATATATATATATATATATATATATATATATATATGTATACTAATATAATATATATATATATATATATATATATATATATATATATTTTATTATTTTTTATATGTAATAATATAATATAGGTTCACTACTTCGCATGACGCTTACTTGGTTTCTACCCATTTTAGACTGTTTGATAGCTTGGTTTCTCGCTCCACATTCAGTGTAGGAATAAGTTGATTGATTGTAGGAGGGGGGGGGGGGGGGGGAATACACTAGGGCTCTAGACGAATCCAAAAAGCCCTCATTTATTAAAATCGGTTCAGTAGTTTAGGCTGTAGGTGCGTCAACGTTAAAGTGACTGTCCGCTAGCTCATTGGCGTAACTAGGATAAAAGTCTAGGGGGGGGGGGGGGGGGGGGGGGGGCTATGCCCTCTGGGGGGTCCGTGTGCCCTCCCTCGGAAAATGTTGAAATTTCGATAACCTAAAATCAAATTTTAGTGGTTCCTTTTACCTAATAAAAATATAGGTACATTTTAAAAAGTAACGAAAAATGTGTGTAAAAATACGAAATTTAAATCTTCTAGTATAAGATATAACTATAACTATTAACATCCCTTGGTGTCTCTCACTACACAAATTGTGTACCTTATTGCAGTGTGCAAAAACACGGTATTACATTGCTGATTTGTTTTGCCAGCCAAGCAAGAATGGCGGTGTGAGAGCACGCTCGTCTCTGATAAAGCCTATACCTGATCTTCTTGAGTTGGTATAGGTCCAGAGTTGGGTGGGCATCGTCGGGCCCCTGATGAGTCGGACGCGACGAAACGATGCAGGACATGGCGTAATGCCGAGCCAACATCTTTGTGACGTATAGTCTAATGTTGGAACAGTTCCTATGTGTCACGATTGCGTGGCACATCCCTTGGTGTCTCTCACTACACAAATTGTGTACCTTATTGCAGTGTGCAAAAACACGGTATTACATTGCTGATTTGTTTTGCCAGCCAAGCAAGAATGGCGGTGTGAGAGCACGCTCGTCTCTGATAAAGCCTATACCTGATCTTCTTGAGTTGGTATAGGTCCAGAGTTGGGTGGGCATCGTCGGGCCCCTGATGAGTCGGATGCATATATATATATATATATATATATATATATATATATATATATATATATATATATACACACACATCGTAAACTAAAAACAAAAAAGCCAAGGGTAAACGGAGAGTGACTTGTCGGGAATTCTTTGTTTTGATTTAACAAAGCTTTAGCTTTAAGATCTCTCTTCCCAACTTAGGAAGATAAAACGAAGAACACGTTCAATTAGTATATTAACGCTAATAGTTCAAAATATTATAATTAAATTATCTATGTTACTGATGGTTTATCCGAAAAAGGTAAAACAATTAATAATAATCGCAACAAAAACACTTATGTAAAAAAAAAATTGCCAAGTCTCGCGGAAATAGTTGTGAGATCATAGGTTTAGCCAAGTCCCTGTCCCTACCTTTCTAAGTAAGTTTTACTAGGAATAATTTATCCAGCATAAGTAAGTGATGTTGTTTGTCTGTCCCTTCCCCCCTCTACTCTCTGTCTCTCACAAACTTAAACATTTTCTTTCCCAAATCACTCTACACGTTTAAATTTAATATAAATAATCTACTTGCGGCCGTGAAATGAGGCATTATTGAACTGATTTCGGACAGAGAAATGTGATTTTATTGCCTAGGCGGTAAAATGGGGAAACATTTTGATACCTAGGCAGCAAAATTTTTATTGTTATAATGTTTGCAATAACAGTTTATACTATTATTTCTATCTTATAACATTATATATTATAGTTTAATAAGTAACATTTAATAAATAATCGTTTTAATATTTAAATCATTTGTTTATATTTGTTAATTCTGTTAAATAAGTTCAATGAATAGTAGATCTATAATTAAAAAAAATAACGAAGTCACTGGCCACACTGCAGCTTCATGTAAACATCGAACATCCATATTATTATTATTATTTTTGAAGTCATTATAGATTAGACTAGCTAATTTTCTTGATTTATCCTAGTTACTTCTTTTCTTTTAAGCAGTAGAAGATATTTTTAATACTTTTAGTAATTTGTTAGTAAAAATATAAATAAATATTTTATACTGCGTGTAAATACTTTTGTATTTTGTGGTTATAGCTTCAGTTTCCTATAAATCAACATTAATTTTAGTTAATACTTATGTTATTATCTTATTAATATGACATAGTAATTAACTATGTTATATTAATAAAGATAGTATTTTAGCAGTTTCATATTTCTGCCGACCATAGATAAAATATTGTATGCAAAAAGGCAGCAAAGGAAGCATTTCTGCCTCGTTTATTTATTGCCTACCTCGGCTTCACCTCGGCAGTTAAATTAGTAAATTACCTGCCTCGGTTTCGCCTCGGTAGTTAATTATCATAGCCTGTCCTGCCTTCGGCTCGGAGGCTAATCTAATCACTCGTCAATAAAATTCCATTTTGCTGCCTAGTTACATAAATAACTATTTCCGATTTGGCAATTACGTAGCATAAAAAGGTTTAACAGTTTGCTACTTACTCATCTTCTCTAAAGGTATATAGGAAGAGTATTGTTTTCATCGAAATCGAAATTTCGACGTAATTATCCGTTTTGGGTATTTTTAAGACGATGTGAGTGGTTTTTAGCTGTACGTCTATATCTCTGGGTGTGTTTCGCATAACTCCCACAGTTTTCAAGCTAGAGAGTTGAAACTTGGTACAAAAATCCATCCTAACATGAAGTTGTGCTGCCCGGATAATCATAAATTTGTGACATCATTAATCTATTTTGCTGTCAGCAACATTTTTACAATTATACCTTTTTATAAGACAAATATTTCCACAGAATTTCGTTTTGAAATCTGCCACCATTTTGAAAATATCGACGTTTGAAATTAGAAACTTTATCGCTAAAAAATTTCTCAACAATTTTGCCGATTTTCCTCAAATTGGCACCAATGAAACTTTTCTATAAAGTAAATAAGTCTAATATATTTTATCTTAATATCTGCCGCCATGAAAATATCTTTATATATAATATATTTTGATTTTTTATGTAGGACATTTTGTTTTCATTTTTAAATACCTCACTATAACGGACTGCTTTTGACGGACAAACAAAATTATAATTCACGCAATAAAGAAATCTGTTGTCATTTATAGGGTTTCTGTTTGGTGAGGAATTTTTCCAAGACGCCCCGCGTCCGATTTTTGTTGTTTAATTTATATTTTACCCTTTGGATATATTAAGACCTTTTTTTAACGGGTAAACCTTGATTTCACAACTATTTACGCGAAATTGTCTTATTATTTTACACAAGTTTTTGTTATGATTTCACTTCTTTATGTAAGTCATTTTTCGTTTCTTAGCCTCTTGTTTTTTTCAACACAACATATGTACATATAATCGAGTAGTGTCCCGACGACGGAGACGGCGACGCACCTCAAAATGATTTATAACTTTGAAAATTGATGAGCTAAAACCTAAGATGAACCTGTGATCTCCAGCACGCGATGCTCGAACTCTACCATTGTGCAATCCGTTCGTAGTGATCATTACAGCCTAAAACTTTCTATTCATACAGTATGTATATAATATATATATATATATATATATATATATATATATATATATATATATATATATATATATATATATATATATATATTGCAGTTCTCTCCAGAATAAGTAGTGGGAAAAGGAGGTTCGGGGTCAAAAGCTCGGTCGAGGATATTATTTATATTTTCTTTATCACAGGATTATAAGATTTATACAGGAGGCGATGCGACTTTTCTTTGTGCAAAGAAACTGGGGGAGAGGGGGGTATATTTATAACTGGCGGAGTGTAGAGCGGAGGGGGTTAAGAAAAATTGGCGGAGCGGCCATTGTTATATCAGGGATCCCCTGGGGGGAAAAAGAGGGGGGAGGAGCTCACGTCCCAGTAAAGTCCCGGAGGAGAGAAAAGAAAATAGGATATAAAAATTTGAGACACAACTTGGCCATCCGTCTTGAGAGGACCAGGCAGTAACTCTAGAAATAAATCTAAGAAGAGCAAGGGAAGAGTATCACATATGCTTTCTCTATATCTATATGTCGTGTCGTTCTGCTTATCCTCTCTTCGTACTTGCTTTCTCTCCATGCACTGTTCTAGCATATTTCTCCTTCTGCACGAGTAACTTACTCTACTTCAGGATGCACCTTAATCATAACTATTATTATTAGGCTTATTATGGATGGTAATTATATTTCAAAATTGTTATTTATTTTTGTCTGATAATGAATATTATAAAGAAGGAGTATATTTGTTCATGTACGACATGTTCATTAAATAGGCCATCAGACATTATACCAAAGTATCATTATGTACATACACATTTCTAATTTTAATCTTAAATCAGCCCCGCTTATTCTCATTCTAATGTTGAGTCGAGGATGCAAGTTTCAAACGTCCTACCCAACAAAATACAGCTTCATAAATAAACATGAAAGGAAAGATCCGGGCATTGAGTCTTATTCCACGATGTAGACGTCATGATACCCTTCTAAAGCGGACACAAATTGGACTCTTGAGACCATGAGACGTATTCACAAAGACTTCTCTTTCAGGGGCCACTCACTCGTCAAGCAAACCCATTGTTAGCATAGCATAAGCAGATCGATTTAAACTGTACATCAAGTTAAAATAGAAAATAGTAAACTCCTGGTCTGTTGTTATAAGTCTTATACTGTTGAGATTTCACATAACAAAATTTATGCCTCAGCTGAACACTATGAAAATATAAGTTGTTAGAATCCACGTCTTATTATAATTTCCTTGGCGAAATCTTATAGCGGCCCCATCGACGCTGAGGCAATGGTTACATTTTATCTTTGGAAAAACTAACTGCTAAAATACAGAGTTGCTGGACAACAGTCGTATGCAGATTCGCAATACTGTTTTACGACTAATATTTATAAAAATTTACGACATTAAAAATAAACTGCCAATTAGTGTGGCACATAGCTTTCTCGTGTCCTATCACGTACTGTAATGATATTTTGCTCTATAGTGCTAATGTAGATAGACAATGCAGATAGATGAAATTTAATATGGGACATCTGTGGACTACTTTTTACAAACTATCCAAATATCTTAAAAATAAAACTAGTATTATTACAAATAAAGGTGTTATAATATAGTCTGCCAATTAGTGTGACACATAACTTCTTTGCAAACACTCACGCACATTATTGGTGCTATGTTTTACAATCCATTATTATCTAATGTATTTAATTGTTTCTCCCTTTAGAATAGTTGGTTTTACACGAATAATTATCAATTTAGCATTATGTGCAGGCAGTTATAATTATTCTGGGCTGTCTGCGAGCTAGTTTCGACAAACCATTCAAATATCTTAAAAATCAAATGAGAATTTTTGAAGTTATATACATTTGTGCGTATGTGAAAGAGAGCTTATATGGGATTCGTTCACAGAGCTTCTGTTTTCTTCGCATGTTCAAGATTAGCTAATAGCCGCAAAAGGCTGAAAATAATATAATAATGATAATATTAATTAATTCTTTATTCCACCACTTTTCAATAGAAAAAAATACAACATAAAATCATACATATTACCAAAATATCTATAAATACAATCATATAAACAATATTATGGGGTGAGGGTGCTCGAGCTCAGTAGGTGTCGATGGAGAGCAGTCAGTTTCTTAATTTACTGCTTATTTATTTATTTTATTTTACCATCCCTTAAGAAAATGTAACATCATACGGGACCAACAACGGACTAATTAGCGACTATACCATTTAAATTTAATTAAAATCGGACGAGTAGTTTTTAAGATATGTCGGTTAGCAAAAATTTAACGACATGCAGACGGACAGACCCACACACCAACAGACTGACACGGAACCAGAAATGTTTCCTGATGTCTAAACGGTTTATTCTCTTGGACTTTTTGAAATCGGAGACTTAAAATATTTTCGTTCTTTAAGTCGATCACAATGCTTTCGTTACCTTCGGTAAGCTCAGAAGCAAACATCTATTATGTTTTAATTATTTAAACATGTAAAACCAAATTGCGATACTTATGAAGGGTAGGATAAATATCAGGGAGGAAGTTGGTGCAATAAAAGGATGGGCCTAACAGGAAATAAGAAGTGAGAATTGGGGATTCAAGCAAGAATACTCCAGAGCGATTTTAGAGGTATAAAATAAAATATCTTTACCACACTTCCCGATATTAAGAAACTTCAGCATTATATTTAATTTTTAAATCCTATTTTGTTCCTTTAAATCCATTTTTTAAAGTAAATTATACATATATGTATGTTTAAACGCATTTTTTAGCACTTTGAAATGTAAAAAAAGATTAATGAAGATTTTGTTATTTACGATTAATATTTACATTGCTTTTACAGTTAGTTTTGTTTCCAAGTTTACTGAAGGTATCAGAAGTATTTGATCGTTCTGAAAAACGAAACATTTTTATGTCTACTAATAGTCTAAGATCCGGTATAAGAAATATATTCCCTCATCTCTTATCTAATGATAATAAAGAATATGATAGAGAATTTAAAGATTGATACATCGCAAATAGGTTGACTAGCTAAATCGCGTACCAATGATGTTAAATAATAAAATGTTTTCTTAACTTCCCCTTACTTCAACTTCCTTGATATGTTATTTATGAAAATAAAACATTAGCTGAGAGGAATTCAAAAAATAAGGGTTGCCTACTTTCCCCTCTGGCCAACTATGGAGTTGCCAGGTATATTATATTATAAATCAAATGAAAGGTTATTTTATTCCCAATCCAACCGTATTAGGTTGCCTTAAATTCTAATTTAAAATTCTAAATTTTAGATCTAAAATCTAGGCAATCATAGATTCAACTTTTTGATAAGGCAACCAAATACGGTTGGATTGGGAATAAAATTACCTTTAATTTGATATATAATTCGATATAATAACTGATGAGGGTGTATTAATTACGTTTACTCACCTGTTTATACCTGGCAACTCCATAGTTGGCCAGAGGGGAAAGTAGGCAACCCTTATTTTTTTAATTCCTTGGGGTGAATTCTCTCAGCTAATGTTTGATTTTCATAAATAACACATCAGGGAAGTTGAAGTAAGGGGAAGTTAAGTAAACATTTTATTATTTAACATCATCGGTAGGCGATTTAGCTAGTTAACCTATTTGCGATGTATCAATCTATAAATTCTCTATCATATATTCTTTATTATCATTAAATAACAGATGAGGGTATATATTTCCTATACCGGATCTTAGACTATAATTTAAAAAATCCAAGACAGAAATCCGTTTCAGACAACAGGGAACATTATTGGACCCTTCTCTGTTAGATTGTCCACAATTTTAGCGACCGAATGTATCTTAAAAAAAGTCATCCTATTTTAATAAAATTTGGGATGTAGGTTATAATTAGACTACTGTTGGTCCCATATAAGTTTCAACTTTCTGCGCCTATTGGTCCTCACAACACAATGATTTGGGTTTGTCCAATAATTTGCGACCTGTATGAGGTTCATTTAGTGATGCTAGAAGTGTTTCGATTTCAGGAAAAACTCCTACTTTTCATAAGCTTTCAAATGGTATAATTAAAGTTTAAGATTAACGGACTAGTTTTTGAATTATGGTAGATTGAATGTTACCAGACGTGAAATTTTTTGGTCAGTATCACAACCAATTCTTGTACAAATACAAAAAAGGTTTCCCCAAACGAAACCACAACAATTCGGGTTTCTTATAGGAAATTTGACGCTGAGCAAAAAAGTTCGAGATATTCGCAAAAAACATTAAAAAACATCACTTTTAGGCCAATATATAGGTAGCCTGAGAGGGGTCCAGCTTACATTATTAGGGTAATAGATTTTTTTTTAGGATTGTTTTGTATAGTAAGAGGAGCATGAAACCAAGTTTGTGACCTCGAAAGCCCTGGGGACAACTTTTGGTAGGTGAAAAACCTCGAAATTTTGGCATTTTTTTCTGTTTTTTAGTATAACTCATAAACGACTCATGTATACTCTCCAAAATGAAAGTAGACAAAATTTCCTACAAAATGCACTGGGTAAACTTAATTTTATATTTTCCTAATTAATTTTTGCAGAACTTTGAAGTTTGAGAACATTTTGTAAAATGCAGGATTTTACTCATTTTGACATTTATATGATAGTTTATGGTGCCCATTATACAGGGTGGTCCAAAAGTCTCCCCCCCCCCCCCCCCCCCTCTTTAACTTTTGAACGGTTTGAGATAAATTAATGAAACTTAGGGGATCTCTACCATGCAAAGGGAAGTTTGTTTTTCATGCAATCACCTACTAGGGGCAACCACCCAGTTTGCCCCCAGGCCACCCAACTTCAAAATTTCAAATTGGAGTGTATATTTTTGATAGCATATTTGGATTCTACAGTGAAAAATAATAAACTTTTACTTGAAACTTTTTTTTCTATTCCCAATATTTTGCCCCCTATAGGTGGGCAAAGATAGCAAAATTACCCTACCGATAATACGTTGTAAAATCTAAACGGTTAGAGATAAATTAATGAAACTTAGGGGATCCGTACCATGTAAAGGGAAGTTTGTTTTCATGCAACCGCGCTGTAGGGGCAACCTCCCATTTTGCCCCTAGACCACCTAACTTCAAAATTTTGTCCTAGAATGTCTATTTTTGATAGCAGATTTAGATTCTACGGCAAAAAATAAAAATATTTTACTTCAAACTTTTTTTCTACCTCTAATATTTTGGGGGCAAAAGTATAAAAATCGTAGATTTCAGCGCCTGGGGGCAAAATGGAGGTTGCCCCTAGTACGCGAGTGGATGATTAAAAACTTCCCTTTACATGGTGCAGATCCCCAGAGTTCCATGACTTTATTTCAAACCGTTTAGATTTTATAACGATCTAAGTTTTATTGATTTTTTTACTATTTCGGAAGGGTTATTTTGCTATCTTTGCCCCCCTATAGGGGGCAAAATATTGGAGATAGAAAAAATAGTTTCATGTAAAAGTTTATTATTTTTCACCGTAGAATCCAAATATGCTATCAAAAATATACGCTCCAATTTGAAATTTTGAAGTTGGGTGGCCTGGGGGCAAAGTGGGTGGTTGCCCCTAGTGGGTGTTTGCATGAAAACAAACTTCCCTTTGCATGGTAGAGATCCCCCAAGTTTCATTAATTTATCTCAAACCGTTCAAAAGTTAAGAGGGGCGGGGAGACTTTTGGACCACCCTGTATATTTGATTGATTGTATGTATATCTATGTGTATATATATATATATATATATATATATATATATATATATATATATATATATATATATATATATATATATATATATATATATATATTATATATATATATGAGGGTGTGTGTGTGTGTGCGTGCGTAAAACTTTACGCATAGTATTATTTATTGTTTTGTAATATTTTGCTTAATCAATTTTCATTCGTTTTGATGGCCCAGTTTGAGGGTCTTCATATTCAGAAAATGTATTTTCTTCTCCCTCTTCCACTTCGACAACTAAATATTGATCCTCCACATCTCCCGCCACGGTGACATCCCCGTCAAAGTCCTCCTCGATTTCAATGGGTGGGGCGTTTGAGCCCGAAGGGCTAGAGCAGATTTTGCAGACGGTGGTGCATTTTAGTGCAGGTGCAAGCACTGGTGCACCCTTTCTTGCAGCTACAGAACACTAGTTGTACAAAGGGCTGTGGTGCCGGTTCCTTTTTAATTTGAACGGGGGTTAGTCCAAGGCTGTCAAGTTTCCACCCCCATTCTAGTGGGTCCAAGATATTTCCAAGCCAGCACTGGAATTGAAGGAACGTTTTAAATCTGTTATAGTCAGCGGCATCTTGTGTTGGTGGCTTTGTTTTACCATGGCCAATCGGAGACGACGTAATGCCACAGCCAGAGAATGCATGACCAAAGAAAAGGTAGCTAGAGTCATACTGATACGACGAGGTCGAGAAATACGTATCACCTTTGCCACTCCTTCCTGGTTTGACAAGGTATTTATACATAATCTTTGGTGGAACTAGGAAGCCCTAACAGAATAAAGAGCACATCAACATCTCACTGACTATAACAACAGTATCAAAACTCTCCGACTGTGACAGAGCTGTATTCACAATAAGTACATCCGCGTCCTCTGCTGCCTGTAATACTTGCATAGAGTCTTTTTCAAAATATGTTTTCAACATATGAATCAGGCGGCCCTTGTTAGATTCGTTCCCCAAGAGCCTTTCTTGTGAAACAGCAGAGAGTGTACTCTCATCGAACTTGATATCAACTGATGGATGTATTTATCTTAGAACGACGAACTCTTTCTGAGCTTTTTGTACCTCGATGATTTGGATCACATAGGTATAGCCATCAAACTCGACTATTATTTGTGATCCATATAGCCTCTTGACGTAGTTCAATATATAATAATGATAGAACCAAATGATTCAGTCTTTTCCCACACAACTTTGTGAAGGAGAAAACCTCCATCCACAACTACTATTTTACTTGACAACAACGTCTGGATATCTGCTGGCTTGAAAACTCTGTACAGTAGTGATTTGGTTCCCTTCCGTAATCCCCCTTCACTGAATAAAGATAAGAGGTAAGGTGCAGTTCATAGGTGAAGTAGTTTTCAGATCTTCGTCAGACTGTATTGTTACGCAGATCCTCTGAAACAGAGTCATCGGATCGACACCAGTCACTACCTCGGAGCCATATATATAATATATATATATATATATATATATATATATATATATATATATATATATATATATATATATATATATATATATATATATATATATATATATATAAACCACGTATAATAAAATATAAAATAATAATTCATAATTATTATAAAACAGTAACGAAATCGAGTAAAATCTTGCATTTTACAAATGTCAAACTTCAAAGTCCTGTAGAAATAAATGGGTTAGGATAATATCAAATTAAGTTTGACCAGTGCATTTGTAGGTCTACTCTCATTTCGGAGAGTATGCAATTTTCTGATTTCGGTGTGGTTTATAAGTTAAATTAAAAAACTGAAAAAAGGGGAAATTTTGAGGTTTTGTACGACTACCAAAAGTTGTCCCCAGGGCTTTCGAGGTCGCAAACTTAGTTTCACGCTCCTCTTACTATAACAAAACAATTTAAAAATAACAAATCTTTTACCCTAATTAATGTAAGCTTGAATGTTTTGATATATTGGACTACATATTTTGAGAGTTTATCCTTACAATTCTCAAATACTACGCTATTTACTATTATTATAATACTCCTTGAAGCAAATCTTGTAGATAGTCGAATTACACTAATTTTAGCTCTCTACAACAAAATCGTTTAAAATTGAGCGTTGATGAGATCATCTTAATGGATTGACAAGTAAAGTGAAAGGGTCGTAGAATTTGAAATTTTGCTGAAGATCAGGGGTTTGTCGAACAGCGCTGGAAGGGTGTCATTCAACGAAAAAATTAAATTCTTTACAAGGTTTCCTTTAAGGTGTTTTATGGTAAGAAGTGTAGTATTTGACAATTTTAATGAAAAACGTCCAAAAATGATGTATTTCTTAAATCATAGCTTGTTCCCTAGTGTATCAGTTATATAGTTATATGTTACTGTATGGGACGGAGTGGGTGGTGAATAATGAAGGGGGGGGGGGGGGGGGTCGGCAAATTACTGGTAGCACAGGGGCGCACAACTCCTAAACCTGGGCCTGATTATGTTAGTAAAGGTTTAGGCATGGTAAGGTGTGATTCATAAACTAATGTCTTCTTGATTTGTTTAAAAAATAAAAGAAAGCGGGAAAAAACCCCCAATCACCGCAGAAAAGCTTACATTATACCCAAAAACCAAAATAATCTGGTCAGCCGTTTGGACGTGATTGACGCACAGACAAACAGACATAACATTTTCTAAACTTAAATCCGTTATCTTGAGGGCGTTAAATGAGGGCTAATGAGGGCGTTAAATGAGGGCTACTCATTTAGTGGAAATACAAAATTTGAGCTCAATCGGATAAATTTACAGACACCACTCCAATCTTATATACATTTAAGATTTCCATGTGGGGTATCAAATGAAAAGCTACTAAATAGTAGATTACAAATATATATATATATATATATATATATATATATATATATATATATATATATATATATATATATATATATATATATACAGTATGAGTATGTCCCAGGATCGACTTGACGATACGTGAAGTGACCCAAAAATGTCATTTTTCGACAAAAAGTTATTCTTGATCATCCCTTCTGTATGTCTTCAAATGAAGATTTATCGCAATAAACATTTTGTTCCGTGTAAACTGTTCCCAAAAATTACGATTTTTTAAAATCGCACAAGAGGGAACTGGTCTGACATTTTAATTTTATAAAAAAATGTCATTCGTTATAAAAAATTATATTTTTCAAAATAAGAAAGAATATAATATATGCCCTTTTTAATTAATTTGGGAACAGGTTGCATGGAACAAAATTTTGAATGCGATGAATCTTCATTTGAAGACATGCAGGAGGATGATCAAGAATGACGTTTCGTCGAAAAATGAATTGGTTAGGTCACTTCACGTATCGTCAAGTCGATCCTGGGACATACTGTATATATATATATATATAATATATATATATATATATATATATATATATATATATATATATATAATATATATATATATATATATATATATATATATATATAAATATATATATATATATATATTAGGGTGGGTCGAAAAAACACTTTTTTTCGAGATCGTAACCACCGTAC